>OW026306.1:15960000-16326505 GCA_932273695.1 Apotomis betuletana | reverse complement strand
ATAGAATTTCGGCGCATTGCCCAAGAGACCCAATTTCGGTCCCTTATTAGTCGGGGTGTGCACTGAAATAACTTTATGGAGAATGTTACTAACTAAACGCTCAAATTTCATTTACACGTAGTCGTTCTCCGATATTACGTCAGTATCATATAGGAGGTGAGTTTATTCAACGCGTAAATACTATTCAAGACCTAGGTGTGACTTTGGATTCAAAATTTACTTTTGAACAGCACATCGATAAAGTAGTCGCTAGGGCTTATCGTAATCTGGGTTTTGTTTTCAGGGTGTGCAGTGATTTTCACGATAGCAATTGCATTAAAGTTGTGTACTTTGCCTATGTCAGGAGTATTGTAGAATACGCCAGCTGTATGGTTCCCCCAATATGTCACGCATAAAGAAAAAATGGGCAAGTGCGAGCCCGACTCGCGCATGAAGGGTTCCGTACCTCTACATATATGTATATAATCTATAACAAGTTTGTTGTATGGGAGCCCCCCTTAAATATTTATTTTATTTTATTTTTAGTATTTGTTGTTATAGCGGCAATAGAAATACATCATCTGTGAAAATTTCAACTGTCTAGCTATCACCGTTGTTGAGATACAGCCTGGTGACAGACGGACGGACGGACGGACGGACGGACGGACGGCGAAGTCTCAGTAATAGGGTCCCGTTTTTACCCTTTGGGTACGGAACCTTAAAAATTGAAAAACTACAGCGCTCATTTTTGCGTCATTTAAATTATCGTGTCAAAAAATGGGATCTGTACAGGTTCGCTTGTATACCAGTAAAACAACAATATAACAGTCGGACAGTCTAGCTCGCTTGACCGCTCTCCAAAGAGTGAGAGAGAGCAACCCCGGCCCTGTCAGCCATAGTGTCCATTTATTTGGCAATACACTACATCTACCTTTTACAAAATAATGAAAATTAAATTTAAATTTAATTAATTCATAATTCAAAACGTTTATATGTAAGTAGGCCAACAGGGCACTTTTACATATGTCAATCAGAATCTACCGGCATTTCACAAGAGGAGACCGCTGTTGAGAAGAAAGCCGAAAGAAACTCAACAGTAAGTAATTTTTTCATAACTCTTACTTAATACTATTACATTCATGTTATATCTAATCAGTACACGTAAAGGAGAAGTACAGATTCTAAACTTCAATGTTAGGTACAGTAATATAAAATTTTACTAACAATTTTCTTGGAGATGTATAAGATCAACATGACATGAGACATGCAATAATATACAAATCATTAATTTAATTCCACTGAGATGTATTTCGTATATGACATCAGTTATTTCAATATCCCAATATCTTAGCGTACATCTAAATATAGGATATGATCCTCATGTAATATTTTGGACAATTTAAATAGACTCACGTAACAGTAAGCGCTGGAACGGATAACGCATTATGATCCGATTTTTGGTAACCTTATCAGAAACGATAGATGCAGAGAGCGTACAACCGTTGTTGTGGGAGACCTTTCACTAGCGGACGACTATTAGTAATATTATCTATCAAGTTCTTCATCCGATGCAATCAGAGCCTTATTTAATAATAATATTTAATCAATTATCTTTTTCGGCATCTTTATCTGATACCTCCCATCTTTCCTTCCTTCTTCTTTCAGTGTATCTATTATTTTATCAGATACCTAATATTAATCAGTTAAATGGTTCACTTTCTCTGGAATTGACTTATTTGGAATACTTTTTGAATTTTTATTGTAATTTGTATTAAATAAGCTTATTTATTATTCTATTGACCACTTTTTGTATACCTTCGCTCTAAAATAATGGTTTGTTAAGCCTGATGATTCACTAAATTACATAGACGATTCGAATTATTCCAAAATAGCTAGAGGGTTCTGACATTTGTGACCCGAAATATTTATTTCCAATTGATCAGACTGCATTTCTGACTGTAGTGTGTTCGTCGTTACATTATTGACAAAGTAAGTACATATATGAACTGCTAGAGTTGACTAGCCTATACATTTTGGAATCCCTAAACTTATTTCAAAATGGTACCATAACCAGTGTGAAGTCCATCAGTCGACCCATTCTATCTATTATTTACGTAAATTTACATTTTCCTTGATTTTTCAGAGACCTTTAACCTCTTGAACACCCTAGTAGGCTGAGCCTATCAACGAAAAATTGCTCCACTGACGCCAACGTCGGCAAATGCCGTCAAATTCCAATCATCCAAATTTTTGTAATTTAAATTTCTACGACTATCTTTCAATTCCTGTTGATTTTGGAGTATGTCTTTATTTTATTTTGCTGTGGCGTCAGTGACACTGCAAATTGCTACACTACTTGGTGTTCCAAAGGTTACGACATTAGCAAATGGTCACCATGGTTCTAAGTCCGTGCTCACACCAAATTCCAGCACATCCTTGTTCAGTTAAAATATAATCGAGAATACTACCGTAAAAGTGCAGCAAAATCAAAGTACTTTTTCACCTTTCCTTCGTACTTTCATCAACTGAAACTTGTTGTGTTCATCATCATAGTCTGAGCACTCTAATCTAAGCAAAGAATTGCGTAATTTTAAGTGTTGTCAACTTAGCATCAGCTTTTAGATAAATTTCCACTATCTAATTAACATAAAAATTGCTTACAGATTATTTCCAAACAAAAATATTTGTTTCCATTACTTGTTAATTACTTATTAGCTTTAATATAAATATTTAGCCAGTTATTGCTAAATAAAGCAGTTTTTTTTTTTAACTACCTACAATTTCTCTTTCAATTACTCTTAGTACAATTCCGTATATTCTCTCTAGGGAATTTCGGAGTTAGCAAATCTGGTCATTTTAGCTTCGGTTCTCAAACTTTTTTTCTTTAACCATTAAGCTTTCTTTTGACATTCCTTGGTATTCTGGAATCATTGTTAATTGCCTGGGTCCGAAGGTTTCCAGTTCAGTTGTATATGTTTTCCTATTTATTAGATTAAGTCTTAATGACTTGTAAAATTGTTTTGATTTTGGTGGAGCTTTTTGAGAGGCCTAAATTGCCCCAGGGTTCCACGGAACACATTTTAGTAATCGCTATCGTATAACATTACTTACTTAGGTACCATTCGAATGTCCTTAAATTCTCTTATCCTGATCGAATATCGTTTAGGTGCCGTTTAACAACAGCCAAACTATCTGTTGACTTGATCGGATACTGTTTGGATACCGTTTGATAACAGCCAAACTATCTGTTAACCTGATGGAATATCATTTAGATACCGTTTGACGACAGTCAAACTATCTCTTATCCTCATGGCAAAAATCCCATAGAACCATCTAGATACCATTTGACAACTTGTCAAACTATCTCTTATCCTCAGGGGATATTATTTAGATACCGTTTAACAAAAATGTCAAACTATCTCTCATGTAGCTTTCAAATGCTACGCAGGTACCGCTGAGTAAACTGACTACCTTTAGCAATCTGCATCGTAAGTACTTGTTTGGCACATACCGGTTTAATATAAATTGTCTCTATTATAAATATAGTGTGACAATATTTTAGGTACCGTCCAGTTTACTAAGCTACCTCTAGGCCCCAGTGATATCTTGGTTCCCATTAAAGCAATGCAATTTGAAGTAATTACTTATTTTTCGTATCAAGTTATCGTGCAGAACAATATACCAAAAATACATAGATAGGCAATTATGAAGTTTTTACACTTCAATTCATTATTATGTTTCTCAGTTTCCGTATAAGTAGTATATTTCCAATATATGATACTGTGTAACCATTTAATCAGTTTTTTAACCGAACTTCACTTCAACTCCAATTATTAATCAATATGACAATGCAGCTTACTTCCAAGATATCACTGTATTATGTATCATATACATAATTTTATTATTTACAATGTCATAATCAACCTGCAGGTACCATTCGAGCTTGCTCGAATTACCTCTGACTCTGGGCACCCATTCGACTACAGTCAAATTGCCAACTTTCCTTTTGGTTTTTATTTGTTTGTTTTATGCCATAAAGCTACAATTCAATAAACTGACTACCTCTGACCAAATCAGATTTGATTTTGTTAGATGGACATCAGATTTTAGTAAACCGATTTTTTTTAGGTACCGTCAGCTTACCAAACTAACGCCCAGTGATACCTTGATTGGCCATACAAGTGTTGTATATTGACACAAGAGACATTTTATTCAGAATACTAAAGCTGAGGACACACGGCGACACTGACACTCATCACAAATGTCGACACTAGTGTAGATTGCGTCCTCATGGTAAGCAATTTTTTGTGTCGACATCGGTGTAAACATTTTAATGTCCCTGTTATGTGTGGTTAGCTGTCTACACGGATCGATGCTACACTGCAATTCAGTGTGGTCATTTCCTCGCCATAAACAGACGTGCTGCTGCCACGGTTGTCGCGATATGTGTTTCAATTAAAATGCGTCGTCGTAAGAAGAGATCGATATGGGTTAAAGATTCGATTAAAAGAAGAGCCCAGCTGGGGGTCATCAATCAATTGTTATCTGAACTGGAAAACGAAGATCCAGAATGCTACAGAAACTTTCTGCGGATGAAACACGAAGACTTTCAATATTTATGTAACAAGATTTCGCCTAAAGAATATTTTGTATCTCCTGAAGGTGAAGTTAGCTGGCAGTACAGATATATAAGTTAAAATTAATAAAGAACTCACCAAACTTCCTTGTGTTTCACTTGCTGGTTCGACGTTCGGGGTTAAAAACATTAAACTTGAGAAATACGGGTGCGTCCTATATTATATACAAACTTTTGGTATAATTTCAATTTATAAACATACAAAAGATATAATGCACGATATATATAATAAGAAATACCATATTTTCATGAAATATAAGGCTTGATAGGTACATAACATTCAATTCATATAATATCATATGTTATAATGGTTATTTTGCCTAATAATTTTAGATATAATATGCATTTTGTATAACAATTATGTTATATCTATTGTTTATATATGTTCTATTACTTACCCGAGAAATACTCCCACTTGCTTACATAATTTTCATCTGTGCCCTGTCCGCTCTTTTTTTTCTTTAGTTTTCTTAATTCATTATTAAATTGAGTCCGCAAATTGTGCAGTTTTCTATTTATTTCTACAGCAGTAGTATTAAATCGTTCCGCCAAACATTCTATGGCCGCTGTCTTTTTAATTCGATTTTTATAATCGCTATTTGATATTTGCCATAGTTCTGGCAAGCCTTCATAATATAAAATCAATAATTTTATGTCCTCTGCAGACCATGCACGTGACGCCATATTGGTCTAGCTAAAAATTTCGCGCATGTTCGAAATTCGCGACACTTGTGTCGGACACTGCGCATGACCTGTCTCCACGGCTGCAACACACACACTGACCGACATTGCCAAAACAACTGCAACTAAGTGTCGCGGCAGTGGACACACACAGACATTCGATGTATACATTGAGTGTCTAATGTCAAGTGTCGCCGTGTGTCCTCAGCTTAACACTCGTCAGAATTCGAGAGCGCTGTGTTTTAGAAAAGGAGCTTTACGCAGCCTTATACATAATTTCCACGCCCTTAGTTATACAGTTTTATCAGCCATTAAACATTGATATTATTATAATACAGGTAAATAATATAAAAATTTACAAATTCCATACTCGAACCATAAAGTTCATAGCTTCCCAATTTGTTACAGAATATGTATGTATCGAAACAGTGTCACGAAGGCAACCGTTTTTGCATGGGCAGCCAATATCAATGTTAACTAGTTAAATACCTGTCCAATAATATCACAAAACTTTATTCTCAACATTTGTTATTTCTTAAACGCCAAATCGTTAATGTCATTGTGATGATTCAATCAAAGGTATCACTGTTTATGTATCTAATACATAATTAGGTATTTATTAGTTCGCAGGTACCTATTAACGGGATGAGACCAGTATTGTGTGTACTTCTGATATTTAATTTGTAATAAATACTTGATTTAGACCTTCGTGTTTATCGAATAAAGTATTCTGTGTTGTTGTATTAACTAATGTTCTTTTGACAAAAGTGATGAAAAAAGTGATGCTTAACCAATTTCCATTGCCAGAAAAAGATTCCTTATGTATAAAAGTTTTGTATGCTGCTTCAATCACTATATACATAACAACATTGTTTGATGGTGATTCCATCTTCTACAATGTTTTAAAATTGACAATAAAATATTACTATGTCCACACGGCGTACTTTTTGTATAGCTTTTGCGACAAACATCGACAATTTCTATAGTTTAAAATTGTATTACAATAACAACAGCAGGCTTGGAATACCTACCTACATGGCCCATTGATGATATCAAATCTATACCATATGCTATTTGGAATGAATGACAAGGCAAGTACAAAAGCAACTTATTAAGTTCTTATTTTGCTCAATAATATGAGTATAAATTGATCGGTTTTAATAATTTGAATAACCACATTTACCACGTATAAGTTTATTGGTTTCAGGCATCAGTTATTATATTTATCCAACCGCCTGATACTTACAATCATAACTTCATAACCCATAACTCTTATTAAGGTACCTACGCAATAAATCATTGTAAAACATCTTGTTTTACAAATACACGAATAATTTGCCATATTACTTACGTCAATATGGTGCTGAAAAGTTATTAAATTTCGTTGTTTGTGAAAAGTAAACTCGCATACATAATTTTATTCACCATACTCAGCATAATACCAAAGAATAAATCGTTTATAATTAAGAACAATATGGGGAATATTTTGTTGTGATGTGGCATTCATATTTAAACTCAAACATTGTGCTGCGCAAAGACTGCGCAGATGTCATATTTCGATACGTGCAGCACGAATTTTAGCCAATCACAGCGCAGCGCGTCACACGCGGCGATTCTCATTGGCTGTTACGATCTCGCCGACACATTTGATTCGCTTTTAGTTGTCATTCCTTCCAACATCAACTAAATATCGTTCATAAGGCTTTTTGGGGGTACTCACGTATTTTACATAATTAATCAAATTAAACAGGTCTCATTCGCTAATTTACCTCTAGTATTTTCTGTTGTTGTTTTCACTTACTGTACATTTTGTAATCCTGGCAGGATCGCCACTTGTACAGGTTCGCTTGTATACCAGTAAAACAACAATATAACAGTCGGACAGTCTAGCTCGCTTGACCGCTCTCCAAAGAGTGAGAGAGAGCAACCCCGGCCCTGTCAGCCATAGTGTCCATTTATTTGGCAATACACTACAGGATCCAAGCTACGAGTCTATGTGCAGCCGCCACCACTTACTGAGCCTGGAGGACCGTCGTATATTGTTTGATATCTCTATACTACATGATATCCTGTCTGGTCGTATCGATAGTGCCTCACTTCTTGCCGAAATTGGCTTTTCTGTGCCAACCTTCAGCACCCGGCACTCTGAGCGTCGACTTTTCAGCATTCCCAAGGTAAACACTAGGTATGCTCAAAACTCTCCAATTGTTCGTATTCTGATAGAATACAATTGTAGGTAAATTTAATGCCGCCGATCTATTTGACTGTTCCAAGTCGGTCTTGAAAAACCGTATTCGAAAACTCATTTTGCAAGGTTGATGATGTGGTAGCGTGGAGTTGCGTACGATAGACATGCTTATATATTACACACACACACGCACGCACACACACATACACACACCTGGGGTGGTTGCTAGCTTTCTTTTGTTTTAATTTAAGTGTATATGTACCTTACCTAATTTTATACCGATTAAAATCTGATATCGTTACCTTTTCAAGGCCTCGTTAACTGCATATCTGTGGACATCTGTTATTGGCTTTATGTTCTAGCTATAAGCATTGTTATATATGTTCTGTAATGCTGTTGATGTTCCAAATAAATAAAATAAGATAAAATAAAATAAAATAAATTCCGTTTTATAAATCGCCATAGTATATAGAATACAAAAGTAATATCCTAAAATAACCCCCTGCTACAAAAGGTTTAACAAAATCTACTATCAGATTTTTTCTTATTTTTGTAATGCTCCGAGCATGTTTGCCAATTTTACGTCAGGTAAGATTTATATATTTTGTTGCTGCGTTTGATTGCTGAATGAAATATTAATAATTAATAAATGATTAAGGGATAACCAATCATGTTCACGTAGTCGCTGACGTGTTAAGTAGCCAATTTTCCCAATCTCTGAAGCAAAAATCACATTATTTTATTACCTTACTATTTTGTGAAAAATGGCCAAATCACTAAACCCAAAAATACACTTTCCTTTGTAGTGTAAAGGATTTGTTAAATTTTAACAGCTGCGCGATATGATATTTAACACACAATTATCCTATTTATAGTTCAATAAAATGAGCTTTAAATTTGGCAAAATTAAAGGACAAGTTTTATCTATCAGGATATGCAGGTTATGTGGTTATAGTGCAAAATTTAATTTTATTCATGATTTACAGTTACATCGTTACTTACACACACCCATTGAAATAGTAAAATATATACCTATAATCACGGTAAAGATGGTACAGGTGAATACTTTTTAATACGCGCGGGCGCGGGCGGTAAAGAAACGGTTATCATTTGCTTAAAGGGTCTAACTCACAGAGTTTATACTGAAAGTCTAACACCTTGCGAGAGTAATATTTTTTATTAAAATTAATTACGCTGAATTAAAATGACTTCAGTAATGATATAACATCATAAACTAGTGATGCTGTGAGTTCCGTGTCTCTGAAATATCTATCCAAAACACAAAAAATATCTATATAATTATACATCACATCCTAACGTCCGGACATAGGAAAAAAATTAAGTAGACCAAACTGAGACGGAGACTTCGCTCGCTCGGTCAATCATGGTACAAATATATCGTCATAGACTTATAAACGTTTTCTTACAATTAGAAGAGAGAAAGAAAGACAGAGTACATTACACAATAGAAGCTATGCTCGTTTTCACAAAAGCCATGAATTAAATTTGTCCTTTGTTTGATACAAGTAATACACCACATTAAACCCTCTGTTTATCAATGTGAACTGAATAATGGAGTATATTCTACATAAATATTGAGATACTCGTATAACTAATACTGCCTATTATATTGCAACGGAAATTGTGTTTGTTTCGTGGCACGAAGAACCTTCAGAACATCGACTAACGAAGTCTGATATAAGGCTCTCGCGGGATTAAGCTTAATACTCTCGCCACTCACTGCTACTCACGTTTTCTCCGGGAATAACCTACTGTTTGCCTTAGCGTAGTCGAATAAAAAGTTTAGGCACTATCAAATGTACCTAATTGAAATCCGTCAAGGCGTTTTGGCTTTATGAGGCCGCAAAAATACATACTTGCATACAAAGATTTAAATAATAATAAGGTAAGAGTGAATACAACGACCCAAAAGTCACTTCCCATCAGGTGAAACTGTGGTAAATTTCTGGTCAGTCTATGAATAAAGAAAACAGCACCTTCAAAGGCTTCAAATATCATACTTCAGTTATTTTGTGAAAGATGCCTTTAATGTACTTATTTTAAACTATCACAATATTTAACGAATTTTAGTGCACTCTCAGAATTAATTAGTAAGTACCTACTCAAGATAGAGCTTCAGTTTTGTTATTCTATTATTTATGTTCAACGATGTTCCAGGAATTTACAAATATGTTATGATTAAATTGTGCCCTCGTAAGTTATGTCAAAATATGTCTTCTAGCTAAAGAATTTGATATAACATAATTATTTGTCCGAGTGCGATATATTGCTACTAGTTCAGATGAGTATAAAATGGTTTGATGTTTTCCTGTTACACGTAAATGTAAATAGGAAGATACGACGCAGGATTTATAAGTAAGACGAGATAACGCGCAGATGCTTCTTCTATCTAATCCTTGACATTTATAACCACAGTACCAGTAAATTTATATTAGGTGAAAGTGTAATTAGTATAGGTACTTACCCTCAGTCAGACCGAAATTGAAGAAAATTAAGCTAAATAGGCAACAATTTTCACATAACAATTGCCGTCTCACCGTCTATTGTTAATTGTCAAGGGTTAAATTTTCCGGCCGTTTCAGGCTCGCCCTTGCCCCGACTACGGTTCCCGTAGAGTGAACAGAGCAGAGTATAGAGTTGTAATAGAGAGCTATGAACGATTTTTGTTATTTAAACTGGTTATTTACAGTGACGATCTCTGACAGCATAGAAATCAGAGAGTCAACAAAGAGTGCCATAGAGTATACGCTGACTTGCGGAAAGTCACTTATATTATATACATATAAGGAATATTAAAAGGCTTAAAATGCTTCCTTGAGGAACTCCGCACTTTGCTACGCCAGCGTCTTAGTCGAGTGCGTGACCGTGAGCGTTGTTTCTTATTTCAAACAAATTCTTTTTGCTTGGTTAATTGATTTCCTTTTTCTCAAGTAAGGTATACGACCATTTGCGCATATGTCATTTTTAAATGTTGCCTATTTAATTAATAGTATGTCATGTTCGACAAAATCGACGGGCATTTTCTATTAAAACATTTTATTGTTAAAAGGTTATTTTATTATTTATACCTATATTATATAAATAGTTTGAATTGAATTGAATATATACGACGCGGTGGGCGCAGTGGTTAAGCAACTGGCTACTGAGCTGACGGTCCTGGGTTCGAATCCCGGCAAGGGCAAATATTTGTGTGATGAACTCGAATATTTGTGCCTGGGTCATGGATGTTATTTGTATTTAAGTATGTATTTACCTATATAAGTATATGTATTTGTATATCGTCATCTAGTGTCCATAACACAAGCTTATATTCATATTCATTTATTTATAATATTTTCAATATTACACGTCAATACATGAAATCATTTATAAATTAATATGCAAATTTAATTATCATTTACTCGTATAAAGCAATGCCGTAAATAAGTAATACTATTTCATAATTTAACATTTAAAAATTCATTGAAGCTATAAAATGTGTGTCGAGAAGCCAACTTTTCAGTCTCTTTTTAAAACAGCTTAGAGAGGGAGCTGATGTAATTGCCACTGGTAACTTGTTGTAGACTGTTGGGCACACAACGTGAGTTACCTTTCCAGATCTTGCTAGTCGTCGTTTAACGGGCAGGAGCCTATCCGGATGTCGGAGCAAGCGGGCTTGGCACGTTTTTTATACTGACTGAGATTTTCGTAACCGTAGATAGCAATCTGTTGTATTACTACCGAAGGCAAAGTCAGTATGCCCAGTTCCTAGAAGTAGGGTCTCACGGAAGTTTCCTGAGGCAGCTGCACCACCGCGCGAACGGCTCTTTTTTGGAGTCGGAATGCGCGTTCCCAGTCTGCGGCGCGCCCCCACAACTCTGTACCGTACTGCAGGAGTGAGTGAACGGTTGCAAAGTAACACGTTCGCATTACATGACGCGGCACGACTCCGGACAGACGGCGGAGCGCGAAGCAGGCGCCACCTAGTTTCCCACAAAGCTTATCTATATGAGGCGCCCAAGTTAATTTTCGGTCGATTTCGAAGCCCAAGAATGTGGTGGTTTCTACCTGTTCTATGCACACGCCATCAGCTTGAACTTTAAGTGACCTCGGTGTTCGGCCTCCGACATAAAAATGCAGGAAGTGCGTTTTTGTTAGGTTAAGTGCCAGGCCGTTCAGACTAAACCACTGAGATAACTGGTTTGCGGCGTCATTGAGGCGAGTTTCCAAACAATCCACATTAGGTGCCGTTATAATCCCTGCAACATCATCTGCGTACATTAAGATGTCAGCTGCTGTTATTGCTTCCGGCAGGTCGTTCAGTAACAGGGAAAACAGAATGTTCGAGATCGACGACCCCTGGGCTACTCCCACAGATGTAGTCAGTGGATCAGACCTGGCTAACCCACCATCTCCCACCACAACTTGCGATCGGCCACGCAATACATCAGTGAGAAGGCCATGAGCATTGCCACGTATGCCGTAATGAAGCAACTTGGCTGCGATGACGCTATGATCAGCTACATCGAATGCCTTAGAGAGGTCGCAACAGAGCATCGCGACCATCTGCTTGTTCTCCAGGGTATCCATGACCTTGCGCATGGCCTCACGCGCCAGATCAGTGGTGCAGCGGCCGGGCCTGTACGCGTACTGCCGGTCAGACAATGCATTTGTCGCGCCCAAGAATGCTGTAAGTCGGTAACACAATCCGTTTTCCAACACCTTGGCAACGCAAGGAATGATCGATACCGGCCGGTACCCGTCTATACTTTCTCTTTTTCCTTTTCCTTTAAAAAGGGGAGAGACCTTACTCATTTTCAAAGAACTAGGGTACGACCCCTCTCTAAGGCATAGATTGTACAAACAAGTAAGTAAAGGTGATATAGTAGCCGCAATTGTGTTAAGCAGGTCCATGGACACTCCGTAATACTAGAGCTTACTGTGGGACTAGATTTATTTGTGTGAGGTTATACGATATATTATTTATTTATTTATCTATATTGATTGATTGCCTAGTTTGAAAGGAAAAGAAATGAGTTCGTATGTGGCCATAAAAAAAACCTTTAAGTAATCTATGCTCTTCTTATTTGAAGTGAGTGCGGTAGCCGTGAATCTCGGGGATTACATACATACGAAGAATTCCTGTAGGATTATAATGGCGGCCGACTTTCACGTGAATGGGCTTCGACCAATAAGTCGTCTTCCGGTCTGTGACTCAAGATGGCCGCATGCGTTTAAGTTTTGTTGTTCGTTATTTATTCATTTTTGTTGTTCAATGTGTAGTATTGATAGCGTATTGTGCAGTGATCTAATAAGTCAATATATTTCACACACGCTGGTAAAGTTAACCTAGTAAAATCGTCACAGCAGCATACTAATAAAATAGGATTGGTAAGTATGCAATGTATGTACGAATACATATATACGTGTTTAAAAGGGTTCACCCTGTTTTCGCATATTTTTGTAAGTACAAATTCTTTGTGGCATAATTCCTATAGCCATATTAGGCTTTATGCATAAACTGTTATCGCAGAATCCAATTGCGCATAGTTTTATTACGCAGAATTACGTTAGTCCGAATAGTATATATATAGTTAGTCATATTTTTACGATCCGAATCATGACCGTCTAGTTACGCATCATTAAAATGATCATACATTTATCTTGGCGAAAACTATCGTGACAGAAATTTGACAACGCGGCTCGCTCGGTTTGTAGAGACCTGCCTACTGAGCCGGCGGTCCCGGGTTCGAATCCCGGCTAGGTCAAATATTTGTGTGATGAACTCGAATATTTGTGCTTGGGTCATGGTTGTTCTATGTATTTAAGTATATATTTATCTATATAATTATGTATATCGTCGTCTAGTACTCATAACACAAGCCTTCTTGAGCTTAATTTGGGACTAGATCGATTTGAGTGAGGTTTTCTGATATTTATTTATTTCGTATCTTTTGGGGACCGTGCATTTTGTACATGATATACGAGTAGAATACCTAGTTTGTTTACTGCACTTTTTAGAAAGTTTGTTTACTGCACTTTTTATGTTTTAATAGTTACTGTTTTCGCTGTTTTAGTCTAGCGTGGTGTAGCTTTATTGACAAGGTAAAGTGTCACAATTACAACCGTGTTTACGTACTTGTCCATAAACATAAAAGATATGTTTTTAGTATATACTTTTTTTTTTATGAAGTCTGGTCACAATTTGAGAAACACCCATTGCGTATATATTGATATTTGTCATATGTAGAAGTACATCAACTAAATGAGTAATTTATGAATTTGTAATCTGGGCAGTAATCAATAAAAACATGTTTACCCAAGTCAGCTAACAACGTATTAGATACTATGTTCATAAAATATGTAAGTAGGTCTGCACTAGGGGTGTAACGAATGTTGATATTTGGACATTCGCGAATGCGAATAATTAACTCTGACATTCGCGAATGCGAATGCGAATGCGAATATTGCCTATTTAGTCAGTAAAAAATTCAAACGCAACAGAGAGCAAAAAAACTAGCTTGAAAAATGTTAGTTTCTTGCAAAATTCATGTTATTTTGCTTAAAACTTATATTCCTGATCTAAAAACGCAAACACATTGTCTTAGATGTGCCCATTTTAAGTAATACATTAACTTAAAAATAAAACCATAAATTCCTGAACAAAAATAGTTACATATGTATATTTCATATACTTGTAACTGAAATAGGACTGGGCCGGATAAATCTGGTGCATGTCAGAGGACTAAACTTGGGTGAATGACGAGTTGAGAGAGATGACGAGAGGACCCGAATGTCTTCCATAAGACCTAGCCGAAGACCGGGACACGTGGAAACATTAGAGACTTAGAGAGAGAGGCCTTTGCCCAATATCAGCAGTGGGACACCGCACCCTCTTAAATAAAATAAATAAAGTAGACAATAACATTAAATAATATAGTAATATGTGGGCGTATTTAACCCCATACAAATTTGACTCACGTTTAGCAGTCTTTATCTTTTGTTTATTCATTTTAGACGCCGAAATTGTATGAAAAATATTCGCATAATATTCGCAGATATTCTTGCGAATACGAATATTCGCGAATGCGAATGCGAATATTCGTTACACCCCTAGTCTGCACGTGTGTTGATTTTCTCCGCTTTCCCGGTGTTCAACTTTCCCAGTTTACTTATAGTGAAAAGTTATGCAATATATCTTAAGCTAGTTGTTCTCGACGCTTGGATTACACCACCATGTTATACGAGAAATTGGTCTAGATATAGTTCGCTAATACGTGAAAGTAGATACTGCATAATTTAGTCTATCTAATAATGTCAGCACTGATGTAGGTAAGTAGTTTGGATCCAATTGCATAAAGTACCAATATGCGATCAATCAATCAACCTAATTAATGACTTTATTAGCAATCGCTCGGTAAGGATTTTATTCAAAGCCGTCCACTTTAATCCACTTAAGTATAGAACTAAAATACCTAGTCCCAGGAGCATCGTGCTGTAATCGACTTCGTTTGAAGCCCGTCTTTGCCGAACGCTGTCCATAAAAGATTTTTCGATCCCAAACCAACCAGACGTCTAACCCGCTTCTACGAAAATGAAACTAATTTACATATTTGAATTTTCATCCGCGATAATCTTCAGCATTTTCTATAGCGGACTTGCGAATCAATTTTCGGGGTTAGAGACAAAAGCGGATATAAAATGGGATTCGTATTCGATATTCAATTTTCGACCGATTTGTTTTTTGCGCGGTTATCGCAGGGCGTTTGGAATGCAATTAAACCGACATAAACGGGAAGTGAATAAAACTGCGGAGGTCGAGAGGCGGGTGGCGGCTGTGGAGGATTTGAAAAATAATGGTTCGAGCGTTCGTGATGAACTGCACGCGATTTTGGTCAGCAACTTCACACATACATGGCCGGTGGCGCGCTGGCGAGCCAGCGGGTACTTTACCGACGACTACCTGGACCTCATCAATGAGCACTGGCTGCGATTCGCGCCGCCACCGGATTGGCTGCAGCAAGCGCTTGGGGGCATCTATCTTCTGTTTTCGACGGTCGGTTGCTGGGGAAACATTATCGTGCTCTTCATGTATTTAAGGTAGGTAAACTTCGTCTCATTGTTATTTAAAAATATTGTAATAAAAAAAATTAACAAAAAACGAACCGACTTCAATAAAACTAAAAAGCCAAAAATAACCCGTTCAAGCACAGATTACATTTGAATCACCTTTTGAAGTTGGTGCCAAACCACTCAATTATTATATTATAGTTTACGTGAGGTTTGGCACCGACTTCAAAAGGTGATTCAAATTTTATCTCATGTCAATGAACCAAAAAATAATTTTCCAAATCGTCTCATAAATGACGGAGTTCTGAGATAACAAACATTAAAAAATAAAATACAACCCAATTGAGAACCCCCCTTTTTTGAAGTCTGTTAAAATAGGTCATCGTAACCAAGAACATGTTTCCTCAAGTGCTATATAAACCAGCCGGCTATCATTCCACAAATATCATTTCACAGTAAATCAAAGATTTTATTTCAAAAACTCTTCATATCACAAATATCAATTTGACAAATATACATTTTACAACTGCATCATTTCACGAGTTCTTCTTATCACAAGAAATTAGTAATCGATCCCTACCAACCGAAGTTGGCCATGGCGGAGTTGGCCGACGACGTATGGGTTTCCGCAGCTAAGTGCCCCTACACACTATCGTATTCGCACAACTCCGGTCAACTTCGCGAATGTTTTTGAAAAAAATATATATTATAGAATATTAATTTTTATACATAATATAGCCAAAATTGGTGGGTCCCTAACTATCTCGAATATATAAAAAAAAAATTGAAAAATTAAAAGTGAAAATTTATCTACTTAAGGACTTTTTAAATAATACATCTTTATTACGTACATAATGTGTATAAGTTACAAAAAAATCTGTTCTGTAGTTTAGATAAAAGAAAATGAAAACCAATTTTAGTTTTTTTTTTTTTTCAAAAACCTGCAGTATTTCAGGGTTTTTTTTTTGTAGAATAGCATCTTACATCTGGGCTAATATATTAGCAAAAGGCATGTATTTAACGCGGCGACAAATTAATCTGATTTAGGTTTTAGCTTTATTCAAAGTTGAAAATTGCATGTATAATAATTTTGGTCTATAGTTTTATTTAGTGGCTCTGATTCTATCGTATAGAATACGTTAAAATAAACGTGTTTTGTATGGACAACTTTTTTCTAAACTTAATAATTACCGAGATATGGACTCCTAAACCGACAATATTTTTTGGATATTGTGTCAGACTCTGCCTTAGCTCCGGCGCTGCGGGAAGTGCAGCCCTTCCGCCCTTGCGTGGCAAAGCACGGTCGCCCGTACTCCGCTCCCGAGCCTTGTCACGGCGGGCGAGGGCTGCTCTCCCTCCGCGCCTCTGGCTTTTTATATACACTCTAGGGGTAGGGGCAGACAAGACCACGTGGAATCGGGGTTGACAGCTTCGGTTCTGAGGCAAGTCTTATGATAATGCAATGCTTATTTTAGCGTAGCGTGTTTTAGCTAGGTTCGGACTAAAATAAGCGTGTTTTGTATGGGCAAAACATTTTTACCTAAAAAACTTCAATATCTCGGTAAATATTAATCTGAGTAAATATTAAGCTTATCGCCGTTTTCTTTCAATTATGGTTTCGAAAACTAAAAAAAATAACTCACCATTACTTTTATATAGTACCCATTTTAATAGGCTTATTATTTTCGCGGCGACAGAAAAATTAAAGAGCAGCAAACTATTTGCAACTAAAATAATAACTTGTCAGCGATTAAATATTTTGGCAATCATTTATATTAAATGAGCTTTAAACTAAGGATATTTTAAAATTCAAATAATGGCAGCTACTTTAAGGTAGCAGAAATAATAAACAAGATTACTGAAATCATAGGTGAGGTACTATAAATAATGACTTGGCGACTAATATTAGCAGAAGGATAACAAACTTTATATTAGTGGCAACTACAGGTCTCCATCTAAAAAAGCATTTTGGGCTTTGATTTGCTGGCAGCTTAAATATTAAAATGGGTACTATATAAAAGTAATGGGGAGTTATTTTTTTAGTTTTCGAAACCATAATTTAATGAAAACGGCGATAAGCGTTTTTTAGGTAAAAATTTTTTGCCCATACAAAACACGCTTATTTTAGTCCGAATCTAGCTAAAACACGCTACGCTAAAATAAGCATTGCATTATCATAAGACTTGCCTCAGAACCGAAGCTGTCAACCCCGATTCCACGTGGTCTTGTCTGCCCTACCCCTAGAGTGTATATAAAAAGCCGGAGCTAAGGCAGAGTCTGACACAATATCCAAAAAAATATTTTCGGTTTTAGGAGTCCATATCTCGGTAATTATTAAGTTTAGAAAAAAGTTGTCCATACAAAACACGTTTATTTTAACGTATTCTATACGATAGAATCATAAAAAATAGGTGTTAATATGACATCACACCTGACGAAAAATTGACCAAAATCAGAGCCACTAAATAAAACTATAGACCAAAATTATTATTTATACATGCAATTTTCAACTTTGATTAAAGCTCTTAAATTGTCGCACAAAGTATTTTTTTATGACCTTGATTTATTTTATATGTAATCTCCATTGAACAATTAGAGTAGGCCATTTTCAACTTTTTATCCGCTGTCATGTTTCCGCTTAATTAGTTAATTCAGTCGCCAAAACAATAACTCGATGCTAGTTTATATTGAAACAAAGCCGAAAATTGATTACTTAGCTGCTACTTTTTACTTTAATAGTCTCCGCAATTAGTCGCCAACTTATTATTTTTGCTATCCCCTTTAATTTTTTATAAATCCCTAAATCTGATTAATTTGTCGCCGCGTTAAATACATGCCATTTTAATATTTAAGCTGCCAGCAAATCAAAGCCCAAAATGCTTTTTTAGATGGAGACCTGTAGTTGCCACTAATATAAAGTTTGTTATCCTTCTGCTAATATTAGTCGCCAAGTCATTATTTATAGTACCTCGCCTATGATTTCAGTAATCTTGTTTATTATTTCTGCTACCTTAAAGTAGCTGCCATTATTTGAATTTTAAAATATCCTTAGTTTAAAGCTCATTTAATATAAATGATTGCCAAAATATTTAATCGCTGACAAGTTATTATTTTAGTTGCAAATAGTTTGCTGCTCTTTAATTTTTCTGTCGCCGCGAAAATAATAAGCCTTAGCAAAACAGCAATCGATTTGGCTTCTGGAGCCGATTCCCCATACAAACACGGCTATACTCGTACCCTTTGTAATAAATTGACTGTCACGGCTTTCACAATACTCTAGCATGTTTATTTCCAAAACAAAATAAAATAAAACATATGTTTGCGATATTTCAAAACGGCACACGTGAGAAATAAAACTTTTTCCAAGCCCAATCCCCAAACAGCGGCTTTACGTACGTGTTAAGAATTAGAAAATCTTATTCTAAGTACCTATTTGCCGCTTGAGTGTGCCATTCACATGACAAACCTAGGACCTAGGTACGTCTTTGTATACCTTCGTACGAGATTTTTTGTGTACCTGTGTCAAATATACATTTACGAACGGATTTGTAAGCCTCGTCATTACAGCGTGTATTCGGTGAAATTACAATACAAATGGAAATCCTGATTCTGTGGGGCGTAATGACTAGTAAAAGCAGAACGGTTTTCTATCTATCTGTGGGACCTTTAACTCACTGATGCGACATCGTGGCTTGCTTAATATGCGTCGTGAATATTACGAAATCCTTGGTGCGTGTGGCTCCAACTTGAATTACTTTCCCAAATCTAATTATCGATTATTACCTACCTAAAAACAGGGTATTATCATTGTTATTCATTTAAATACACCAAAGCACTTACACGATGAATTATTACATAAAAAGAAAAACAATACATGTCAAAAAGAAAGTATCATTCAAAATAACACAATACTTTAAAATTATACATAACAATTAATTAACATTATCTAGGAACTGCTTAGCAATATGGCACAATTAAGCAAAGCGATCAGCAAACATGTCAGCATCGCCGTGCTGAGTGAGCATCAGTTATGTTATATGCAGTAGGTACTCGTCTTTGTCGGTTTCACTCGTGGCAGAGAGGTCGTGTTTTCATTTCAGACATCGGTGGCAACCTTCACAACTTGCCGCCATTCTTCCCACCGCCTCTAGGACAATTGTATTACGCGACTCTTTCTAGCGCGAGAAATGTTACCTATCTCCTTCATCGCGCGACAAGAGTCTCGAAGCCTAGTTGTACTAGAGCTAGACGGGCTGATAGCCGCTGACACGTACCGTCATCATCAAAAGTACCTGACAATTTTACTACCAGCTTATGTCAAATTGGATACTAAAATTTGTCACTTACTTTTAATACCATACATAGAATTCGCATCCACCTGAGGGTTCGTCGATAATATTGCTAGAAGCTTCGTCAAATACTTACATTGAAAATCGTCCACAACATGCTTCGTGATTATAAATATTAATAAAAATACTAAAACAAAATAAGGAAAATGAGCACCATACAAAATTATGTCCTTATCCGAAATGTACAGTCGAGTTCATTTACATCTATACACTTACGAGAAAAAATAATATCTATACACGACTTTATGCTGCTGACAATAGGGTCGTGTTCAGATATTTTTGTTCTCGTAAGTGTGTAGATAGATGTAAATGAACTCGACTGTACCCGGCGCAAACGTTCCAAGAATACCCGCCGCATTTCCACGTTGGATAGCCAAAGAAATACGCTGGACCTGTTTGACTTTTAATACTGACTGTACCTACTCACACTTAAATCAAACACTTGTAGCTTCAAGGACTGAACGTAAGTACTGACATAAGCCTTTGCCATTATTTTCTCGCTGGTAATTATTTTGTAGATACTATAATTAAATCATAGAAGCTCAATTGCACGTTTCTAACGCCATGTTCCCGGGGCTCAACCCGTTTGGCAACGATATTTATCTTGACTTCAGGCAAGGTTCAAGAACCCCTTTCTGGGGGCACGGTAGGGCTCCGTCAAGACGAGCCAAGCGAAACGCAAGGGCACTAGGTACCTACTTTTTCTCGAAGCGCTTCGTCGTTTTTTTGAACCCTCGTAACTTGTAAATTTATGAAAAATGTGATGTCAAATTTTTTTAAATGTGGGTTTTTATATAAAACCATTGATACAAAAATCAAAGGTTTAAGAATTTTTTTAACGAGTTACCTGGTGAAAGAGACCGGTTATCGAACCCCGGCACCTCTGGATTGCCGGTCCAGCGCGTTAACCTATCCGCTACCCTAACTCCCAACTCCCAAACAACCTATCGAACATTTCCTTATGCTTTGTGTGTCGCTCTTTGCATTGTTTATTTGAAAGGCTTTACACCTTAGCAACCTCTATGTAAATACGTTAATATTACATCTTACCGCACTACTACGCCTATACAGCAGTGAACGAGCAAGCGAGAGAGAGCGCTGTTATTTTAAGCAACCTATCGAATGATTCGATAGGTTCCTTGGGAGTTAGGGTGGCGGAAAGGTTAACGCGCTGGACCGGCAATCTAGAGGTAGGTACGGGGTTCGATTCCCGGTCTCTTCCACCCAGTAACTCATTTCAATTTTTCTTTGAGCTTTGATCTTTGTATCAATGATCCTCATAACTTGTGTTTGGATTATACTAAATAAACAAAATTATCGGGATATGGATCCATAGCGGACTTATTATACAGAATTTTTTTCCAGAACCTAAATGGTATTGACTTGATGAGTTTACATATTTATTTATGAATTTTTGACACAATACAACTATGTACAAATAGCGGACTTAATGCCTAAAAATATTCTTTTACAATCAGCCGTATGACCAAACATATAGATATACTAGAGTAAGTCGTTCAAGCCGTAGTTCATTGTAGATTACAAGCGTGCCTTTTACAAATTAGACCGGAAATATCTTCCATGTGACCTTCTGAGACACAATTATTTGTGAAGGCTCCAATCACGTAGTACGTGCTCTCCTCGCTTGGGATCTAAATAAAACCTCCCTTTGATCCAGAAAATAATCATGACGGCTACTACGGCACGCTCAGTTATTCCTAACAAACTACAAAAAGAAATAAAAAATAACTAAACCAATTTACTATTGGCATTTTTACACATCTCTTTTTATAAATACAGACCCCCGATCGGTTCGGCCCCCGACTAGGTGAACGGATGACCTCGTGAGGGTCGCGAGGAGTCGACGGATACGGTTAGCACGGATTCGCACTTTGTGGCGAAGAGAGGCCTATGTTTAACAGTGGATGTCTGTGGCTGATATAGATAGACTCTCAGATTACATATATATTTTATAATTTGACAAACCGTACAAACTGTAACCCGATTAAGGAATTTCCACTCCTCCTCTTTCGAAGTCAGTGTGGAATTTGTCAGTCGAAGTATAATAATGAGTCGATTCATCCCATTCATTAAAATCGGGGGAGTACAGAACGTACGAAAAAATAAACATGAAGTTCTAAAATTACGATCCCTTCTGGCTTTGAAGAGGTCGATCAAAAAGGCAAATATATTTCGTCAAATACCCAGTCGTATAACAATATCAGAAACAAAGCCAACCAAATCCCCTCAAACGAACCAGTGTGCCTTTGTGAATTGCGTAGGAATTTCAATCTAGGTTTTATTTTGCGTCCCACTATACGAACGTGAAAAATTGCCGCATGTTCAAATGTCCGGCTCCTTGCGGAAGGTGCCCTGAAAATGGGGAATTTGCAACAAAAGAAACATTCTAGCCTCCGTTTTTTATTTAATTTTTATCATACGATACTTTTTAAGAGTTTTCTTTTATTTCTATAATGTTATTCTTATGTTTTTATTTTATTTTTTGTAATAATTCTATCAATAAATTGCTCTGCTCTCTGTAATTAACGATTCGAAAGTGCTTGTAGCTAGGCCTATTTGAATAAAATAAAGACTTTGACTTTGAAAAAAATTTAGGTAGTATTATTTCACGGAAAAATAATCACACATAAGTATTTATTGGAAATCTCGTTTTTTTTTAATTTAGCGTTTATGAAATGGTATCACTAATAGAATTATGAGTTCCAACTTAATGCATATTCCCTGTTGTCACTTGGCGAGTGGGACAGCCTAACGGACTGTGAATAATACACTTATTCGGTGTGAATGAAATGGCACTCACACTAGTGTTGCCATGGGATATTCTGAAGGTGGACACGTCCTCCTATTCTCTCCAGCGTCTTCCTTTACCCGCAGAGCTAGCATATCTAGTCGCAACTTCGCTTGTCGGGCGAGTTAGCATCTCCTGTCTTGCTCGCATGGTATTGAAAGGAAAGTGACAGGTAGTATTTTTCGCGCGACAAAGAGTCGCGTGTCAAAGTTATGCTAAACGTACTGGTGGGGCTTCTCTGTGGACATATGTAAAGTTAAAGGCCTAATTTTGTGATTAAATTATTATCTGCATAAACAATGAACCCTCTTTTATCTTCTTATCGTATTTGAAATGAAAACATGACTTACATACTTACAAGCTCATTTTAGTCTTACTCATACTCATTTATTGATAAAAATTTCAATATTTTACAAGTCAAAATCTAATAGCTATTAAATGATTATTTAAATACATTTAACAATCAAATTATTATTATTTATTACAATAGGTATTTATTAAATTTATGATAGTTTTAACTGTCATGCATGTTATATAATTCGTATACAATAAGAAAAATAAAACACGGTTAAATTGTCGATCTAAGAATTGAATCCTCCTTTTTAGGCCCATCCGCGCATCAATTGCGCTCTTGTCGGTATATTAGCATTCGCCAGCCGTTTCTTTCTTGGTCTTTCTCCTTCACTTCTTGGAAAAACATGACTTTAACCTTTTCTTTTATTCGCTCAAAGTAATTTCGTCTTGGCCTAGAGGAAAGCCTCGTTTTCCCTCTATTATTCCTTCTATGATTCTGTTCAGGAAAAAGTAATGTCTTAGCAGATGCCCTATCATATTTCTCTTTTATTTTCTATTAGTTTTAGTAGTGTCCTTTTTCTCGCCTGTCCTAATCAAGACCTCTTCATTAGACATTATCTCCGTCCAGCATATGCCTTTGCCCATCCTTCTCCATCACCGCATCTCAAACGCCTCCAGACTCTCCTTATCTTTCTGTATCAAGGTCCACGTTTCACTGCCATACATTGCTACACTCCATACACAATTTATAAACTGTTTCCTGGTTCTCATTGATATTTTGGATCTAAATATGTTTTCTTTTTGAAGTGAAGAACATTCATTTCTTAGTTGCGCCTTAAGATATCGAGTCGTATACATACAAATACAATACGTAGATATAACCCTAATAAATAAATTATTCAAGTAGAAGCCAATTACAAAGACTGGAGCATTGAGAATTAACATGCCTATGGAGAAATTATGTAAATTGCGGGGACACCATACTCGTAGCATAACAATATCGACCTTTAATAATGGAATAGATTCAATAGACTTTTATAGAAGTCGAAACAATTTTTTGTCGTAGAAATGTTATTTTCTTTGGCCATCATTATGAGACAGATAAATGATAAAGCATGCGTCACTCTCGCACTCGTAACATGTTGGGAAATGACGGTTGCTTTATCACTTACTAGCTTTTGCACGCGACTTCGCTCGAGTTAAACATATACGCTATCCTGCGGGAAACATGCTTTTTTTTGGGATAAGAAGTACTTTCTATGTGTGCGCTCTAATCCATCTACATTCATCCGTTGCAGCGTGAAAAAGTAACATACGAAATAATTGAAATGTCGAAAAATTGGTCTAAAATAAGAACTCTTAATGATCACTCTTATAGTTCTTATTTCAAAAATTCTTATTGATGCATAAACACAAACTTTTGCTTTTATAATAGGTATTTATCACACCTGCAATCCTAGGCCCTAAATCAAAATGTATTACCAGTTTTCGGGTCGTCCACATCATAAGAATATCGGTTCGCTATAAAGCGATATCATTATATAAGTACTGCCGAGTTTTCGGTACACAAAGGGCGCGATTGTGACTTTGTTTTCATTAAACCTTTGACAATTTTATTATACTACATAATTATTTACTAAGTAATTACCTACGCAGTAGTCCTTAATCTGCTGGTAAAAGATTTCTTACTCACAATAATTTCTTTATTAAGTCTGGCAGCTTTGCCAAGGCTATTCGTCATAATTATACTGCTATCTGATTTTTCATTACCTGAAATGATCTGACAAAGGGCAATAGGGATAAAGACTGATGTTAAAATTTTTACAGCATGTATATGAATAAAAATATCTTTATGTCATGAAATAAAGAAAAAATTTAATAAAGGAACTATGATAATCTGAGAGTACCTACGCAAATTTTTAGGGTTCCGTACCCAAAGGGTAAAAAAGAGCATGTCGGGCCACGCTCAGTGTAGGGTTCCGTAGTTGCTTATCCTTCACAATAGACTTAAGTTACGAGAAAGATTTCAAGCTCTATAAAAAGGACGTAAACGCCAAAGTGTCTGTAATTACTTATTACCTTCTGGAAGTCAACTTACGTTCTTTTAAGAAAATTATGAAATTTTGCGATAACTTAAAAACGGCTAGATCGATTTTGTTCAATAATATAGTTTTCATTGAAAGTACTTATAAGGCCTCATGTTCATGAATTTTTCCATAATTTTTTGACCCGTGGTTGAAAAGTTAGAGGGGGGGACGCTATTTTTTTTATTTTCGGAGCGAATATTTACAAAACTGCTGACTTTATCAAAAATTGTTTGGAGACCCCTATTAAGTATTTTCAAAAGACCTATTCAACGACACCCCAAAAACTAGTGTAGTGTTGAAACGAAAAAAACAAATTCACTCCCACTTTAGGTGTTCGAGAGGAACCCGAAAAAAATTTTTTTTTTAGTTTTTTTTACCGTTTTGTCGGCATGATACATACCCATACTCATACCAAATTTCAGCTTTCTAGTACTAATGATCACGGAGCTAAGCCGCGGACGGACAGACGGACAGACGGACATGACGAAACTATAAGGGTTCCTAGTTGACTACGGAACCCTAAAAAGGGATCCTATTACTAAGACTCCGTTGTCCGTCCGGCTGTCTGTCTGTCTGTCTGTCTGTCAGTCTGTCCATCTGTCTCCAGGTTGTATCTCATGAACCGTGATAGCTAGACAGTTGAAATTTTCACAGATGATGTATTTCTGTTGCCGCTGCGCTGTAACCACGGTATAAAATAAATATTTAAGTGGGGCTTCCATACAACAAACGTGTCAGTTGCGTTAACTTTGCACGTCATGTATATGCGGCGCCATACATACCACGTGCAAACTTAACTTAACTCGGCCAGTTAAGATGGGCATTGTTTGTACGGAACCCTCGGTGTGCAAGTCCGACTCACACTTGGCCGGTTTTTATCGTAATATTCTGACATTTACAGAATCCTATGAATTTTGTATCATCTCGCGCCCTTCCAACTACTCGAAGTACACATACCACGGCCACGCTCGCCGTGTCTTTGATCTACGTCGTCTAATATTTATTCTACGGGAATACAATAATCGTAGGTTGCCAGGGTTTGTGTGCCTCAATACAAACAGGGTGTTAATTCGACGGAGCTTTGCGATATCTCCAATTTAGCAATATCTTAACTTCATCACGACGCTGGTGCCGACTCTTTTTTGAAAATGCGGTTGGCACAGCAGTAGTGCGGCTACCTACTGAGCTGAAGGTTCTGGGTTCGAATCTCGGCAAGGACATGTTTTTGTGATGAACTCGAATATGTTTTCCTGGATGGGTTTAAGTATTATTTATCTATTCTATATAAACATCGTCTTGTACCCATAAGACAAGCCTAATAGAGTTTACTTTCAGACTAGGTCGATTTGTGAGAGGTTGTCCGATTATTATTTATATATTTCAATTGATACTTATGATGTATTACTGGACTAGATCGATTTGTGTCCGATATTTATTCACGACATAAATTAAAATTGAAGTTAGTTAAAGTGACATTTTAAAGAAGATAAATGGTAAAGCTACATAATGTTTCTCGCGCTTCTCGGACCCTATGTCTCGCCATTTTTGCGCCTAACAAAATTTAGTATTTGTATAACTTAAAGAAAAATATACTAAGGGGGTCCTGTAACAGGAGCCATAAATTAAAACATAGATTCTACACCTCAAACTGAACAATATTTATTGATCAACTTTTAAAAATAACTCATTTATAATGTAAACCTGTAAAATAAAGTTTATTCAATGAAGCAATGTATTGCGAAACATTTGATATTTAGTTCATGGCAGCTATGTCAATGCTAAGGCGATGCCAATGTTGGACGGCGTACCTAATTGAAAATGCTATTTACTTTGTTTGAAATAATGAACATATGAAAACAGTATTTTTTTTAAGTTTCTGAACAGATGTTGTTCAGTTTGACGAGTAAAATCTATGTTTTAATTTTTTGCTCCTGTTACAGGACCCACCTGGTTATGTCATTAGGTACAGTAATAGTCGCTGAAGTATAAAATAAAGGCGAGATCTCGGATAGATTTTGGTGTCAAACCACAGAATACTTAATAGTATTACATAGTCAAACGTCGAATTGAGTCCATGACAGTTCCTAAACACCTTCTACAAGTATTGCGGGTAAACGGAAGAATGTGTCTCTTGACGCAGGAAGGAACGAAACGGAGGAGTTGACGTTGAAGTGTACTTATAACCACAAAACCTTCTTCAATATTTTAGACAGTGAAGCCTTTGTTATCGTGAGGTACACGTACCTTTGAGCTATGTTCACACCATACATCGGGGTTTTCGGAGCACGAATGATTCATCACTACGCCGTCAGTAGGCGTCAAACCATTCGTGCTCCGAAAACCCCGATGTATGGTTCACACAAATGGTTGATTAAATTTAGTTATCTTGAATAAAAATCAATAAGACATTGTTGAAAAGGTCGTTCCCGCTCCCGAACGCTTAAATTTATCTTGAACAGCTGAACAATCCGGTCCAATTTAAAAATCATTATCGGTAATGCAGAGAAGAAACTTGTTTGCTCTCATTTGAAAATGTCGATCAACACGCTCTATTATTGCTAAGCTACTAAAATCTAGTTAACTACATTACCGTTCATTACCATATTGGAATCATTATGTGGACAGTAATACCGCGAATCGCTAATGAGGTCGGGGTCCGGCGAGACGGCGGTCCTCAGTCGTAGAGGTGCTGTCGGCGACGACGTATCTCCCGCCCTCCAGGGAGTACGCGCGCGAACTCGCGTCCCCCATGCCTCCCAAGCAATGTCGAAAGCAATAAACATAGAATTTATCATAATCATAATAACCGCACAATGCGTCAATTTAAACAGCTTCTCCGAAAACAAAGATAAGAAACTTGTTATTAAAAGTCAAAATGCAATTGAGTTTGAAAAAATCAAACAGTGCAAATATCTCGGTGATTTTTTGTTGTGCTCATTGGACCATTTGAAACAGTGGAAGAGGCGTAGAAGGTGGTGTTTGTTTAAGTTTAAAGATGTGTACGTGCGAGGGAAAAGAAGTTCGGAGCCGCGGAATCCTGTGAAACTATGGCGATTGGTACCGACGGAGTATGACGATGATTTAATACATGACTTTAAAGAGAAGTGGCCTGTGGACTTGTGGAGGAACTATTTGTTCACGGATGACTATTTGCTGCTGATCAACAGCCACTGGTTGCGGTTCGCGCCGCCTGACCCGTCGTCCAACTATATCCTGGGCGGACTGTACGTTGTTATGATGCTGGTGGGCACCACTGGGAATGGTCTCGTGCTTATCATGTATTCTAGGTCAGTATTTTTACACAATTTATTCCTGAATTCAGTGTACCTATTTTATTTCTCATACTTGTTTTGTTTGTTTTGTACACCATTTACCACCCCAGATACCAGAGTATCACGACTTATTCAATGTCTTCTATTTTAACAATATATATACTTAGGTTTTTATATTGAAATGAAATGAAATTAAATTAAATATTGATTACAATATTGTTATAAGTCATAAAAATATATTATTACACGAAAATATGTATAAGTAATTATTAGTTATTAATAAACATTTCGCAGCCAGATAAATCCACTTAAACCGTAACATTTTATTTTTCCTCATGCTAAACAACTTTTACATTGAAAGAAGTTAATTAAAGAACTCGCCAAAACTGTAAAACAATTCCATTACCAGCTACTTCGTGAGGTTGTTTTGCAACATTACTGTAGAAGCTGCATTTCTGGCACTGTCGGGCAAGCGGTTATAGCAGGAGAATGCTCCGCCATGACGAGCCAGTCGCTCCTGCGACCAGCCTGTCCACGTGTTACAATACCACAATACAACAATACCTTATTGCACACCAACAAGAAAAATATTACATGAGAAATCTTAAATTAAACAATGGTAGACAATAGGCGGTCTTATCGCTAAAGAGCGATCTCTTCCAGACAACCTTTGGGTAGCGGAGAAAACAAAATTAAACAGAAAATAGTAGGTGGTGAGATAAGAACTTTAAGTAATTTATACATACAAAATATTAAAGACAGATAGGTCATACACTTACACAAATAAGTATCTATATACATAAACGTACATACATACAAAAAGGGAGAATAAAAAGAATATCACAGCTAACATTAGACTTATAATGAAAAACGACAGCATAGAATTATAAAAGGATTAGGCTACGGTAGAGACAAATAGTGATCTTTTAGTTTATGTTAAAAAATTGCCAAAGTTTTAGCTTGTCTTAGATCCAGCGGAAGCGAGTTCCACAGAAAAAAAGCTTGCACAGTAAAAGAATTAGAATAAAATTTTGACTTCGATGCCGGAACAGTGAGTATACAATTTAATATAATATCTATAATATAATATAATATGTACCTAGATAAAAAAATATTAATGTGTTCATCCGTGAATATTGCCATTTGGTAGAAGTATAAGCACGCTAACCACATACTAACCCGCTGCCATGCGCTACCATGCTGGACATCTGCTGGTTTGCCGGCCATCGAACAACTCGCTTCGACATGAAGATTGCGCGTTTCCAGTCAGCGGCCCGGGCCCATAGCTCTGCGCCATGTATCAGCAGAGCAGCGAGTGTACTTGTTGCCAAATAACATTCTTGCGAAGTAACTTAAGGGTCGCTCTTAATAACAAGCAAAAGTTAACATCCTGATAAAATAACTAAAATACTTAAGAACGGGAATGCTCAATGCATTAATAACATCGTGGAATGAACACTAAAAATTCTGAAAAAGGTTGGTGTGGATTATTTGAATAAAAAATAATTGTGTCACTATGACCAATAGAAGTCTACACTCACTTCTTCAAGAGTAGATAACCTTAACTAGAATGGTTCTCATTTTCGTTTCTTTATAATAGTTACAAAACTAGAATAAATCTAAATGAATTCCGTCTAAAAAAAGATTATATTTTTTTTGTTTATACAAAAAAAATATATTTAAGAAACAGTTAAATCCGTCCCATAAAATCATTTTCATTGTGATAAGTTTTATTATAACTAGGCTTGGGACTTTTGGCTGCTCGCCGTGGTTGTCCAATCCATGGAGTCGTCATATGATAAAAAAATATATCCAAAGTCAAAGTCAAAGTCTAAAAATTCAATGTTTCATTAAATGTCATAATTTATGTTGTTACATTTTTAATGGGCACGTTATAATAGTTTGCAATTAATTTAGTGGTCACATTTTATGCATCCTTTTTGATAGGTACTTGTGTTGTGACAGACTACCCGTACTGACAACTATTCGCAACTTAAAATTAGGAAACATTTTGACCACTAGACACGAAAAAAATATTTGACTTGTATTTTAATATTTATAGCATGTATCTTATTGGGTACATTGCCAAGTATTCACAAAACTAGTTTTGTATATTTAAGGATACTTTGCCTGCTACATAGCAAAAGAGAACCTAGTGCTTTTTTACAGAAAATGTTTAAGAAATTTTCTCAAATCACAGCGTTGAATGGATACTACTTACTTATAGAGCTTAATAAAAGTGCTCCAACAAAAACACAAAGGGGGTACCTGGGATTTAGCAAAATGCGAGCTCATTGATGATGCCGCCGGCTTCACCGGTTAGGGGCATTATCAAGAGCCCCAAACATCGCCGCAAAGTTCCCAGCATGTCAGTTTTCTATCGGATCTATATTGGAGATTTTGTGTAGGAATTGCAGGATTCAATCCCACCATCCCTATTTCACCATCAGACATCCAGGCAAGAGAACTGACTTCATCCTTATGTTGTCCGTTTATATTCTATTTACTATCGCTATAAGGGATGGAAGTCGCTCCCATGGTGTGTATTGCTTAAAAAAAAAATTTAGGTCTTTTAGGTTGTTGATGAACCAGCGACCTACATCTTCGACCCCGTAGTCACTTACCATCAGGTGATACTGAGGTCAATCGCCGGTCAATTATAATAACCGCAACCTGGCAATGTATCCAAAAATGCACATATTAAAATTACTAATAAGCTGGCAGTGTGCATTAAAAGTTACATCCTAAAATATGCTAATATTTTACTTGGAAAACGAGTGTTTTTCTATTAATTTTAGTTTAAAATCATTAGTTCAACTATTCGGCAATAAGTAAAAGTGATTTTCTATTTACCAAGTAAATATAAAATAATTATATATATTTATTTATTTTATTTTATGAAATAATAAAAAACGATAGGTAATCAAAGAATATTATGGAGTCAATACAGTGACACTGTCTAAGGGTGCTCCCTCATCGCAAGCAATGAGGGATTCGCCTGTAATGTAGGTAAATGTAACAAAAAAAGAAAGATAAGTATGAAAATCTCATTTGTTTTCTGTTACATTTAGCAACACGTGGGAAAATTTGTATCAATTAAAGGCTACAATTGCCCTTCATTTTCAATGTATGGAAACATATGATTCGATGTTCGAAGAGTAACGGACGAGAGTTACGTCATCAATTAATCGTTTTTCCTAAGGCACGTACTTTTATTACCCAGTGTCAATATATATTATTATTAACTTACATACTCTATTCTACATTCGTTATTGAATAAGCTTTTATGAGTTTTGTCGTAGTCATTATACCTATTTATAACTGTCTGCGGCTAGTTGCTATTTTGGCGTCTCTTTTAGTCACGAGTTATTAGTGATGCAGCTCGTTAGACCCGTTTCAAAGTGTTCGAGTACACGCGGATAACATTCACCTAGATTACCTTAATTTATTTTGATACCTAGATGCATAAATTCATATATTTAGTAACACATCGCAAGTACGCCTGTCAACACGTAGCATTTTGATTCTAAATTCAATATCTTATTCATAAACCCACGTGCATGACCCATGTTTATATATAATGTGGAGTAGAATGTTTTGCCAGTAAGGGATTTCTGATACTCTGTTATAAGATGTATAATAAATGCGTGGATACAAAAAATAAATATACTAGTATGTATAATTATGCTCTAGGAGTGGAAGTGTGAAAGGCTTTAACGCCCCGAATAAAAGGTACCTGAAAAAGCGCAGCACACTCTCGTTCGACACATCTGAGTTTTCCGCACCGATGTTGCACTAGACATAATTATGTGTAACTATCTACGGGAGTCCACCCAGTAGGGGACAAGGCACTGTCTATACCAGAATTAGCATATCTCTGACAGACAGGAAGAGGGTCTTTCTGGTTGACGTTCGATTGTCTCATATACCCATCAGTTGTTAGTCCAACATGAAATATCACCTCACTAGCTCCTATTTATTGACCCAGTTGCGATTCAATAAATGTACAATAACTCTTACATAAATTACGGATGCTGTCTCTTTGTGCATCACACAACAATAGCAGGGACAGTATCCCCTTGGACTACCCCTAACGCCCCTAATATATCATTATCATTAAAATAAATATCAACACTACTTACCGCCGACCTAAAGGTGCTTAAGACGTATTTTAAAAACTGGAGACCAATAGTGCCTAATGCTTGCAAAACAGAGATATCCGCTTTCCATCTCAACAACAAATTGGCCCCATATAGGTAACCCCACTCAATTTTGATGACAACCTCCTCGCATATAACCCACAGCCCAAATAGCTAGGCCCCTAACTAGCTAACCCTTGATCGGTCTCTGACGTACCATTTTAGTAAACTAAGCAAGAAATTAGGAACTCGAAATAACATCCTCCACGAGCTAACTGACACTACATAGGGTGCCAGTGTAGATGTGCTTTGCACAACAGGTCTCAGTTTGGTGTGGTTTGGTGAGACCAAACCAAACAGAGACTTGTTGTGTCCCGCGGAGTAAACACCGCGGGGAAATATGCGCGCCTGTATGACTAAACAGCGCCCATGTGGGAAAGGTGGACGTTCAACTACGGAGAACCATGCGCTGCGTATCCGGCACCATACAACCGATTCCAGTGACTGCCAACTCTCAGCTACATTCCCCCAACACACACAAGGAGGCAACAGGCACTGCTTTCTGAAGCGAACAAAATTTCTGCGAATCCAAACCTGCCCGTCTATCACGAATTCAGCCGCCCTTCGAAGCAAACCTCGATGTCCATCTTATAACACGGCGCAGAAACTGAACTAGCTGAACATAGCTTCAACATCACAGATCGATGGAAAAAAGAATGGCTGATCAACCTGCCTAAGGGTGCTCACGTAAACTTTAACCCTGCATGTAAATCTCAGGGCTTCTCGGCACTATGACGAGGGTGAGCCAATTAAATAGAAGCCGTACTGCACACAGCCGTGATGGTGATTTTTTGTTCAGGTGTGGATAGCGTGAAACACCAAATTGAGACTGCGGGGCACCTGTACAATCCATGCAACCATAGTTAACGAGTGCCACAACGGATTGGAGACCCTCTGGACGTACATTCAACGGTAATAGGTACACTGGAGATCCCCTGGACGTTAATTGGAAACGCAGCCCAGTGGGTGAAGAAGTTAGACATACATTTGTAAAATGTAGAAAGACTCGACCTTATGCCATACGACTGAATAAACATCAACAGGTCCTCTACGCGTTGAGCTCGACTCCGCAAAGACATTTTTCAAAGGTCTAGGACATCTTCGTCCCGTAGGCGGGTGTGTCATACAATAATTCTACCGTACGTAGGTATAACAACACAAATACTTTTTATCGCTCGCCTGTATTTGCGGTGGTACAGTAATACAAGAAGATAAACAACATAACCTATATATCATCCAGTGTACAATTGTACGTAATCGGATTTACTTAATCCTTCTGAAGTCTCACATATACATTTTTTCACATTCACATACATAGACGTAAACATTATGGTAAAATCTGTAGCTGTATTTTTATTTTATTCGGAATTGAAAATTACAACCCCAAGAAATTTCCAAATATTTTTTGTAAATGAATGATTATGGATTTCAAATTACATTAATAAATCCAAATGGTTTAAATAAATAAAAAAAAAATAAAATAAAATAAAAAAAATATAAAAGCCTTTATTCTATTACCTTAACATTACATTACATAATATAAACTACTTGTCCTTAATTTACTAGGTAAAAGTCGCCTCTGCAGCGTAGGCCTCCCCCATTTCCCTCCACAGCCGTCTATCTCGTGCTTTTTGCATCCAGTCTGGCCCAACTTTTTTAGAGAAGACATCGCGCCACCTTTTCCTTTGGCGTCCGCATTTCCTTTTCCGTGCTCTTGGTGTCCATTCGGTGACTTTTCTGGTCCCTCTGGTTGGATCCATTCTGCATACGTGCCCAGCCCAGTTCCATCTCAGTATTCTCACTCTTTCTAAGATGTCGGTTAATTTAGTTCTGATTCTTATACTTTTATTACTTTGCCTGTCAGAAATTCGAATACCGAGCATGCTTCTCTCCATCCTTCGTTGAAAAACTGCTAGTTTGTTTTCCTCCTCTTTTTTGAGAGCCCATGTTTGGCAACCGTTTGTGACACAAGGGAGGATAGCAACTTCATAGAGCTTCTTCTTTAAACTTATATTAATTTCCTTATTCTTCATAATCTCGTTGTAATTTCAGTATTTTTCCAACCTAACGCGATCCTTCTTCTAATTTCTCTTCCAGTGCAATCATCAAATGACACCAGCTGTCCCAAGTACGGGTATTTATCCACGTAGCTTAATATTTTCTCACCCTGTATCATAATGTCCTGTCTTGGTCCATTTGTTATAATTTGGGTTTTTGAAGTGTTGATAGATAATACCACTTTTTGGCTTTCGCATGTCAACTCGCTTACCATTTTTTCCAAATCCTGCGGGTTGTGAGCGAAAACCACTATGTCATCTGCAAACCGGAGGTGGCTAAGATCATCATCTCAGCCATAGGACGTCCACTGCTGAACATAGGCCTCCCCTTTGGACTTCCATATATACCGGTTGGAAGCGACCTGCATCCAGCGCCTTCCGGCGACCTTTATAAGGTCATCTGTCCATCTTGTAGGTGGACGTCCTACGCTGCGCTTGCTGGTCCGAGGTCTCCACTCGAGCACTTTTCGGCCCCATCGGCCATCTGCTCTGCGTGCTATGTGGCCTGCCCATTGCCACTTCAACTTGCTAATCCGGTGAGCTATATCGGTCACTTTAGTTCGTCTACGGATTTCCTCATTTCTGATTCGATCACGTAGAGACACCCCGAGCATAGCCCTCTCCATTGCACGTTGAGCGACTTTGAGCTTTGAGATGAGTCCGATAGTGAAAGACCACGTTTCGGTGCCGTAAGTCATCACTGGTAACACACATTGGTTCAAGACTTTCGTCTTGAGGCACTGAGGTATGTCGGACGAGAAGACATTGCGTAGTTTCCCGAACGCTGCCCAGCCGAGTTGGATTCGGCGGTTGACCTCTTTCTCGAAGTTGGACCTACCTAATTGGACCACTTGTCCTAGGTAGATGTATGAGTCAACAACTTCGAGTACCGAGTTTTCAACAGAGACTGGGATGGGCACAACCTTGGCATTTGACATGAGTTTCGTCTCGTCCATGTTCATTTTTAAGCCCACCCGTTGAGAAACTCGATTGAGGTCATCGAGCATTATGCTGAGTTCCTCCATCGACTTTGCCATGACTACGATGTCGTCGGCAAACCGAAGGTGAGTGATGTATTCGCCATTGATGTTGATGCCAAGTCCTTGCCATTCCAGGAGCTTGAAGGCGTCTTCCATAACGGCCGTAAACAGTTTCGGGGACACAACGTCCCCCTGTCTTACGCCTCTTCTCAATGGAATGGCCTTTGTGCTCTGCTCCTGAACTCGGACTGACATGGTGGCGTTACTATATAAACACTTCAACACTTCAATGTACCGATAGTCAATATGGCATCGCTGAAGTGACTCGAGCACCGCCCATGTTTCCACCGAATCGAAGGCTTTCTCATAGTCCACAAACGCTAAGCATAATGGCAAGTTATACTCTTCAGTCTTCTGTACAACTTGCCGCAGCGTATGTATGTGGTCTATGGTACTATAGTTTCTTCGGAAACCGGCTTGTTCGGGAGGCTGGAAGTCATCAAGTCTATGTTCGAGACGGTTCGTGATGACCCTTGAAAACAACTTATAAACATGGCTTAGAAGCGTGATGGGCCTGTAGTTCTTCAATAGGCTGTTATCACCTTTCTTGAAGAACAGTAACACCTCGCCTCTATTCCATGCTTCAGGTGTTTTGCCCTCGGACAAGACGGAATTAAAGAGCTTCTGGAGGACCTTAAGTACCGGTGTTCCACCCGCTCTCAGAAGCTCTGAGGTGATTCCGTCTTCGCCCGGCGCCTTGTTGTTCTTAAGCTGCTTCAGGGCCATCCTAATCTCGTACAGACTGATGTCCGGGATGTCTTCGGTATAATGTCGGGACAGCTTGGCTCTTGGATCGCCTACCAAGCTGTCAACGGGCTTTGCGACTGAAGTGTATAACTGACCATAGAACCTCTCGATCTCGCCTAGAACCTCTGCTTTGGTCGACGCTATGCTGCCATCTTCCCGTTTCAGCTTGGTCAGCTGGCTTTGTCCAATAGACTTGTCCTTTGCGAACACTTTGGAGCCTTTGTTCTGCTCAATGGTCTCTTTAACACGGTTCGTATTAAAGAGCCGCAGATCATGTCGCAAGGACTTCGATATACGTCTATTAAGCTGCCTATGACCTCGCGTCATCGGGAGACTGCAACTGTAGCGAGCGTCGTTCAGCCATGAGGTTTAAGGTTCGATCAGACAATTTCTGAGGTCTATCTTTACGGCGGGGTCTGAAAGACTTAGACCCTACCGTGTGGACAGTTTCCACTAGCCCGTCGTTGATCTCGTCCACTGAGGCAAAGTTCTCCAGACAAGCGAAGCGGTTGGAGAGCTCGAGTTGAAAGCTCTCGGGGTTTTGAATATGGGCCCGAGTAGGTCGGAGCGTAGACTTCATCAGACTGGACCTTTCCAGTTTAACATTGATATTCAGTGTGCCTCTTACGATTCGATGATCACTACCGGTCTTTACCCTATTGATCACAGACACATCACTGAAAATCCGTTTCTTGTCGGTCATGATGAAGTCAATCTCGTTTCTCGTGGAACCATCGGGACTTATCCAGGTCCATTTCCTGTGAGGCGGCTTCTGGAAGAAAGAGTTCATCATGAAGAGTTCCTCTTTCTCCAGAAAGTCGGCCAGCCTCTGTCCCCTAGGGTTCCGTTGCCCGTATCCAAATTGCCCCACTCTCAACTCATCACCGCTGTTCTTGCGCAACTTTGCATTGAAGTCCCCCATAACAACAGTGAAGTAGGTTTTGGAAGTATGTATGGCCCTACTTACGTCCTCATACATAGCCTCTACTTCCTCATCAGAATGTGACGAGGTCGGTGCGTATACCTGAATGACCTTCAACGAATATCTTTTGGATATTCTGAGTATTAGGTATACCACCCTGCTCGACACACTGTCGATGGTAGTGATGTTGTTAACGAGGGACTTGTGAACGAGAAACCCGACACCACCTTGGGACTGTTGGGCGCCCTCCCGGTAGTAGAGCAGGTTACCAGACTTCAGGGTTACGGTGTCCTCCCCCTCTCTACGGACTTCGCATAATCCTACAATGTCCCAGTGTAACCTGCTCAGTTCCTCTTCCAACTCGCAAATCTTTTCATCAGTCCTCATTGTGCGTATGTTGTGTGTTACCAGGGCCAGTCGTCGTGGGGATGGGTAGCCGGATTTCGTCCGGGGATTCTTAGCACCCCCTGCTCCGCTATTACCTTGGCCGCTACCCACGCCAGGGATAGCAGAGCTGCCGGCTAAGATATTCACCATCTATTCTAAGTCCTTGTTCGTCCCAATTCATTTTCCTAAAAACTGATTCTAATACCGCAGCAAATAACTTAGGTGATAGTGGATCACCCTGCCTTACACCTTTCCCCACGACAAACTCTTCCCCTTCTCTTTCCAGTCTTATTTTTGCTCTACTTTTTGAGTATATATTGTGAAGTAAATGTACATACGTCGGACTTATATCTTGCTGTAGAAGCGACTTCCATATTGTACTGTGGTAGAGTGAATCGAAAGCTTTTTTGTAATCGATAAAGCACATATATATTACCATTCCGTATTCTTTGGCCTTTTCAATTATTTGTTTTACTACTTCTAAGTGATCTATAGTGCAAATTTTTTTACGGAACCCTGCTTGTTCACGTGGCTGGTTCATATCCAGTGTGTTTGTCATTCTGTTTAAAATTATTTTTGAGAATATCTTATATACATTTGTCATAAGACTTATACTAAGGCCGGTAATTACTTAAATCGCTTCTATCGCCTTTTTTGAAAAGCAGAATTATCGTAGACGCGGACCACTGTTCGGGTGTTGTTCTTGAGTCTAAGATCTTGTTAAATATGATTTTGTCAGACTTTAATGGTAGCCCATGTGTTAATCCAGGGTGTCAGCTACCTCCATACCGAATTTTATTATAATTGCTCCCCAGTCTTTTAAACGTGAAGAACGTAACAAAGATACACCCAAATAAACCCCATCACAAACTTTCGCCTTGAATAGATATTAATGCATAAGAAGTAACAGGAGTAAAAAAATTGTATTGTCACATTACATTCTTCTGCGCGAGCGAAGCCGCAGGGAAAACCAAATTTTCAATCACACTTCCTTAAAATAAGTCCCTACAGATATAAACCTTAAGAGCACATCCAACACGTGTGAGTAAACAATCATGATCTTTTATTGTGCGAGCGTGAGTAATCCGGGTCAAGTACGTACATAGAATTCAATTTCACAATGGTTCTACAAATCCTACCTTTTCAGGTGTGCATGTCTCTTACTTATAACTTACAATCAATTTATAATAATAATACAACAAGTATGAATAAGAATCAAGAATAAATCGAGCGTAATATAAGCGATTAAATCGACTAGATAGCAATTTATCGACTAAAAGAGTTTCTCTTACAAACAAAACTCCGAAACTCTCGCAACTCTGAAATTGCCGATCCATGTTTTTGATTCGTCAATAAGGAAATCGCTTAAAATGTATCCGCCCTGTCCTGTTGTGTATCCACGCGACTAAGTTGGCCGGAAAACAAACCGATTTATCTCATTGAAAAGGAATGATGACAAATGATCTTCACGTTGTGTTTTCCGTGACCAGGATATATGGGCTCGAACAAACAAATTATTCACTAACATAATACAGGGTGGAAGATGGAACCAAAAAGATATTGGAAATAGCAAATTATACACAAAAAAGACTTTCTTTTCAAATTATTTGATGTAGTGACATGTAATTTATTGTTGTCTGTCACACCGTGTATATTGCAGGTAGTGTTGATTTTTAGAATTGAGTCAATCCCTTAATCCTAAGAATATTATAAACGTGAAAGTTTGGATGGATGTATGTATGTATGTAAGTTCCACTTAAACTCAAAAACTACTGGACGTATTTTGATGAAACTTTCCAGTTATGTACCTTATATATCAGAATAGGACATAGGCTATCATTTATATCATATTTTATCCCTTTTATTTAGGGACGAAAAACGGGAATAAACTTTGGAGAGCAAATCATTGTAGTTGCAACAGCTCCCTACATGTCATCGATTTGACGTAAACTAATCAATATATTAATGATTTCTTCTGGACCTTCACGAAACGCATACCAAACTATTCTTTGTAAAAAAACAATAAATTCTGATATGGGAACACGTACCCGCAAAATTCGATTAATCGCGTAATTTCAAGAATCAAATACATAAAATTTACAAATTTCAAACAATCACATTTGATTTGACGTACGTCACACACCCATCTGGCATGACATGCCAAACCAGTGATGCCAGAAGGGCTACTCCGATGTTCAAAATTCGACTGTCAAATAGTGCCATCCTTCTCGATCTCCTGTCAAAGTATATTTGAGTGAATGGAATAGCACTATACGACACTAAAATTTCCAACATCGAAGTAGCCCTTCAACTAGGTATCACGTTCCGATACGCATATCATCTGAAAATAGTACGAGCTTTGATTATGTATCCCCGCTTGGTAACTGAATATAAATAAAGTAATAAATTACTGAGTATGCGAAGATAGGATAATCAACATATATAAACAATCCCAATAATATTATAAACGTGAAAGTATTTACGTTTGTTTCTTCTTAATTTTCAACGACGATTGATGGACGGTCGCCAGTGCTCGGAAATCATCGTAAACAGCTAATTGTTGAATTGTCTCTTTCTAAAGGCCGATGGGCAATATTTATCGCCCGACTACAGTATTACTGCATAAAGTGTTTGTATTACTCGGATCTTAGAGTCGGATACTCGACAATACCCGAATTGTCAATCAATTATGCTACTACATAACATAATCGACGTGCTTAAGTCAAGGGCCTGACTCGCTTTGATAGAGAAGCCTTATTGCGATACTTATAAGAGGAAATAGGAAAGAGTGCCATATTTTTGGCTCTATCACCAACCGAGCATTTTTTCATGGTATTCATGATTCATGACGAAAAATGGCTGTGTGAAAAAATTATATTGTTTTCAAAATCAACAAAATAATACCAGTTTTGTTAATGCAACTTACACGCACCCAAATTTTGCAACGGCGCTAGATTGAGAATCACCTAATTAGGGAAGTACATTGTAAAGGGCACGATTTTAACGGGAGGCTTCTGGACAAGTGCTTTTATAGCGTAAAAAGCTACTTACTTCACAACAATTTTAAATTGGTTCCTTATGGTTTACTCTTCTCTTTGCTTTTCTTTTTATTTACTTTTTAATCGGACTCGGATTGTTTGCTTATTTTTGTACTTAGAGACATAGTGCCATAAAACTGAAATTAGTAAATAGTAGGTATGTTTAATGGACAAATTATTTAATTTATTATTTAAGAATATATCATAATTATATTGTAACGTGCGTGCATTGTTAATATTTGCATGCCTGCATGCAGGCTGGATACATGGAACTGTATTGCTTAGATTTAAGACCTCATTTGTAACTACCTGTATTCTAGCAAATAAACGATTTGATTGATTGATTGATTTGATTGATTGATTGGAGAAGCCAAGAAACAAAGTGTACTTATACCACGTATTCCAATTAAACCGAATAATTCACCATTTAATTTGAAACGTCTACAGTTTATATTAAAAGTTTTTAGCATTTTCTATGACTATTAATAAATCACAGGGGCAAACGTTAAAAGTAGCAGGAATACTTTTGGCCACGCCATATTTTTCTCATGAACAGTACCTATGTAGCTTGCTCACGTGTCTCCAAATCAAAAAAATTACAGGTTCTTACTGACCGAAATAAATCATTTAAGATAAAATATTGAACTATACTTCAATAAATTAGGTTGTAAAAACCAAGTTGTGCAAAATATTAATATATAAATGTGGGACTGCGGGTGTGGAAATAAAAATGATCGTCTTCAAAAACACTAATTTTATTTAATAAACTTAAGCACGCGAAGTACATCCATCGGCCATATTTTAAAATCTAACCTACATCCGTCCTATCTATCCCTCTCGCTCACACTCAAAATTCTATCTCTTTCTTTCGTTCCGTTCTAAGCATCCATCGTTCACGCATCCTACGTAAATAATTATAATTATTTATGTCTATTATTTTATTTATTTTTTACCAAATGATTATTTTGTCCCAATTTCATAATGTGACAAAATTCTTTGGTGAATAGAACCATAGCATCTTCGTCAGTTGATTGTGGACCGTCACCATCTCTAGCCATTTCTGAGCATAGCTAATTGAATCGAATGGGACTTAGCCTCGGAAAACTTATTGAATCGAATGGGACTTAGCCTAGCAACTCCAAAAAGATTAAAAAAGGATGTTTTGCATTTTGTCCATCACTTTCATCTAAATATTTTTATATTCTAACCACATTTAACTGAATTATGATTATCACATGTAAATATTTTTTGTTGCAATCATGTTTTTTACCATTATTATTATTATATCTCATTTTTATTTTTATTTTTTTGACAAACATAGTATAAATGCATGTAAGTTGTCTTAGCGTAATTTGAACTGATATTTTATAGTACGAAATCAATTAATCTAATGTAATCTAATCTTTTGTTTTTGAAAACAATGAACTGCGTTCATAGATTTTCTTAAAAAAATTCTGTTTCGATTGGGAGTCGAGTCGGTCAAATTTGATAAAAATAATGAACGATTCTGGCCCATTCGCTCTTGGTATTCGCCAAATGTACAGTAGTAACCCTCCGCCTGCGTTTCTATCCTCAGTACACAGGCACGCGTAATTTCTAACCATTAAGCGGAATTATGATTAAAATTTGTCTTGTAAAATATTTGTTTCTTTATTTTTTGTGATGATATTAATAAACAAATTTTGTCACATTCAATTTAAGACGGCGGCTATTGCCTGCATCCCCAAAGGTCATTTGGATTTTATTTTCGGCCTCCATATCTAAGCAATTATAATCACTTAAAAATCGCGTAAAATCGCTTTTACTCCAACCTTTGTAAGGCAAAAGTACCTACAGACTGAATTATATTGTGTAACCGATCATTTGCCACCAAAATACAAATTCAACACTCTTCAACCTTGCTGAAGGTATGAAAACATTCTGCACAGGCTTGACTTTCAATTAAACATAAGTACGATTTTGCAAAAACCCATACTGCAGGCATATTATTAAAACTTTTGTGAGACATCGTTTTCCTTTTAAAAATGACAGTAAATTGAAAATAAACGTAAGAAAAACCCAACTTGGTATATAAATTAAGGAATTCTGAGGGAAAGAAAAAACATACAACTGATTTGCGAACCTCCATTCCATCCACCCTGTATTCTTCTCATACTGTAGGCTTGAATTACGTAATAAATAACAAATAAAATAGACTTGGTGTCTTCGTGTGTGATATTCAGAAGTGTAAACGATGAGAAATTACTTAAGACTAGTTTGTTATTAAGATGCTACCAGGGGTTTTCCATATCTACATGCTTCAAAAACAGATGGTGCCATGCCCAGTATTCTGTATAATTCGCGACAGATCTGGTAATCCAGTTTATATATAATGCCTTGTTCGGTAGTCACTACTACAAAAATGCATAAAGAAGCAATATACTTAATACATTCCATAAATAAAAAGTCCAGTCTTTTAGTTGTGAACTTTAATCGCTTAGATACGAGCTATGTATCATTCAATATTAATTTAAGCTTTTAATATAAAAATCTTAGTAAATGTTGTTAGCTAAAAAGTAGTATTTAATTGTTTTTATAGGTGGCGGGGGAGGTATTTTTTTTAACCAAAAAAAGTATTGTTTAGCTATTGTGCGCGGGAAAAATATTTGTAATTCCAGGGTTTTATGATTGTATTGGGAGTTTTTTGAGATCAAAAAGAGTGTAACATGCAGAGAGCCAAGTCTATTAGAGTTGTAAGTTTGACTATGAAATGTAAAGAAAATGTATAACTGTCCGACCCTAAGGCGTCCTTTCGTCCGGTGATCCGTCGTCTCCTATTTGTGTCAGGCGAGTAACCACACGACGCCCACGACGAGTAAATAAATCATCCTTAGCATACCGTAATGTAATCTGACAAGAACCCCACATAAGTTCGGCAGCTCGTCAGGTCCGTCTCGGCTTCGACTGTCATGTAAATGAAGAGGCAGTGCGTGGGACGGGATTTATTTTAAATTATTTTGCTTTCCCAAAAAGTACCTACGTCATTTCACTTTCATGAAGCGGGTCTAAAGGGATAGTTTTAGCCCCTAGGGTTTAATTTGAACCCATATAAGTAATTAGTTCTAAGAAAATACTTGTTAGCGGTCAGCTACATACTAGATACGAATAATAAAACCTAATCGTGTGAAATTTATCATTGTCTGGCAGCCCTTAGAAAACTTACGAAATCAATAGCCTGCAGCCTAATTTGAAAAAAAAAACTAAATACAATTTTATAATCGTAAGGATAATGTGGACATGAATGTAAAATATAAAGATGAACACAACAGAGACTGATAATATCACGTTCTTCGGCGTATTATTAGATAAAAACAGCAGCATCAAGTCACAAATAGAAAGAGTAGGTATGTACTAATATTTATTCATGTTAGATTTGTTCGTGTTCTTAGAACATTAGCTTTTTTAGTATTTAAATAGTAATTAAAAACACAGCTATCATGGCTACGTGGCAGCAGTCTTAAGGTATTAGGTATAGGTATGATCTGTTGATGCGACATAATTGGAGTAGGTATTTGAGTAATTTTCAAAAGACAAGTACATAGTTCATAGTTAAAGGCTTAAAAAAACAAAATTACGATCGCGTCTTTTGTGTTACGAAAGTTACTCATACAAAAGATATGATATGGGTAACTATCGCTACACAAAGGAATGTGTTCGTGGATCTTCAAATAATGACTCTACCTTTCATTTTTATTCAATTTTATTTGTTAATCTTTTTTCTTTTTTTAATTTAATAACAACATAATCTTTTACAGTTTTGAATTGACAAGTCCCAAAAACACAAACGACACTTGTACTTATGACATGGCAAAATTTCTCTTATTTCCTTGGTTTTAAGGTGTTCCACGTGTGGTACGTTTTTAAGGGTTCCGTACTCAAGGGTCCCTTTTACTAAGCCTCCGCTGTCTGTCTGTCTGTCTGTCAATCGGCCACAAGGCTATATCTTCCTAACCTTAATATGGAGACTTTAAATTTTCGCATAATTCGTATGGGCACTATATCAACAAATAATTTAAGGGGGCTCCAATACAACAAACGAGTTTTCTTTTTAGAGTTTTCTATATGTTGTTTCTATTGCCACGATAACTTCCTGCTAATAAATACTTAAAAAAGAAAATTGACAGTACAGACTACAAGTTGGCCAGTTTTATTGAACCATAATGATTAATGAACTTAGGATACTCGGGTGGCATAGATATTTATTGTAACAATATAAGGTAACGTAGAGTAAGCTACAATTTTTAATTAGTGTACCTACTGTCTTACGTAAATATTAACGAAATTACTAATGCGTCAATGCTCTCAGGTACCACTTATTCATTGGCCAAACTCGAATTACTTTGTAATACCTAAGTAAGTAATGTAATATGACGACTTAGCGTTTTCAGAAATATCTTACCTACAACACCCTAAAATTCCGGCAGCTGTTAACGAAATCATTTCTATAGAACATTCAAAATCGAACAGAAAATTACAATAAAAACAATAAGTTAAAATTCGCAAATTAAAACTATAATATAATTTTGAATATAAATCACGAATATCGTCACATCCATTCGGTAGCTCATTATCGATCATTTATTAAGAGATATTCCCACCCCACCTTAATTCATTAAGTATGAATTATTGAGTTACTAATTGAGTTCTACATGAGAATGAGTTAAAATTAGATATTAAACGGTAATTAGCGATAATTACTCAGACTCGTTGATGCGAATATAAATTTAAACAAGCGTAACGGCGTTCATGATGCTTGTAACCACATTGTTAACGTTTCGTTGCGTCTGTGAATCGAAGACATTATTGGATGTGGAGGCTCATCCGGTCCCTCAAGTGTTGAGCATCGTGACCCCGACTACAATTTGAAAATTTAAATTTTTGAGCTTATTAATCCGGTTATTCTAAATTTAAAATCTAATTTCAATGTTGAACTAGGAGGTGACCTAGACACCTTGCTGTCTGACCTTGCAATAATCAAAACTAAATTGCAATCCATGGGCTTAGAGCTCAATTTCACCAAGTGCGAACTTTTTATCCAAAATCATGCACTAAATTAACTTGATGCCCTATTAAAAGTGTCGATAGAAATTCCCTTTGTCTCCTAGGGTCCCGTATTTTTGAAGTCCTTCTCGAACTATTATCGAAAGTCCATTTCTAAATTCAAAAATTACGAAAGTCGCCTTTTTGAAATTAGCCCGATTACGCAATTTCTGTTTTAAAATTCTGTCTTTTCGTCCCTAAATTCACTTACGTGTTGCCACGTTCACTTCACGTTCGCTGCTGCCTTTTCTTTAAATTACGAAATTAAGTAATACAAATGGACTTTTTAATTTAAAGCAAACCTAGAATCCATTCTGAACAGCGAAAAGTCCTGGACCCTAAGCGTCCCTCTCCATTCGCTTTGGTGGTATAGGGACGCGCAAAAATGTATCCATATCCGCACCAGCTTTCTTGTCTTCCGTCCACAGCTCCGCAAACCTCAAAGGTAAAATACTTAAGGCCTGTCCTTTAAACTATGAGACTTTGGACTTAACGGTGGGCAAGAGAGCATGGTCAATTGCTTGCCCGGGTAAGGATCTCCCCCAAAATTTTAAATCCCGTAGGGCCTGGGATTACATCGTGTCTAAATTAACGTATGATTCCCTTTTAAACCACAGCAGAGGTTCTGAACGAGCCAGACTTTTAGCGGCTAGCGCCATAGAAGCAGGCCATTGGCTTCAGGCATACCCGATTACCAATACGGGAACATTTATGGAACCTGATACTTTTCGCATAGCAACCTGCCTGCGCCTTGGAGTCCAGATTTGTGCCCCACACACACAAGTGCCCCTGAGATAGTGATGTCGATTCCCTGGGACACCACGGACATGCTTGCGGAAAAGCGCCGGCCACTTTTCCAGACACGCCGCCTATTAATTGTGTACGCTTCCACAATTGACTCTGCTGAATATAAAAGCGACGGGTACAAACTTAATTTTGTAACTTTTACTAATGTAAGTTTGTAATTTTTAGCAAAATTTTAGCTAGACTAATTAAAGGGATAATGTTCGTCAGAAAATCGTTAGTCGTAATTCCGTAACCATTAACTTTACAATAGTATTGAGAAGATCATCAACAAGGCTTAGGTTAGGTGTTATCCTAGAAAGTTAATTACTTAAATTATGACGAATGAAGCCCGTCAAAAGAGATCCTTATTGGTTCTTGGTTAAATTACCTAACATATTCGTGTTATTAAGGGCTCCTTGGTAATCGAGCCACGCTGACTACGAGTGAGATAAACGACGCGTCCTTATTGCATTCCCTAACATTTGTCAGCCAGAGTTCTAAAGTAGTGGTTGTCTTAAAAAAACGCAAAACGATAATAAAGCATCCATGTTTATCTCAATTTTGAATACGATTTATTCCGTTTATCGAAGCTTTAGAACCGAAGGATGTCATTTTCAACAGTCGGCGTTTTATTTGAACCATGAAACGTCAAATGAAATTTTTAAGCCACAATATTTGGTAGTCTTTGATGATTTGCTCTTTTTCATTTGGGTTACTACGGGAGATTTACCTAATTATGAAATTATTATCTGCTATCAACGTCAAACGAAAGCTTTCCAATGATGTGATTACTTTGTCTTTGAACTAACTTCCTATAATAATTTATTTCCATTATCAACATGATTGAAATGGTTTTCTCCCAGGATATTGATATACCCGTATTGATGTACGGTAAGGCGATCAAACAGCATGTTCAGATTATCTCATTCAAGGAAGGAACAGTTTCTTGAACGTTCGGTACAAACTTCAGACATTCTAAACTATCGGGAAAGCAATTGATTGCGTCTCGCTGCAATCGGTGCGATATCTGCTTGATGTTGGGTAATCTCATTTAAAAAACCTCTGCTAGACTTATAGATATTGACACCAAGTTAATTTACGAAAGAAAATTTTAATGTGATCAGCTACAATCTAAGCAGGACTCGAACCTGCGACCTCTACGTTTCCGGCGTATTGCTCTCCCAACTGAGCTATTAGATCGTTATCAATCACACCAAATCTTTCATTCCATAATTCTTACGCTACTGGAGCGCCTTCTGCGTCATACTTGTTTGAAATGCTTATGCGCATTAGCCATACCCTAGGATGTGCGCTTTACACGCACGATCCCCTGTCCCCATTGCTTTACAGCAAGTGTGAAGACTGCGAGAGAGTATGGGGTTCTGTTGGGAGAGTTCGAGTCCTGCTTAGATTGTAGTCACACATTAAATTTTTCTTTTGTAATTTACCTTTCTGTCAATATCTATAAAAATAAAAACGTGGTATTTCCACATAAAAAGAATAGAATGGATAAAAAGATTCTATAAAAATATTCTGCTAGACTTGCTTGCTCGGTACACGTTTTTCATCATTGCCTCAAATTGAAAACCGTGTTGGTCGCTCTCTGCCATTAATAATAGTTTTTTATACAATACCGCAAACGTGTGAATGAGTTAAAGATCGAGTGGACGAGACGAGAAAGAGACGCTAAATATTTTTTTCACCTCACTCGCTCGGAAAACCTCCGTTTATAGGGCGAAATCTGCGTGCAAAAGTCTATTTTATCCGCTAGCGTGCAAAAGTCATTTGAATTTCGAACACGACGATTTTGATTCTCTGTGGTGCATGTAACTTTTTTATATCTTTTTTATACTCCTTCAACGCGTGACTGATTTCATCATTCGATAAATCTTCGAATAACCAATCAACGCACGCTAATAAAGGGCGATCTGGTCAGGCCGGCTAAAATCATATGTACGTTTGAATACTTCTTTTAAAAAAAATACACCTACAATATCACGTTCAGAAACCTGGTTTGTGGTTACTGATTTTTAAGCTTTTATTTTTGCTACACTTTATTTTATGTTGAATATGTTTATATACCTATATTAATAGTAAGGATTTCAGTTTCATTTACATATTTTGACTAGTAAATATATTAAATACAACACAAATTTTAATATTTATTTGTTATAAAAGTTGGAAGTTATTTTTTATAAGAGTGTAATTTCGGAACGCACCCGAGAAAAAAAAATAATTAAAAAGTTGGAAGTTTTCACAATTCACGTACCTAAATTTGTTCTGTGTAGAATATATACGGTTGTCTTACTTTATAGAATTTTATCGAAAACAAGAAAGTTAAGCCCAATTTGGAGTATTTATTCAATGCTAAAAGCCTGAATTAAAACGAAAAAAGATTTGTTATAAATATATGGAGACAATAAGTAATTTACCGAAACTATTGGCGTTTTTAAAGAAGTTAAAGCCGAAATAATAGTACAATAACTTCCAAAGCAAGTGTTTTGGAAAATACTAATTACTAGCGAATTTTATTATAACTTAGGAATCATTCATCAAACTTCGTCACATCGCTTATACATTTTCTCGAATTACCTTTTACACTAGACATAAATCATCGAGTTTTACTTCATTATTTTATTTGTTCATCGACATAGTCCTTTATTAACTCGTCTTTATTATAATTTTGGTTTGAACACGTTTAACGTAAGTTTCAATTCCCAAAATTCTTATAAAATAGAAAATCGTTGCACCAGTGTTACTCGATAAAGTCGATAACACTCTTCAGCAACAAGTACATTTCATCGAGACGTTCTAAAGTCCGAATCTAGGGCTCTCGCTGGTTAGGACGCGTGCCGACATAGTCCACCCTGGAGTGTGTTTGTAATCCCGGAGGCGTGAAGGGGAAGCCGTCCTAGCAAACGTGACATGTATGTATGAACAACCGTGCTTTGTCACGCAAGGGCGGAAGGGCTGCTCTCCCCACAGCGCCGGAGCTAAGGCGGAGTGGTTTTCCGTGACAAAACGTGGCTAAACCTCTATTCACAGTAAAATATTTTGAAGGTAGTATTATTTACGACTGACTGCAATATTTTATCTCAACGCGCTGTTATAAAACCAATGGCATCGTTCGATGAAACGCAGTTACTGCGATAGAGCTTCGTTCCTGGCAATAATAATAGATGGAACACACCATCTATGAATCATGTTTCTGTGACTCGTAAATTCGATGAATCGTTACGCTACGATTTGAGACAAATTCGAAACAATTTATTAACAATGATAAGTTGTTTGATGAAATATAAAGCAATGTAAAACATGTAAGCAAATAGTTTTATATTTTATATCAATCAAATTCGCACTGAGACGATTCTAAAGAGCCTAAGCTCGGTAGGATTGCTTTTTCTATTATAGAGTTCCAATGGCCACCTTCCGGCTCCATCATCAGATCAGCCCCATGGTACCATATTATTGTATTGTCATCAAAGTTAAGTAAGTATGCAAAATTCCAGCTCAATCGGTTGACGATATCTGCTTCAAAATTGAGTTGCAAGATTCCACCCGAACAAACATACTTACTTACATACATACATACAAACAATGCAAATTAAATAAAAGCTTGTAAAAATAGCTAGATCCGGCTTTGTTTGTTTTCATCGCCCTTGTGGATGATAAGTATCAAAATAATAATTAAACCCTGAATAAATTTTATCACGTGTATTTGTAGTCACTTTTCGTGGAAAGACTACACAGGTTGACCGTTTTTCCTTCAAACATAAGGAGCATGCAATTGTGAATATAGGTGTGGGATACATTAATACCTGACACGGTAAAGCAAAGAAAAATACATACAGTGAAACATGTAACCTTCTCATTTTTGGAAGTCGGTTTAAAAGAGGGTTTTGACTTAATCCCCCCTTACGAAGGAATATCTCGCAACTGGGAAGTTGGGAACTAAAGTATATACCTACACATACTTTGTGTATTGCCAAGTTAACGATACTGATACGCAAGCCAGCATCGCAAGTAAGTTTTTATGACCTCACAAAGTTGGCTATTAAGAAATTACTCTTCTTCCGTCACTCCGAGCTCCGCATAAAAACTCGTTACTACTTAGGCCAAAAACATAAACGAGCTGATCCTTCTTATAGATATTTCTATACACATGAGTATCAACAAAACCAAAATATAATAAAACGATATTTCGTGGATGAAAAGGTTGGCAAACGTTTACTTATTTTGATTTATTTTCCTTAATATTACCATGTACGAGAGGAGAAAAATCACTTATCTTTTGAAAGATGATATTTTTTCGTAGGCAACACTCTATTTCACGCGCAATATGAATAAGTCGCGTTTAAGTTCTGTTCTCTATTACATTTTTGATCCTATAGGTAAGCACTACTATTCTATTCGTAGATTGAGAACTTTTTGATCCTAAGCGTTTGTAAGAAAATGTTAATAATTTCTTTCAAGTCCATTTCAACGTGCTTTTTAGGGTTCCGTAGTCAACTAGGAACCCTTATAGTTTCGCCATGTCCGTCTGTCCGTCTGTCCGTCCGTCCGTCCGTCCGCGGCTTAGCTCCGTGATCATTAGTACTAGAAAGTTGAAATTTGGTATTAGTATGTATCACGCCAACAAAACGGTAAAATAAAAACTAAAAAAAATACTTTTTTTCGGGACCTCTCGAACACCTATAGTGGGGGTGAATTTTTTTTTTCGTTTCAACACTAGTGTGTGGGGTATCGTTAAATAGGTCTTTTAAAAATAATAGAGGTCTTTTAACATTATTTTTTGGTAAAGTCAGCGGTTTTGTAAATATTCGCTCCGAAAATAAAAAAATAGCGTCCCCCCCCCTCTAACTTTTCAACCACGAGTCAAAAAATTATGAAAAAATTCATGAAAATGAGGCCTTATAAGTACTTTCAATGAAAACTAATATTGAATAAAATCGGTCGAGCCGTTTTTGAGTTATCGCAAAATTTCATAATTTTCTTTAAAATGACGTAAGTGCCGCGCAGTGTCCTTATTAGGGTTGCCACCTGTACTATATTATATAGTATCGTACTATATTGCGGTCAATTGTACTATATATTCACAGATCACCTCCTCGGGGGTTGTCTGTGTATATATTATAGAAATATAATATAGTACGAAAAATACTATATTTTCATTGCTAACTCCACTGCTGCACTTTTTTGTATAAACATCGACTAAATTGGAAAATCTCCAGAGCTGTTTAGGAAAATTATTAGAAACCTACAGCTATTTATAGAAAAAAGTTTAATTTATTTAAACAAGTGGTTTGATTTCAATCCATCCAACTTCTTAACCAGTGTCAGTTTCTAGATTTGAACAAGAACATTGAATTTAATCAAATTGAGACTTTACTGGATTCTTTAAATTTTATTGCAAAACTGGGCATTAATGTGAATAATTTATATTCAGAATTAATTCAAATAAATGAAATGATTTTAAAGATAACCTTAACTAATGACCAGGCCTTTAAATCAAAAACAACTGCATAAAAGTGATTCAAATTTAACAAATATGTTAAATGTCATTGGCTTTTTCCTGTCAATCCCAGCAACTTCTGCTTTCACCGAGAGAGTCGTCTCAGTGATGAATAATAAATGGAGGGAAGAAAGAAACAGAAGTTTAATTAAGCTCATTAAAAATTAATTGCTGATTTTTATTAATATGGAAGTAAATTGCTGTGATTCGTATAATTATTTTAAAAACAATAAACTGCTGTTAATATCCAAAGCGCAGAGTAACAATAAATATACTTGGAAAAATAAATAATGTAATTCTGTATTTGTGTGTTTCTTTTGTACCTACTTAAACTGGTGTGCAATAAAGTGATATAGGATTGTAATTTGTATATAATGTTTAAACATGATAAATGAATGAATGTGTACTATTTTTTTTCCAAAATTTCCCAAAAGTACTATATTTTGGCAAGGTTCTGAGAAAAATACTATATTTCTTCAAAAAAAAGGTGGCAACCCTAGTCCTTATACTTCGAACGTTGCACATATTAGTTAAGTGCCATACAGCATTAAAACATTTCGCTCAATCTGGCGCGTACAATCGATAACTTCCAAAAGGTAATAAGTAATTAGCTACTACTTTGGCGCTTACAACCTTTTTTTATAGAGCTTGAAATCTTTCTCGTATCTCGTATCGTATCGTACCTCGGGCTGGAAACCGCTGTTTTAAGCCCGTCTATTGTGAAGGATGGGCAACTACGGAACCCTACACTGAGCGGGCCCGACATGCTCTTGGCCGGTTTTCAAGTTTCTTTTTCTTAAGGTGTACGAGTATGTAGTAAATCTCCGTTTTACGACCTTTTACGTAACGAATTTTCATAAATCCTTTGTTAGGTACTTTTACCTAACGTTGTGTATTTAACGTATTGGGTAAGGCATTTTTAGGGTTCCGTACCCAAAGGGTAAAAACGGGACCCTATTACTGAGACTTCGCTGTCCGTCCGTCCGTCCGTCTGTCACCAGGCTGTATCTCAACAACGGTGATAGCTAGACTGTTGAAATTTTCACAGATAATGTATTTCTATCGCCGCTATAACAACAAATACTAAAAATATAATAAAATAAATATTTAAGGGGGGCTCCCATACAACAAACTTGTAATAGATTATATATGTATATGTATAGGTACGGAACTCTTGATGCGCGAGTCGGGCTCGCACTTGCCCAATTTTTATACTTATTGATTCACCGGTTTAGGAACATGAAACTGCTGGACGTATAACACTATTTGTCACTGTTAAAACTTTAAAAGCAGCTATTAACCTTTCGTACAAACTAATTATAATATGTCGAGACCCTCGGGTCGAGGGGTTCTAAGGGCTCGGGTCCAAAAATGACTCATCGACACTATCGATGACCAAAGGGCTAGCGGCTTCCTCGCATTGAGGATATACCAGTATTTTTTTATTAATGTCTTTTAGCCTCTTGTTACTTTTAAATTAGATTTAGAGATATTTTATTGTAATTAACCCTTTACCGCATATAGAAAAAAAATAGTTGTTTGAATTTGAACCTTGACCTGTGCCAATAAGGTCCAAGTTCATATCTGCCATATATGGCTTCGTATGCGGTAAAGGTTTAAATAAATAAATATCGAAAACTTCTAACAAATCGATCTAGTCCCATAGTAAATCCTAGTAGGTTTGTGTAGGTGTGTGTGTGAATAGAAGATATCCATGACCCGGGAACAAAAATTCATGTTCATCGCACAAATATTACCGCACCCTTGCCGGGATTCGAATCCAGGACAGTAGTAGCGCATTAGGCAACTGCACTACCACTGTGCCAACCGTGTCGTGAAACTTATTAACGAATAACGAAACCAATTGTCCTATTATGAACCATACGTATATAATATTTAGATATAACTAGTCAATTTGTGTTATAGTAGATTTGATCCTATCAAAGACATAAATGTTAAATGAGAGCCAAGTTCAATATCGCGTGCAACGCTGTCGACTTCGCCGACAGAAGAATTGAGATCTATATGGGTGCCAAGTTCTTAGCCCTAACATTTTTAGATACAAGAACATGCAACATACTAAAATAAATGTATGTAACAATTTCTTGTTTCTTAATACGACTACAATGTTTGCTACTTAATAGTTGTAGACCGCGGGTTTGGTTCCGATTATGTTAAAACACAGCTTTATAAGAAAACAGAATTTACTAAGAAAAAATACATACAAATCGTTCCAAAGAAAATTATTGACAACCAACAACTGAACTGACATATCAAAAAGAACATAAATCTTAGCGGCCAGCTTACACCAATGAGGCCGTCGTTAACAATAGTTATCAACGTTTCTGATACCCAACGTATTTTTCGCAAATATCTTTAATGTAATTTTTTTTCTTTCTACTGTCTTATTCTTGTGTCTTCTAATACGTAAATATGTGATGTTTATACTTAACACCATCTTGAAACAAATAATACCCACTGCCACGTTTTGCAATTAAGACCTGTGTCCATTGATACAGAAGATCACACAAAGTAAAGTAAGATATGGGTAAGGTTATTGGGTCGAAAGGGTTTCCAACTTTTGATAGAGAACCCTCGGCAGTTACGACTAGAGGCTTTCTAGTCCGAAGTCTTAATGGCTCTTGTTATTGTTCTTGCTTTGTAACAAGTATCAGAAATGGAACCGGCAATTACAAATATTTGTGTGATGAACTCGAATATTTTGTTCCTGGGTCATGGATGTTATCTATATATGTATTTATAATATTTTTATACTATATACGAGTATACCGTCATCTAGTACCCATAGTACAAGCATTCCATAGTTTAGGACTAAGTCGATTTGTGTAAGATTGTCCCTTAATATTTATTAATCAATTTATCATAAAAGTATCTGAACACGCCTCTACGCTGTGAACAATGTAGTCGTGTTCACTTATTATTATCAAATTCTTGCTAAGAAGTTTAAGAACATGAACTTGTAGGTACAGTTAGCAGCAGAAGTAGGTAAGCAGTATAACATGTTCACAATGATCTGAACAACCCTTAGTTCCTTGATAATAGAGTCCGTGTGCATATCATTTTAAGCACTTGGCCTGCGTAGCAACTTCTGCTGCTGACTATATGTACCTACCTGGTGTTTACCTACAAAGGAAACCATATTTTGGCCCAGGTAAAATTAAGATCGTTAGATAGATGAAGACTCTTAAGAGTTGTGTATGTTTCATGCATTACTACCACGGAACCCGTCAACACAATCTACGTAATAGTTGATGCTAACTAGCATTTTTTTTTTAACTTTGTTACATTAAAATAAGTAAAAGTCTGTGTGTGGTTAATATAGCAAAAAGCAAATGATTATTATTAAAAGCACTTATGTATGTGCTTCTGATTGTCCTCTTTCAGTCTCTGAAAGGTGATACAATAAAAGTTTTCATGTACAAACCGTAACCGTTCTAACGCAAATGGTTACCATATTCGTATAAAAATCGAATATAAACATTTATGCACCGGCCACACACAACTAAAACTTTTTTATTCTAATCTATAATAAAATGGCTTATTATTTTCGCGGCGACAGAAAAATTAAAGAGCAGCAAACTATTTGCAACAAAAATAATAACTTGTCAGCGATTAAATATTTTGGCAATCATTTATATTAAATGAGCTTTAAACTAAGGATATTTTAAAATTCAAATAATGGCAGCTACTTTAAGGTAGCAGAAATAATAAACAAGATTACTGAAATCATAGGTGAGGTACTATAAATAATGACTTGGCGACTAATATTAGCAGAAGGATAACAAACTTTATATTAGTGGCAACTACAGGTCTCCATCTAAAAAAGCATTTTGGGCTTTGATTTGCTGGCAGCTTAAATATTAAAATGGGTACTATATAAAAGTAATGGGGAGTTATTTTTTTAGTTTTCGAAACCATAATTTAATGAAAACGGCGATAAGCGTTTTTTAGGTAAAAATTTTTTGCCCATACAAAACACGCTTATTTTAGTCCGAATCTAGCTAAAACACGCTACGCTAAAATAAGCATTGCATTATCATAAGACTTGCCTCAGAACCGAAGCTGTCAACCCCGATTCCACGTGGTCTTGTCTGCCCTACCCCTAGAGTGTATATAAAAAGCCGGAGGCGCGGAGGGAGGGCAGCCCTCGCCCGCCGTGACAAAGCTCGGGAGCCGTGCGGAGCGGAGCGGCAGAGGCTGGTCGCCGAAGGCGACCAACAAGCCGAAGCTGCGGAACGGAGTACGGGCGACCGTGCTTTGTCACGCAAAGGCGGAAGGGCTGCACTTCCCGCAGCGCCGGAGCTAAGGCAGAGTCTGACACAATATCCAAAAAAATATTGTCGGTTTTAGGAGTCCATATCTCGGTAATTATTAAGTTTAGAAAATAGTTGTCCATACAAAACACGTTTATTTTAACGTATTCCATACGATAGAATCATAAAAAATAGGTGTCAATATGACATCACACCTGACGAAAAATTGACCAAAATCAGAGCCACTAAATAAAACTATAGACCAAAATTATTATTTATACATGCAATTTTCAACTTTGATTAAAGCTCTTAAATTGTCGCACAAAGTATTTTTTTATGACCTTGATTTATTTTATATGTAATCTCCATTGAACAATTAGAGTAGGCCATTTTCAACTTTTTATCCGCTGTCATGTTTCCGCTTAATTAGTTAATTCAGTCGCCAAAACAATAACTCGATGCTAGTTTATATTAAAACAAAGCCGAAAATTGATTACTTAGCTGCTACTTTTTACTTTAATAGTCTCCGCAATTAGTCGCCAACTTATTATTTTTGCTATCCCCTTTAATTTTTTATAAATCCCTAAATCTGATTAATTTGTCGCCGCGTTAAATACATGCCTAATAAAATAGACTGAATCCAAGGCGAGCCATAATCCTTTCAAGATTGTAAGTAGATAATCATTATCGTCGCTCTCTTGCGGCATCATCCAAAAAAAGATAATCCTCTAATCTTTTGATTAACTCTGCTGTGACAGCTGTGGGAATAAATATATTCCAATTCATTTACTGTCTCATTACTAATTAGTTTTCGAACGATTTATTGTACGATGGCAATGGTATAATAATATTGGAATATTTGAAATTTACTTCCGCTAATCGTTAATTGTTTATCAGTTGACCTACCGAATGGCATCTCCAAGAAATCAATATCTTTGATGAAAGGTCGATAGAGAAAGTAGGTACCTACTGGAAAAAGCTTGGTGAAAAATAAACTGCTCAAAACGGACTAAATCTATGTTGAAGCTATATTCGTGGCAGGAAATTACCTTTTCACCTCACTCGCTCGGAAAACCTCCGTTTATAGGGCAAAATCTGCGTGCAAAAGTCTATTTTATCCGCTAGCGTGCAAAAGTCATTTGAATTTCGAACACGACGATTTTGATTCTCTGTGGTGCATGTAACTTTTTTATATTTAAGATTCCTAGAACGCGTGACTGATTTCATCAGTCGATAAATCTTCGAAAAACCAATCAACGAACGCTAATAAAGGGCGATCTGGTCTGGCCGGCTAAAATCATATGTACGTTTGAATACTTCTTTTAAAAAAAATACACCTACAATATCACGTCCAGAAACCTGGTTTGTGGTTACAGATTTATAAGTTTTTATTTTTTCTACTCTTCATTTTATGTTGGATATGTTTATATATATTAATAGTAAGTATTTCAGGTTCATTTACATATTTTGACTAGTAAATATATTAAATACATCACAAATTTTAATATTTATTTGTTATAAAAGTTGGAACATAAGAGTGTAATTTCTGAACGCACCCAAGAAAAAAAAAAAAAATTAAAAAGTTGGAAGTTTTCACAATTCACGTAAACAACATAAATTGGTTCTGTGGAGAATACATACTGTTGTCTTACTTTATAGAAATATGGAAAACAAGAAAGTTAAGCCCAATTTGGAGTATTTATTCAATGCTAAAAGCCTGCATTAAAACGAAAAAGGATTTGTTATAAATATTTGGAGACGATAAGTAATTTACCGAAACTATTGGCGTTTTTAAAGAAGATAAAGCCGAAATAATCTTGTGCGGATCCCATCGTCCAATAACTTCCAAAGCAAGTGTTATGGAAAATACTTCCGAGTGGCCAACTAATCCTTCCCAGAATGCCATTCTCCCACATTCACAACGAATGTGTCAAGTAGTTTCAAATACAAATATAATATAACAGTGCTTAAGAAAAACTCAACGATAAAATATACACGACGATAATACAAATTACGGCCATATTTTTAATATGTGTGCTTCTCTCGTATTTATTTGGTTTGGATTTGAGTGTGTTAATGTTTTAAATTTGATGTGTTAAATAGAAGGCAAAATTAAATATGATTATTTTTATGTTTTAATTGTTTTTCCTGAACTTCCATTTTCCTCGCTGTAGTGAGGTGAAAAGTTGTGTGTTCCGCATGGCTGCAAAATTATTTAGCTTCTCGTGTCTTGAAAGCTTCGCTACGCTCAGGAATCTATCTTTGAACCATTCGCTTCGCTCATGGTTCAATCTTAGATTCCTTCGCTCGCTCAGCTTTCAATTTTAACACTCGCGCCAAATAACAACTTTGCAGCCTTGCATAACAAATAACTATTATTGGTTTTATCGGTTTATACGAAAGTGTTATGTGTCTTTTGCTATCACTATGATGTTGATTTCCGTGCGTTCAAAGTACCACGAACTTGTAGGATCGAAGAATTAAACTTTTCTAATTCGACTTGTTTGGTTGGAACTCATTCCAACATTCAGGGGATCACATATAACCCATTTTTAATCAAAATATTATAATGCACTCACATTTCTTTATTATTCAGATAACGTTTGGGAACTTTAACACATTCACTGCCAGGGGGCGTGGCCTAGGAACAAACTTGTATGACGGTGAACGTATATATGCGTCACGTATTCGCTGGATGCTAAGTAGGTGGTGGGGGAACCACGAATCGATCGCAGCGCGCGCCGTGGCCAAAAAAGGAACTTTCGTCAGGCCAACTGTCACTTTTTACTAGCGAAATTAAGGCATCTAAAAATGAATAAATATGCGGCACGAAACCTGCAGCGTAGTTAATTGCAAAAACAGTAATCACAAATTCAAAAACAATAATCATAAATAAATAAATTTCCACAAGCAAGTTGGAAACGAGAACAACGAATTAAATGGATAATCGCTATCAGGAGGGAAAATCTAGTATAATATTATATCTTGTAGGTATGTTGTAGGGAGTAGCATGTTTATGCGTTTATTTTCTTTTACATGTTGAGCAAAAACGAATTGTTTCCCATTTTATTGTAGTTTGGGATTTGAAAGCGATGTTGTGTTGAGTGACGAGGAAAGATCGGATTAGAAATGAGTACATAAGAGGAAGTTTGAAAGTAGCACCTGTGACGGACAAAATGAGGAGCAGTAGGTTAGCGTGGTACGGGCATGTAATGAGGAGGGATGAACGTCATATTGGTAAAAGTATGTTAGGGATGAATGTCGAAGGACGAAGAGCGATAGGTAGGCCAAGAAAGCGATGGATGGATTGTGTGAGAGAGGACATGAGAAAGAAAGGAGTAAGCGCCGAAATAACGAATAATAGAGATGAATGGAAGAAGAAAACATGTTGTGCCGACCCTACATAAGTGGGATAAGGGCAGGGAGATGATGTTGTGTTTGATTGAGCAAAATCCAGTTATAATAATTAATTTGGCCATGTTTAACTGAAAAAAACAAAATAATCTGTATTATTACGAAAATACAGTCATAAATTTGTTTATTTTGTAATTTATTTCTCGTGAAGACAGCCATGAAAAGGTCCGTGTGAATTACTACATCTGAAAGTTATTGGTTATTGATTTTGCCATTTTAGACGGGAAATAAAGAAGGTCAACGTTTTATCGACACTATAGATTAACATAATCGAATAAAATGAAAGAAAATTACGATATTTCATTCAAATTATTTGTTTGTTTGTTTATTTACTCTTCGTAAAGACAGTCAGCCATTTGACATTAAAAAGTCCGCCGTAATTGTAACCGCTAGTTGACGCTGTCATCGCGCACCCTGCGAATATACCTGTATTGCTGTAGCTCATAAACTAAACAAATAATTGACATCTTGTTTATAAAAAATGTTGACCAAAATGAACTACTCTAACCATTGGTACCTGGGTCATTTAATTTTGAGTAACTGCGTTACAAGTTGCGATTAAAATGAACTTTTTTTATAGGTAAATAAATATACCTAATACTCGTACATATAACTAAATTGAGAAACTTTACCTTAGGTTCCGTTTTCAAGATCCTTTGTGAAACCTAGTTATTCAAATTAATGGAACAAAAGTAACTTAGCTTAACTTTAACTCACTTTGAAACCAGTTTATTTATCAGAAACTAGTACAATTTTCCTTTTGCATAGTAGAGTGCTTGATTAATTTTTTTATCCAGGCTTCGAGGCTGTCCTCTATTTTGGAGTCTATTGTTGGAGAGTTAAAATCCTGTGGCGGTTTGTCGGGGAAGGCAACTTTGTTGAGCTCCAGCCGGAAAGTTTCAATCCTCCCGTCAAGCACACATTGTATGAAGTCAAGTAGCCCGCCGGTACATTCATGTTTGTTTTCCGCTGCTTCCTCCGAACCTAAGCCAAAAATAATGATTTTATTAAATAAGTTCGCAAGCTCAATACACAACATCGCCGGTTTTAAACTAAATCATAGTACTTTAGTCATAATTATTAACCACGATGAAATAAACGCTGTTTGCGGCAAAAATCTATATAATTTCGCAGCCTACCATATAGGTACCTAAATGTCTTCATATTATATGAAATCACAAAAAGCCTGCGAACACAGCCGAAAATAATGGGATTATTAATTCAAATATCCCTACCCCTACCCTATCCCAATCCCTTTCCCTACCCTAGGTCGTAAGTGGGATTTTCTGCCCGCTGCGAGGGGAAAAGTCTGACTTCCTGGCCAAGGCAAGACGTGGAACCACGGGCGGTAAGTAATTCGTAAGCCCCAGGTCGCATATTTATGGCAAACAAACAAACAAACACCTGCGATCTGGGACCACTCTGGGACTCACGAATTCACCGCCCTAGGTATGTACCCAATGTAATAATGTGACGTCTTAAGCTAAAACATGACACATTTCAGTATGATATATTTATAATAGCGTCCGCTTTCCTATTACATGAATATATATTTGTGTTTGTAGTCAAACTAAATCTCAATCAAAATAATACGATTATTTATTTAAATATTTGGCTCGTTTTCAATCCCAATACACTGCACGTTTTAAATAGGGACGGATTCTATTTAATTAAATAATAAATATATACCTAAAGAATAGTGTTCTTAATTGTAGCTTACTAGAAACCTGCAATGGCGTAACATGACGCATGATCGATAAACGTTCTCAGCTGCAAAATTTCGTCGTGTTTCCAATTTTGTGGCCCGCCGTATAAGTATTGTTCATGAATTTCGCAGTAAAATTTAATACCAAATATCTCTTTCACAAACGGAAGAGACTTTCCTAACGAGGCGATTTGTTTTACCCTGTCGCTTGTTAGCTAAGAACTTGAACCACTGCCTGTAGCGATAACTTTAAATGTTTTAGTTGTCAACGATCTTGAATCTACGTTTTAATGGCATCGTAAAACTTGTAGCTCGATTTTACACCTTGTTCTGGGATTTAACTGCCCTTGAAGCGTTTTATAACACGAAAGGTAAGCTTAATCTCTTGAGTGTATATTACTAAAGCAGTTACGTAGCTTTACAGTCAGCATTCAATTCAATTTTTAACTATAAATAAATGGCTTCTGTCCATTGGGACAATTCTGCCAGTGTCAAGGTTGTAAGAACGTTGTACGGTGAGTTGAGCTTTTTGTAAAGTGATAGCGATTTACAAAAAACCACACAGACTATCGGGCCTTGACCCAGGAAGGGCTATGGACGCTTCAAGTTGAATTCTTCATTAGCTATTCACTCATACGTTAGATCACTGCACAATACGCTATCAATACTATATACACATTGAACAACAAAAATGAATAAATAATGAACAACGAAACTGAAACGCATGCGGCCATCTTGAGACACGAACCGGAAGCCTACAGTCAGCATTACAAGTGGCTGACTTCTAGTATCAAATTTGACATAAGCCAATAGTGAAATTGTCAAATACTTTTTTATGGTAACTGTACATCTGAAACTAGTTTTTGATCACCTCGTAAAGAGACAACCGTGATGCGAAATTTTAATTCAGTTTTATTGGTTTAATATGGCGTTAATTTATCAAAGTCCACGAACAACATGATAAATTAACGCCCAGTCTAAGCCTCAGACAGGTTATTTAAATTGCACATTTAATTCATCATAAAAGCTATTATAGCGTTGTAAAATAAAACTATATATTAATAAATCTATTTTGTTGATAAAAGTTTATCAAATTAAATTCGCAAAAATTACTGAGATAACGATGAAGTAAGACGAGGCTCCAAGCTTACCGATATTATATAAAAAAAAATAGGTATGTCAAGCCACTGCATTTTCTATTTATTTTTAAACATTGTACCCTATTAAGTGCCTAACTTTTAGGGCTAATTGATTTGTCTCCCTCTCTAGGGCAAGGCACAAAAACTGCCCCATTTATAAATATGTCTGCTGCTTAGTATATCCAACTCTAAACCCAGAAGCTACTCACGTAGTGAAATTACTGACATGTTACTCGAGGTTAACTACCCGAAAGTACTACAAGATACTTATATTTCAATTTTAATTTAAACAATAAAAAAATTAGAGGACGTTTTCAGTTAAGTATCTTGTTTTAAGTTTTGAATTTCCGTTCAACCTACAGATGCTAAAAGTCCAAGTTCACGAGTAACAAGTTTAAAATTCTGCTCCGGTCCGACGAAAGTACTGTGAAATTTTGAAACACACTTTTAACTGGAATTCCAGATGTTCTGTTCGAGTTTCGTAGGTAACGTAATTTTACTAGTAATGACATTTGTCAGGTTCCGTGAACGTATCTGATACGATCGGATGGCTCTAGCTTGAAGCTATTCAACTATTCTCATTGCTTAAAGTTTTTGTTGGTATCTAAAAAGAAAATATCCGAAACATCACCATGGATCTAGTTTACCGATATGCTCTTATATTTACTATATTTGCCTCCCTTTAAATTTCAACTTGTTTGAATTAGGCTCTTCTATCCTGTTATAAAATTCTAAAATGATTGAACTGAAAATTAGTTTTCTATTGGGAGGCATTAGTATGGGTACACGGCGCGGCGCCATTTTGTTAGCAAAAATTCATCATGCTGAAACCGCTGGATGGATTTCAACCAATATTGGTACAAGGATATCCGGGTATTCATAGCTGGCTGTAGGATACTTTTTACCCGACTGCGGTAAAAAAAAAGATTATACGCGGGCACCGTCTAGTCTAGTAATATATTGCTCGACGTTGTCGAAATGATTGACAGTACCGATGGAGCAACACAAACTTATAGGAATACATTTACAGTCATGTACAGCTTGTGAACGTTTTGTTCTGTCAGATATTATTACCGGTAAAGAATCACGACAATCTCATAAACATAATAACTAAAACGAAATTTAATATACGCACTAAAACGATGCCTGTCATGTTTGCCCTAATCCAATGGAAACGTTAGATGTGATGCGATATTACCGTTTATTTTGTTGTTTATTTTTCCTGGGGCACAAATAACATTCGTAATGATTTGCTTTGTGTCAACTATTTCAAAGTTATGTTGTTTTATTTATTACCATATAAAATGTGGTCCAAACATTAAACGCGAAGTTAAATCATAACGCAATATTTGAAAAAAAAAAATATGTAGACTCCATGGGTTTTAGAACCACGGTATGCACCAAAAAGTCCCAAGCCAAGTAATTACAGTAAATCCCTTGCACGAAAAGAGAAACCTCACATCTCACCTCTCTTAAATATGCTATTAGGTACTCGCCCCTCTTCTATAGGTACTTTGAGTTAATTACCACCATACCCCACCTACCTGTACTATTCGTTGTCGTCGATGAAATGGCTTCCAGTAGACTTTCAACTGCATCTTCAAGGTCATCTTCCTCTGCGATTTCATTTAACATGTCAAGAATTTCGATATTTGAAACTGTGGTGCATAAAATCGCTAAAATAATAAATGAAATGTACTTCAACATTGTTGAACGCGACTTCTTGCTACAAATTATTACCAATACTCGTCAGTGAAAAGAACTCTATTGTGTTACATACTTAGTAGAGACAGCTGTTTAAATAAGTAATGTTGTTATCCAAGAGTTCCCAAACTTTTTAATCGCGGCACCCCATCAGGTTAAGTATTTAGTCTCGGCGAGCTAGCCAGAACTAGGTTACATTGTATAGTTTCCACATAGTTTCCGAAGAAGAGTAAACAGGAGCGTCTGAATGTCATCCCTCTTTACTCTTCACGGGGCGCCAGGGCGCCGCGGCGCACAGTTTGAGAAACCCTGAGTTATACAATTATTATACGAATTGTTTTTCAAAACATTAATTCATTTGGGACGTCTTATTGTCTTTTCATTTCACCAATGTATGAACCACGCTACGTTGACGCCACGATCAGGCGTCAAAATTTAAGTATCTTCTGAAATTGGCCCCTTGATTGATAATCTATTTCTACGAGTACGAGTAGATCTTGTAGTATTTTTAACCGACTTCAAAAAAAGGAGGACACAACTAAGTATTTCTATGGCACCGTACCTACTTAATACGAACTACTTATTCTTGCACGACTTATAAATCTGATAATTATTAAAATCACATACGGTACGTATTATCGGTTTATTATTATTGGTTTCTGTACTCAATAACTGGTTTCTCGACTTTCTCGGAAGCAACAAATGATGTGTTCTTATTTTTTTTGTTTACGACGATCGCTTAGGTCTATATCCTTACAAGTTGGCTTTTATTATTAAGCTAGCGACCCGCCCCGGCTTCGCACGGGTGCAATGCTAATAATTTATGCATATATTATACATCACCTTCCTCTTGAATCTCTCTACCTACTAAAAAAACCGCAACAAGATCCGTTGCGTAGTTTTAAAGCTCTAATGGCACAGACAGACAGGAAGCGACTTCGTTTTATACTATGTAGTGATGGATATAGGTCACATAAAATGGAACTTATCGGTTAAATAAAATAACATCTCAACAAAACTTGGCACGTATATGGCTGCTCTCTTTTCATTCATGAATTCCATTCCCAACCTGTATGTATAACATATTAGGCGCTTCTAAAAATACAGTATTGAAAAACAAAAATACACCCCAAGGTTACGTGTGTAACTAATATAATTCCCCAAATGTCTTACCCCTGTAATACCGTAAAGTGGTTGTTATAGCATAACAACGGGTAAGGCGCTTATCGGACCACATCTCTGCAATTTGACACGGAACATGCCCCTTGACGTATTAAACTTTTTCCACCATTAAATTCTAATGAAAATAAGAAACGGTTCTATGATATTAGGTATCAAATACTCATACTCATATGTATTATGTTGCCATTGTTGCCTTATTCTGGTTAGTGATTAAAGCACTTTCAAAATGAGATTTTAAACACACCTACAGTAACCTAGATTTGGTCAGCTGTTACTTTAGGAGGCGGCGTACCTATATATTTATTTCGAAACAACTATGTTTTCGAAATGTTTTTAATGTGAGTAAATTAACACCAAATTTTGTTTTTATGTACGTATGCAGCGTAGCGACTGTACCTATATCACAATAGTACATTACTGCAGAGGCCGCGAAATAGGGAATTGTTGGCCGAGTAGTAATAGATGGCCGAGTGATAACGAGGCCATCTAGAGATACGAGGCCGACAATCCCTGTTCGCGCCGAGGCTTGTATAGTGCTTTTCTCAAATAAATCCAAGGAAATAATACAAACGTTCAACTTATATACTCGTATTCATATAAAAATTGGGCAAGTGCGAGTCCGGCTCGCGCATAAAGGGTTCCGTACCTATATATATATATGTATATATAGGTATAACAAGTTTGTTGTATGGGAGCCCCCCTTAAATATTTATTTTATTTTATTTTTAGTATTTGTTGTTATAGCGGCAATAGAAATACATCATCTGTGAAAATTTCAAGTGTCTAGCTATCACCGTTCTTGAGATACAGCCTGGTGACAGACGGACGGACGGACGGACGGACGGACGGACGGATGGACGGACGGACGGACGGACGGACAGCGAAGTCTCAGTAATAGGGTCCCGTTTTTACCCTTTGGGTACGGAACCCTAAAAACAAATGTAAGTATTTCAAATTTATTAAAAAAGAACAAATTTATTTTTTAAGCTGTTCGTGTTAATGTTTTTGCCACCAAATGTTAAAATGATTCTATTTATTAAAAAATGACAACACCTTATTAATTAGATATTGTTATATTTTTTAACAATTAACGTGATTCCTTGTTTATTTTATTGAATATCTGTTTTAATCTTATTTAATAATCTAGTTAAATATCAGAAATAAAACGTAAATATACATACACAAACTACGTTTTTTTTTATTGGCAGTATGCCATAGATTATCAATAAAAGAAATAAACCCCACTGAAACAAAAGACAATCTCTTTGTTGGCCACGGCCAATAATGTTGTATGAAATTCCTTTATTGACCTCTAATTTGAAATTAGAACGAATCTTCAACAATTGCTATACAAAGACGTATTTCGCGTTCTGTTAACACGATCATAAGCACGACATTTCCTTGGATGTTTGAGAAAAATAAATAAACTACCTAAATTAAAAAAAAACTGTTTGGCAATCCTTTTTGGCACTACGTACCTACTCTACTCACAATGACAATATTGCAAGCCTGATTAAAGAAACTGAAATGACCAAAGCTATGCGTTTTCTTAAATTATCGAGTAAAATTACTTAAGGTTGTGAAAAAGTATATGTTACCTATTTCGTGTTCTCACACGTGATATGATTGCGGACTGGAATGGATATAACTAAAGTCAAATATTTAGCCCCTTAGGGTAATAATAAAATCCACATACCTTAGGCTATCTACATATATAAAAAGAGCGCCCCAGGACAGTCCAGAACGAATACGAAATAAAATCTGATTTAGGATGGGCGTAACTAGTACCCATAGGGAAAAGGACCAAATCTATTCATAAAAATTAAGAAAATAATATTTCATTGGTAATGGTATTTAGTGGGGTCTATTATTTATTCGAAACTACCTGTCATAGAGGCTGCTCATTTATCGACTTCATATACATATAATATTAATATTGATTCAATCTAGAGCTCAACTTAATAAAGAAGATTAAAAGAAACGACAGGCGGTCTTAACGCTAAAGATTGATTTCTTTCACATAACTTTAGAGTATTTTAGAATGGCAAATAGAGATATAATAACTAGGTAATGCAATCGAAAATGTTTAAAAAGCCTTCTTATTACAATTATTATTACAATAAGAAATCCACAAATTATTTAGGGGCTGTTCAGAAATTACTTTGGCCGCGTAATTTATCAAACGTACATATATCGGAAGTCGATAATCGAGAAGTCCTTGACAGCTCAAAAGTTCCGGCCTCTGATAATCACAGTAGCTTTTTAAACACTTCGCTGGCCGCAACAGGATTCCTTTGTTTCACTATTAACAAATTGAAATATTATATTATCATAGTAACACAAAGTCTTAATTTATCCTATCCCCCCTTAAAATGCTATATAATATTAGGCCAGCGATTTCTCAAACATGTTATGGACAATGTCGGATTTATAAATTACTTAAGTACAAGCTGTTCACTTTGTGTTGTGTCGCCTCTATCCTTCCTATTATCTGTAAAGCGAGCGAATACCTTCTGATTCTAGAATAAACCGTCCTACCGATACCGATTTCGCTCTTGGGTCAGTTTATAATCCTGGCTAACAGATGAACGCATTGCAGATGCCGATCGCTCCGCACCCCCGGCAACATCCTCGTGGCTAACCTGGCGCTGAGCGACTTCTTCATGCTGGCCAAGACTCCAGTCTTCATATTCAACTCTTTCAACATGGGGCCGGCTCTCGGAAAAACGGGTAAGCGTCAAAAATGTTTTGAGTTAACAATGTTGCGTTGGATTTTCATGGTATTGGATTTTGCTTGTCATCAGATACTTAATCAGACACTTTCGTTATAAGAACACAGCCGAAAAAGAAATTTTATATGTTGAGGGGAAAATTAAGTCATTGACTTTACCCACAAGATATACGTGAATCTTAATTTCTGAATGAGTATGACCAATGGGTTGCCCTCCACTGTATCCACATCCCAGTGCTTGGAGGGCAACCGTTTTAATGATTATTTTTATTAAAACAGTAACGTCTGCTAACGTAAACCAAATGTTTACAATGAAGCGAAAAATTTAAAAAAATAACGGTTCAGGCAGGAATCGAACCTGCGTCTCCAACGGCTTACGGCATGGGTACGACGCCCGTGTTGGCCCGGAAAGCCGTTTAACATTAAACGTTTTAATGTTAAAGGTTAAAGAAATACTTTAAAGGTGACTTTGTTTACTAGGATGCGTGATCTACGGGTTCGTCGGCGGATTGACTGGGACGACATCGATAGCCACCCTCGCGGCTATCGCGATGGACCGCTACTGGGCCGTGGTACGTCCACTCGAGCCACTGCGCGCGCTCACGGCAGTGCGTGCGCGCCTGCTCGCCGTCGGCGCCTGGATCTACGCCGCCATCTTCGCCTCCATCCCCGCCTTCGACATGGGCTACGGCCGCTACGTCCCTGAGGGCTACCTCACCAGCTGCAGCTTCGACTACCTCACTGAGGAACTCCCACCACGTTACTTCATCTTCACTTTCTTCTGCGCCGCCTGGGTTGCTCCCTTCTGCACCATCACCTTCTGCTACTTAAACATACTCCGCGTCGTTGTATGCAACAGAAACGTCCAAAGTAAAAACACAGAACAACGCCTATCTTCTAGGCACGTCAAGGAACAAGTAAAGCGTAAGGCAGAAATCAAATTAGCCGCTTTAGTCATAATTGTAATCGCATTATTCTTCGTCTCGTGGACCCCCTACGCCATTGTAGCGCTCATGGGTATATTCGGCAAGAAAGATTTAATTACGCCCATAGTTTCGATGATTCCGGCTTTGTTCTGCAAAACCGCCGCTTGCATAAACCCTTTCATTTACATAATCACTCATCCGAAGTTCCGTAAGGAGTTTAGGAAGTTACTATTCAGAGATAAAACTAGGCGTATGAGTTACACAAAGACGATTGGATATACAGAGGCGGAGACCACGAAAGTCAAACGACCAAGTAAAGAGCTCAGCGATACCGATGTGGAAGTGATTCAAATGAAGGATATTATACCGTATGACGAGGAAGGAAGCACTAAATCCCCTCCTAGCAACATCAAGACGATATCGTCAAGAGTCGCGGAAAGGGAGGGCTCACAAAGGAGCGTCAGCATGAAAAGCTTTGAAGATTGTGTTGTTAACCCACCATCCTGGTACGCTAAGCCCAAGTTCGCAAAGAAGAAGAGTTTCCACCGTAGATCGTCTAGAAGTGTTGTGTCTATGAACACTGAGCCTATTATTTTGTAACTGTGTGTTTTGGGATGTTGCTTAAATCGTAGGTACCTCCACACTACTTCTTTATCTACGCTCATTGCGGACATCTCAATTTTCTCCGTAAAATGAGGACAACACGCGTGTCACTTGCAGATAATAAAGTGTTTACGGCCAAAAAATCAAATTGGCAAAAATTTAATCCTTATTAGAACGCTTGCACATTACACCATTAATAAATTCGAAAGGTTTTTATTGAGTATGAAAAATAGGTAACACAATGAAAAACTTTTCGATTTTTTTTTATTAAAAAAGCTGCACCATTCTATAAAAAAATTAAAGAACGATATTATGTATCATTGTGTTTCACGGAGAAAATTCGAAATATATATATATATATATTTTAGTCGAAATTGAGCAATGTGATATACCTATTATAAATGTTAAGATATCTCTAGAATAGAGTTGAATGCGGAATTTCGATTCTAACATTACCCGATCATTATATTTAACGTAACGTTTAAAGCACCAAGTAAAATAAAAAGAAATCTTCCTAAAGTAAAAGTAAATGGGTACTTTAGAAGTTTTACTCCGAAAAACTTCTCGATAAAAGTATTCACATAAATCCAACTGTAGCTGAATGAATTTAAGAGCTCTTTAGTCCGTCCGGGATCGACTAAGAGCAAGGCGAATATGTGTCAATTTAAAGAGATTTCATTGAATAGATAGGCATTACTGTGCTTCGCGTACATAGTACTAACTCAAGTGTAGTATATATAGGTAGTACCACGGTAGTACCTACTCAAGTGGCACGGCACGGCTGACGAGAGCAATCCGATCCAATTTTTTCACGTGGAATAATTGAGCTGGGATTTGTTAACGGAGACTAAATAGATAAGTACCTATCCACAATCTTCTCGTATCCACATAGGTATAAGTCTTCTTGGATATTTTCAGCAACTTAGGCACCTATTATACATTTATTACCTATTATACATTTATTATTATACCTATATATAGTTACTACAATTAAATATGATTTTACTGTCATATAGCGTGAAGTATTTAACCACATATAACGACATAACAATATCAATTCAAATAGGTCAGTAGGGAGAAGTCACAAACTATAAGAGATAGGTAAATCTATTTTTAGAAACCATGGCATCGTTTAGATTTAATAAAACAGCATTTTTTTTATAAATCTCATACATAATTTCAAACATTACTCGGTCAAAATCGCTATAATAGTACATTACGGCAGAGACCAGTAAGTAAGCCATACTGGCCGAGTAGGAATTAGAGGGACCGAGCCGTAGGCGAGGTCCGAATATAATACGAGGCCAGGATGGCTCTTACGGTCGAAGCAAGTATAGTGCTTTTCTCAAAAATTAAACAAGAAAATTAGATTAAAATTATATTTTATAAGTGACATTCATATTCGGCCATTTTCCAATGAATATTTTTGTTATATCCCATTTTTATTATTACACATTGTGATATTCGTCGTCGCAGGCACCATTAACTCCCACGATAACAACCTATAACAAAAAATAATTATGAGTTTATACTTGGATAAAAGATATAGTTATATCGTTATCAAATAGTGGCAGCATTTATTTACCTTCATCGCCAAACTGTTTATCATCTAGAGCTTGATTTAAGAACTTTTCTATATTTTGCTGCTGAATATTTGTGATTTCTTTCCTTTGTAGCCATCCGATTGTCTCAGGAAGATTGTTGAAATATTCAGACCTTATCACACATTATCTGACCAACTATTAACTTGATTTTCTTCCTTCCATTTAATGAATCTCTTGTATTTTTTTATATCTCCTTGGATTTAGTCGGATGTAAATTATTTTAGCTAACTCTGCCTTCGCTTTTAAGTATGGAGGAGTGCCGTCTATTCGGAATCAGACTCGTCTGAACTCATTTTTGCTGAATTATTGTAATAGATCACACAAAGAAATTTGAAATTTTTGTCTTTTAATTTAAATCCCGCCTTAATTTATTTTTTTATAAATACTGCGTTTAATTATTTGCACCGTCTTACAAATCTAAGTCTTAAAGATAAAATGTAATTATTGTTATACATTGTTGTATTTTCTAACTAATTTTCATATCATAAAGCTTACCTTCAATTTTAACTCCGAGGTTTTTTCTAAACGACACAAAAAAGGAAGGAATTCCGAAATATCATTGTCATTTTACACAGCACAATTATGAACTAAACGCTGCATACAAACTTCCGCACTAAACCTTGTCGCTACTTTTTTTTTTTTTTTTAAATATGCATCTTGAGTTACGGTTATACTGCCAATAGTACTAACCTCTTTTTATTTTACATTTGCTCTTAGTGTAAATTGCATGTGTATACTGCAATGTCGTCTCTTTCTATTTAATCTATGAAAAAGGGACGCCACTTTTTAATTTCTACAATTTGCTCTCGCACTGTACTTATAATTAAAACAATTTGTGGAATGCATCCTTTTTACATTTATATATGTACGACCTCATCGCCTTCACATCCTTAGTTTTTTTATAGGTCGGTGACGATGTAAATCGTGTTTCGATATTCAAATATCTTGATACGTAATAGGAATTACATACTTACTTACTGGACAAATATTGATTCCAAATTTAAAATCTCGCTGTTTACTGGACACTTCTAAAAAGTCTTCGGTATGTTCCACTTAGGTACTGTAGTCTATCTAGCGATGGTAAGGCAACATTACATGCAATTTTTGAGAAAACAATGTTACAATACGACATGCAATTACTTAGGTACAGAATTTTAGCCAGGTTTAATTCCCGATTATGTATGAGATATGTAAAAAAATTGAATGCAGTATCTATTAAATCTAAAATCGATGCCATGGTTCCTAAGAACCTATCTCTTCTACTTTTCGTTTTCTCCCCACTGACCCATTTGGATTGATCACACTGCATACTTAAGATAGTCCCAAGATTTCAAAATGCGCTATTGCGATGTCTTTGTTGCTTCCAGTCAAAGAGTATCTGTTAAAACCTTACAAAATTACCCGGAACAAAATTAGGCGCAAAAATAAAGGTTTGGGTGATTCTATAGGCGTTTCAGCCGCCATCAGTCCCTTGTCAAAAATAAAGGATGAGCTGTACACAAAGCTACAAACTTTCATGCATTGATATACTGTAACCGTACTTCTTACCATAAGTGTTCGTATTTAAAGCATAATATGGCCCATTGTTTTGATATTTATGCGGCGGTTGAAAAAGCCAGCATACATGTCCTAAGTAAATAAAAGCCAGGTTCTTATTAGTAACAGAGTGTAAAGCGTAACAATTATTTTGCTTTGCTTTTGTGAAGGGGAATGTAAAACATGAACAATGAAAATATTTAAAACGAAACGTTTCAGAAATATGTGGAATCTTATAATATTTTTAGGTAAGTATATAGTTAATAACTATCATAATTTAGAATTATTATACTTGTAAATGATGTTGCATACATGTTTGCGGCTACAATTGGATGTCACTGGGTACCTTCCCTGTAGTAGGTATATATATCTAGTCAACATATTGTGTTAATAGAGCGTTGCTGTAATATATATACATTATATTATATGTACTTCCTAGGTTCGTACATATATGACACGTAATGTAATAAAATACGTTCGTAGCACATAGTACATAATAAAGTCACTATCGGCCCCTTTATTTCGGGTCAGAGCATATTTTCAGACTAGTATTTTACATGATAGGGTGAGTGTACTGTAAATACCAATATCCTACTAGCCTTAGACTAGAACTTGACCATATATGACAAAGATAAAGAATCTGATATATCAAGATTACCTACCTATACCGAGTCAACCACGAGTCAACTAAGTAAGTCTCGTATTAGTGCAGCATGATATAGACCCTGGTCTATAATAATATTTGATGGTAATATCATGCTAGGTATACGTATAGGTAGGTATGGGTATAGACTAGGGTGTATTGTATAATAACGTTTGATGGTAATATCGTGCTGCACTAATCCCAGAAAGTAATGACATGGAAAGAAGTAGATTGTGTACGAATTTATTAGTTTGACTATGGCATTCCTAGGCATGTTATCGTTACACATCTTATATTTCTCACGGTATTGTAGTTTGAGCTTTTTGTCGTATTTCGAGGTTACGTAAATAAATAAATAATGTCTGAATATGTATATTATTATGAAAAGAGAAATCGTGACTGGCGTGAGTCGTGAAATTTGTACGGAGATTCGTTTTATCCAAGATTAAGGTCAGCCTTTATCCCCAAACGTAAAAGGTTTCGTGACAGTATAATATAAAGTTGAATTTTCAATTCTGTAATTCAGGTACCTAAGGTGCGGAGTGATGTAATGCCTATCACTCTTTATTTTGATAAGGGTTAGAAACAATCCACGCGGGATTTTGAGCTTTGTCCCATCGGGATGTCTGGCAGCTACCAACGTCTCATACAAAAATGTGTGTGTGTTAGCTTCCATACAATTCCATGTATTTGTTTGGATAAGCTGGTTACGTCACTACGGCGTCCCAGTGAGACAGGGGACTTACTGAGATAATTACTCAGATAGCTCGTAAGGATTTACCGCAAGTCCATGTAAATTTATTCATTACATTTGTACATAAAATTACGTATTTTTGTATAACACTCTGTATTCGCTATTTCAAATCATAAATGTGGAATTCTTGATGTCAAATAACTAGTTTTTAAATGTCTTCGGGCAGAACGAACTGCCTGTAGAGGTTAATAAAGCTATTGTTTCAATGTTTATTGTTGTTTGGTTTTTATCTATTAATTTTTGTACATAAACTGACCAGCGATTGAGCTCAGTTATCAGTAACACCTAATGGTAAATGACTACGGGGTCGACGATGTAGCTCGCTGGTTCAGCGACAGCCTATCTACTCTTGCCTTGAAGTAGCTCGAGAAACAACTGTACAAAATCATAATAACGCACTTTTTAATCCTGTACCAAAATTCTATACTCTATGGTACCCGCTACAGAACTTTAATATTCATAAGACAACTCTCTACTCAACTCTAATAATTTCAAAAAGAGAACATCAGTATATTTGATTTAAAAAAAAAACACGCTACTGTTCACTGATTGGTTGAAATTACTTGTCAAAAAAATTAACCATCGCGAACATGTATTTTTTTATAGGTCTGTTTTAGTTAAACTAAAAAGGTTACATCAAAAATAAAACTTCATGGTGGGAAATGACGATTAAAGGTAAATAGTTGTTTGTGCAACAAGAGAGCAAAGTTGTTTTTTGTTGAGAGTGCTGATTTTGAGTCCCGAGCAGCGAAGGATTGTATGTTTGAATCACGAGCGTAGCGAGTGATTCTAATTTAGAATCCTGTGTGTAGTGAGGGACTCAACAGCACGAGATCCAAAAAAGTTTGCTCTCGTGTAGCACACACAACACAACTTTTCACCTCGAGAGCGAGAACATATTCTACTTTTTGTACTTTTTCCTCCAACCATTCAGGTGTAGGTATGTTATAGTCTTTGTTGCTAATTTCAATGATATTATTAATTAGAAAATAGATACTTACCTGCTTCTTGAAATGGAATAAAAATATATTAAAATTTAAACTATACGTTCCAACACTGTACCAGTCCCTCACGACCACCATGGTTGTCATTATTTGATCAAATTGGAAGATTGAGCAGATACATTACGTGTTTATTTATGATTACGCGATTTTGTTTATAGCTTAATTAATATGTTTACTCATAAAGCACCAAAGAAAATAAATACAATATTGAATAACAATTTGAACTCGATATTTTTTAAAACTAAGTAAGTTTCGAAACTACTCTATGATAAATTCGTGAAGTCATCAATTATTTACAGTATAAAGTTGAAAAATCTTAATTTATTTGAACAATAATCTATTTGATTTATATAAAAATTGGGCAAGTGAAAGTTCCGTACCTATATATATTTATATATATATAATCTATAACAAGTTTGTTGTATGGGAGCCCCCCTTAAATATTTATTTTATTTTATTTTTAGTATTTGTTGTTATAGCGGCAATAGAAATACATCATCTGTGAAAATTTCAACTGTCTAGCTATCAGCGTTCTTAAGATACAGCCTGATGACGGACGGACGGACGGACGGACGGACGGACGGACGGACACCGAAGTCTCAGTAATACATATAATAGGGTCCCGTTTTTACCCTTTGGGTACGGAACCCTAAAAAACACAATTATTTTTAGCCTTTAATACAAAGATCAAAGCTAAAAGAAAAATTTACTTAGGAGCTACCCGGGTGGAAGAAACCGGGAACCGAACCCGGTACATCTGGATTGCCGGTCCAGCGCGTTAACCATCTACCCTAGCTCCAGGAAGACCTGACGAATTTTTCCTTATGCTTTGTGTGTCGATCTTTGCCTTGTTTTATTTGAATCGTTTTTACACCTTAGCGAAAAATTCGTTATATTAGTAGCATAAGGAAAAATTCGTCAGGTCTTCTTGGAGCTAGGGTTCGATTCCTGGTCTCTACCACCAGGTAGCTCCTTTTTTCAAATTTTCTTTAAGCTTTGATCTTTGTATTAAAGGCTTAAATAAAAAAATTGTGGTGTACCCACATTAAAATAAATGAGACATTCTTTATTCTTTATTTTCTTCTTTATGTCATAGGGGGCAAACGAGCAAACGTATCGCCTGATGGAAAGTGATTACCGTCGCCCATAAACACCTGCAACACCAGAGGAGTCACAAGTGCTTGCCTACCCGGAGGACGAAGATAGAATGCCTCTATGCTAGTAATTTCACCGGCTATCTTACCCCCACACCGGAACACAACAATGCGAACATTGCTGTTTGGCGGTGGGTTAGCAGGCAAGACGGTAGTAACAATCCGGACGGACCCTGCACGAGGCCCTACTACTCTAAAAATGTTGTACATTACATGTTTCATAAAATAATTATATACCTAGTAATCAAAACTTCTTCGGTTTTTTATTTTTATTTTATGGTATAATACGTATTGGAACGTGTTCTTATTCGAAGTCGGATTCGAATATCGAAATTCAAATTCATATGTTTTTATCACTCTCTTTTTCAGAAAAAGACAGAGTGCATCGAAATTAAAATGATTCGAATTTTATAATTTAACCTGTGGCTGAGAAACGACAATTCGCAGTCAACAAGTGGAAAAAAATAAAAAGTACTTTCTACTCACGCTCGAAACAAAATCGCATTTTGTTCAGTTATCTCGCAGCAAAATCGCCATGTTTGAGCTGGTGATGTGAAAAATGTTTTTCTGTGTTTTGCTCGTATAAAAAATATTGTATGCAATAGTTAAACAATTAGGTTTTAAAATCTCGTACCTTACTTAGGCCACTCGGCAAGCCGCGCGGTACTCGACTTTAAGAAACTTCATTGTGGAACGATTACATAAAATATTATTTTAAATAAAGTAATAAATAGTTTGACATCGTCCAGCTCATATCGCCTTCGTATCGGACGAAACATGGCTTCTGGGAGACATAAGGCTCTCGTAGTACAGTCGCCATCAGACATATCGTAGCATGTAAGGTATTCATAAATATCTGAACACGACTCTTATTGACTGGGCGTTACAGTACATGTTCACATATTTATGAACCCCTTATATGCTGCGATATATCTGATGGCGACTGTACCTACCTAGTATCTTCCAGCGTTACGTAATTAGGTATAGCAGGCAAACCAATAATCATAACAACTTTGAAAAAAAAAACTTATCTCATTTCACTCCGACGAATAACATGAAACTCCATAATATGCTAGTTCCGACGTCTCCGGATCCCCATGCCATGCCTATGCCTGAGGTGGGTTTCAGTGGTTAGGGTCATTCATTAATCACACAAGGACAAATTTGGATCTGTCATAATATTATTTGTATACCCTTTGCATAACATATATTGCAAAAACGCTTTCAGTTGAATGATAATTTTGCATAAAGTTAGGTTTATAATAAATAATAATAATAATAAATAATAAATATTAAGGGACAATCATACACAAATCGACCTAGTCCTAAACTAAGCAAAGCTTGTACTATGGGTACTATTAGACGACGATACGTTTGGCAGAAAATTAGGTTAGATTTGTTCAGAACGGTGACCTACACTACAAAAATTGGGCAAGTGCGAGTCCGACTCGCGCATGTAGGGTTCCGTACCTATATATATTTATATATAGGTATATAATCTATAACAAGTTTGTTGTATGGGAGCCCCCCTTAAATATTTATTTTATTTTATTTTTAGTATTTGTTGTTATAGCGGCAATAGAAATACATCATCTGTGAAAATTTCAACTGTCTAGCTATCACCGTTCTTGAGATACAGCCTGGTGACAGACGGACGGACGGACGGACGGACGGACAGCGAAGTCTCAGTAATAGGGTCCCGTTTTTACCCTTTGGGTACGGAACCCTAAACACGAACGGCTGATTGTATACTAAAGGATAGTTATAGTAAGTATGCGAAAGGTAAATCTGCCAAACGATATTTCTGCCAAGTAATATTATGCGATACAACACTTTCTGCAACACGTTAGTGAACCTGGTTTCAGATACAAGCTTTTTTCAAAGTAGGTAAGTAGTGACGAAATGCACTTTCGCTTTTATTTAAGGTAACTATGTATTTATATTATTCTATTATCGGCATATTATTTACTGGCAGTTACGCCTTAAAGCATTAAGTCCGCCATTTGTATTTATTGTTTGTATTATACGGTCAGTCGATCAAAAGTACCTAGCTGAGAATGTTGCTACTGGCTTAGCTTAGAGTCACACTACGCTACGCTAACTCTTTCAAGCAAATGCACTGTCAAATCATACAACCTGACTCACTTTGTATGGCTTGACAGTTCATTTGCTTGGAAGAGTTAACGTGGTCTGACTATGCCAAATCGGATACTAAAATTTTTGACGATAACTGTACCATACACACACTTAGCTCCACTTCTATTTATCAATCCTACATGCCTCAAAATCTCCTCGAGCGGTGTTGCTTTTGACATTTATTTTAACTACGCTATGCTACAAGAAAGCTCAAAATAGATTTTCATATCATTATTTGAATTTATTGATATTATTTTATTGGCTTGCCTTTGTTTTCGAAACCCTTTGTTCTGCTGCTAGCCGATAAACGATAAGGACATTTTATAGGAAATTGATAAATAAATGGCGAGTACAAAAAGGAAACGAGCTGAGCAGAGGGGCGGAACGAGCGGGATGGAATGGAATAAGTAAATAAATAAGTAGTAATTTCATATTATAAGAGCTAGTTAGTGCTGAATATAATGGATTGAAATCTAAAAATAAGAAAAGCGTAACAAAAAATATATACCTATGCTCCGATTTTAACAAGTTCATAAAAGCTCTAAAATATAAAGGACGGTCGTCTTGTAGCTCAAATTGCAAAACCCAGGCCTGGGTGGGGACGAACAAAACCATTCTCATTGTTTTAATTAATTATACTTACGACGACGTTCCTATTTTCTAGGTACTATTTTAAACCCAAAAAGAAGATCCCAAAATCAGAATTTCATGGAATACCTATCTAATAAACGAGGGGCTACTCCGAAATTAAAAGTTCGTATCGTGCTTTTCTATCTTAATAATAAAATATACAATTCATATAAAAGCTTTCGCTATAAATTAACACTGAGTGAGTGGGAACGGGACAAGCACAGCATGAACTTCCAACTTAGGGTCAGCTCACACCGAGACGCGACGCGACGATACTGGAAGAGGCCGGTGATTTCGCGCTGCGCCGCGCGCCGCCGCGGGACGCATCGCGGCGTAGCGAGGCGCATCGTAGAATCGTTGGCAGCACGACGCCTCGCTGCGCAGCGAGGCGCCGCGCGGTGCCGCGTCCAACCGCCCCGCAGTCTACCTACTGCAAACGCATGAGAACGGCGGCCTCAGGCTGCGCCTCGCGGCGTCGCGCTGCGTCGCGCGGCTTCGCGAGGCGCAGCGCCGCTCTTACACGCCGCGCGTACTGGCGATGCACCGCTGCGTCTCGCGACGCCGCGCGGCGCGGCGCGGCGCCGCGAGGCGCAGCGCTGCGTGGCGCAACGTATTTTGAATTCTCACGATGAAATGTGTCCCTTTTAATGTAGTAAATAAAGTATAAATTTGAGTCACTCTATTGAAATGTGCGCGCAGCGTCGCGTCGCGTCGCGTCTCGGTGTGAGCTGACCCTAAATATATTTTGAATGAGTAAGGGCGCGCGACACGATTTCCGTTAAAGAACTTCAGAGTAGACTTTGATAGGATTACTCTTAGGGTCAGCTCACACCGAGACGCGACGCGACGCGACGCTGCGCGCACATTTCAATAGAGTGACTCAAATTTATACTTTATTTACTACATTAAAAGGGACACATTTCATCGTGAGAATTCAAAATACGTTGCGCCACGCAGCGCTGCGCCTCGCGGCGCCGCGCCGCGCCGCGCGGCGTCGCGAGACGCAGCGGTGCATCGCCAGTACGCGCGGCGTGTAAGGGTCAGCTCACACCGAGACGCGACGCGACGCGACGCGACGCGACGATACTGGAAGAGGCCGGTGATTTCGCGCTGCGCCGCGCGCCGCCGCGGGACGCATCGCGGCGTAGCGAGGCGCATCGTAGAATCGTTGGCAGCACGACGCCTCGCTGCGCAGCGAGGCGCCGCGCGGTGCCGCGTCCAACCGCCCCGCAGTCTACCTACTGCAAGCGCATGAGAACGGCGGCCTCAGGCTGCGCCTCGCGGCGTCGCGCTGCGTCGCGCGGCTTCGCGAGGCGCAGCGCCGCTCTTACACGCCGCGCGTACTGGCGATGCACCGCTGCGTCTCGCGACGCCGCGCGGCGCGGCGCGGCGCCGCGAGGCGCAGCGCTGCGTGGCGCAACGTATTTTGAATTCTCACGATGAAATGTGTCCCTTTTAATGTAGTAAATAAAGTATAAATTTGAGTCACTCTATTGAAATGTGCGCGCAGCGTCGCGTCGCGTCGCGTCTCGGTGTGAGCTGACCCTAAGAGCGGCGCTGCGCCTCGCGAAGCCGCGCGACGCAGCGCGACGCCGCGAGGCGCAGCCTGAGGCCGCCGTTCTCATGCGCTTGCAGTAGGTAGACTGCGGGGCGGTTGGACGCGGCACCGCGCGGCGCCTCGCTGCGCAGCGAGGCGTCGTGCTGCCAACGATTCTACGATGCGCCTCGCTACGCCGCGATGCGTCCCGCGGCGGCGCGCGGCGCAGCGCGAAATCACCGGCCTCTTCCAGTATCGTCGCGTCGCGTCGCGTCGCGTCGCGTCTCGGTGTGAGCTGACCCTTAACACGAGAACATTGACGGTAAGTACAATTAAAACTTCAAATTTCAAACATCGGAGCTCATTAATCACATTATGCATTCGTTTGTTCTGCGTGACTTTCATGGGCACCTTTTTTGTAGAAATGCCTGAAGATTATAAAACAATTTAAAACATTTTCAATTTATTTTGTAACTTCGTTAAAGGTCCGGAATCTACCGAGTAACTAGAAATGCTACCAAAATAATAAACAGATACTTCGAGAAATGTGTCCACGCAAGTGGCGTGGTTGAAACCAGAGTATTATAGGATATAGGTAGGTATTCCTTGGTTGAAACGGTCGAATAAGGATAACCTGAGTAACTTTTGTTTTTTCGTTATAGACTTTGGCGGTTTTGCTATAGTCTCAATGCGGCTCCACAGTACTCGCGAAGTTGGCCGAGATTGGACGATATGATAGTGTGGAAGGGCTCTTCGCTGCGGAAACCCATACCTATTTCGGCCAACTTCGATGCAGATACCGTGTAACGAATATTCGCATTCGCGAATATCCGCAAGTTTTTAAATATTCGCATTCGTATTCGCAACAATATTTGAGAATATTATGCGAATATAGATACACTACTCGTGATGTTGGCCGAGGCGAAGCAGGCCGAAGTATGGGTTTCCGGAGCGAAGAGCCCCTCCTCGCGATACGTTTGCTCGTTTGCTCCCTATAACATAAAAAAAAAAAACCCATATAACGTAAATCTGCGCGACACATTGAGTTTCATAAAAAAAACAAGGAATGATATAGTGGTTTTTCAAGTATCTATAAACGTTTTTCACTTTCTATTTGATACTATTGAGTTCATGTTATATTTTTTCTTATCACGGTGTTGAAGTATTTAACGATAATAAATCTTTACTCAAACAGTTACGTACTACGTCTTATTTTTTTTTAAAGTTGTGTTGTGACTAAATCTTGCATTTCGATTCATGTGCTATTTCTGTAAATTGGTAGGAATCGATTAAATCGATACGTTTATAACCTAAAGAAAGAACAATAAAACCAACTATTACTTTACATAGAAAGCTCTAGTGAGTCCAGCGGCTCGCAGCTCAAAATATGATTTACACAAACTAAACAAAAATATATTCATATTTGAAAAAAAGTTCGTCGTTAAAATCGATTTGATCAACCATTCATAATCGTTAGGTTTGGCAAACAATATGTTTTTGCTACATCACTACAAACATCAACAGAGAACTGTCAAATGTTTGTTATAATATCGAGTTTTGGCGGGAATTCTGTGAAAGATGGTCGACAGTGATTTGTAATATTCATTTCAGTGGTTTATTGTGTGATTTAGTGCATAAAATTAGTGCCGTTTTGTGTAGTAATGGTCATTAAAGTGAACTTTGATGTGGAATGTTGCAAATTCATGGGAAAATCAAGAGATTCTGTGATATGTGAAACGTGACTTTTTCATACAGATCACCTCTGCTAGGAACCTTGGCTTCACGACCTGAATGTGCAGAATTGTCGCCAAAGCTTCCAGAAAGCTATAAAATAGGCTTGGTTAACCTATAAAACAGACAAGGCTGTATGGGCTACGATCCCTTTGCCTTTCCCGTAAGGGATAAATTTAACCAAAAAAAAAAAAAATTGTTATAATATCGGTTTTGGCGGGAATTCTGTGAAAGATGGTCGACAGTGATTTGTAATATTCATTTCAGTGGTTTATTGTGGGATTTAGTGCATAAAATTAGTGCCGTTTTGTGTAGTAATGCTCATTAAAGTGAACTTTGATGTGGAATGTTGCAAATTCATTGGAAAATCAAGAGATTCTGTGATATGTGAAACGTGACTTTTTCATACAGATCACCTCTGCTAGGAACCTTGGCTTCACGACCTGAATGTGCAGAATTGTCGCCGAAGCTTCCAGAAAGCTATAAAATGCTTGGCATTAGTATTTTATAGCAAATTACTGAAGACATAAAATAGGCTTGGTTAACCTATAAAACAGACAAGGCTGTATGGGCTACGATCCCTTTGCCTTTCCCGTAAGGGATAAATTTAACCAAAAAAAAAAAAAAAAATTGTTATAATATCAAACACACTACTCGTGACATACTTCGGCCAACTTCGCCTCGCCCAACCTCGGTCAACTACGCGAGTAGTGTGTGTGTACCGGGATATTTTGCTAGAACACGTTCAAAAATGAGCACAAACGTCGCTTTATGTGGTACGATTATTAGAACTCCAATGTTTAAAACTACTCTGAGAGTAGGTAATACACTTGTCCAAACATTGAAAAATTTATGTATTTACAGCATTTTGCAGTTATGTTACTCTTACGGAACATTGTCAATACGGGAATTTGCAATTCGTAGAAACAAAACCATAAAGATTCGGAACACTCTTAAATGTCATACTGACATTTCACGTGCCGCTTGCTGTCAAGTGTCAAAATGACAACTTCAATAGGGCAAAGGCAAAATGATATTTACGAGTAGCCTCAAAATCCGAATACTTAAAAGATTATTAAATGATTTTTTTTTTATTAATAATCACTACAGTACCAGTACTGGCTACAATGTTCTCTTCTTTGGATCTGAGGGTATAGCTTTGAAAAGTTTAAAGAAAATAAACGAATTCCGGTAATAAGCGTAACGTGACTACCACCAGTAAGTCTCCTCATTTGTTTGATGCACTCAATAATGGTGTGTTGGTGTTTTTATTGTTTCAGGAAAACGGAAAATATGATCAAACGTCTAGATGTGGTTACATCTAACAAATCAAAGCACCAATCAATAACAGAGGAGTACGCTCAGAAAGAGAATTTGAAAACCATATCATGGCCTATAGAGAATATTCATGATTTGAGTTATGATATTGGGCTGATTGTCGCATTTGGTCACCTTATAAGGGACAATGTATTGGAAAAATTCCCAATGTAAGTATTCATTACATATGAATATTTTCCATCTACATTCTTTCAACGATACTTGTGTTACAAAATCCATTATTTAACCTGCCTGGCCTTTTTAGGGTTTTAAAAAAATATTCTTTTTTTAATATTTCTTACCTGGACAATGTTAAGGAGAACATAGTAATAACAGAATCCTCTGTTCTTTGAAGGGCATGTACAGTTTGTAGGTTGTTGTGGATTGTTGGGCATTGGCATTAATGCTTTCGCGTTAGCTTTATGGTGAGATGGGACCATTTTGATGAGTTTTTATTTTTGTTGTTTCTTTTGTAATTGTATATGAACTATTATTTCCTAAAATAAATCTATTTTTTACTTTCTTTCTTGTCCAACAGTGGACATTTTTAGGGTAGTGTGATTATAATGATAGGTTCTATGGCAACATAATCAACAGTTTGTACTAGCACTTCTGACTTCCAGAGTCCTACTATGGATAAGTATACACTTCCCGAAATCTTGCTTATGTCTTTTATTACCTATTATTTAACCAGAATAAAAACTAGCCTCCACTCCAATCTATGCCAAAAATAATGTTGAATCAATTATTCCATATTTATGTCAGGACAAACTAATTAACTACAGTCAGGTCAGTCAGCTGGGTGCTCAAATTGTTAATGCACATTCACAATCTCTAAGTTATCTATAATATTGTAACATACATACATTCCAGGGGCATGGTGAATGTGCACCCGAGCCTGCTTCCCCGCTGGCGTGGCGCAGCCCCCATCATCCACACGCTGCTCCATGGGGATCAGATCACAGGTGTCAGTCTCATGAGAATCAAGGCTAATGTATTTGATGTAGGTGTGTGTGACTGCATTTTTGTCATATTTTTTGTTTGATATTTATTATTATTTATTTATTTCTTTATTAATTTTACAACAAAGATTACATATAATCTAAAGCCCTGCGAAACTGTTATGACAGTTTGTCTACAGGAAGACTTTTCAATATCTCTGGAGATTTCTGTACTTCATACTACACTTGAGGTAAAAGTAAATGGATATGCTTTGATACGAAATGGGTTTACTCACATTGTAGCCTCTGCGATTGACCGCTGCCACATCATAATATATTGGGTATATTTTGTATGATATTTTTATAGCAACAGGTACCATTTTTAACTCAATTCCACTAAAAAGGCTGACTTAACAAAGTGTACCAATTATTTTTGCCTTCATCTTAATTGGAATGCCAATGTTGGAACTATTTTTAAAGTCAAATTCAAATCACCAACAAAATTAGATTTGCATTATCATTTCAGGTGAAATAATCAGTCAAAAGCAAGTGCCAGTTCCCAAAGATGTATTGCTGCCTGAACTGACAGACCAGCTGTCAGAGATTGGTGCGGATATGCTGGTAGACTGCATGAGGAGTCTGCCAGAAAGCTTGGCAAATGCGAAACCACAAAGTGAAGAAGGTGTTACATATGGTATGTATGCAATCTTATCTCAAAAAGGGCCGAGGATGTTTTCATGCACATTACAATACAATACAATACAAAATGCTTTATTGCACACCAAAAAAGTTTACAAATTGAACAAAGATACAATCATTTTAATACCGGTAAACAACAGGCGGTCTTATCGCTAAAGAGCGATCTCTTCCAGACAACCTTTGGGTAGTGGAGTTGATCAGTATAAATCACACAAGAGTACATTTGTATTTTGCCAACTTTCCCTACTTGCGCTCATTGCCATTTTGTCCTTAGTCTCGCTTAATTCTGCCACGAAAGGAATGTTGAATAAGTTGCGTTGTAGACATCAGCCATCCTTAGTTGTACCAGGCGAGTTATTCGTTGTGTGGCGCCCTAAGCGCCCTAGACCTGGTTAATGCAACGACCTTTAGGAGTCAGCCAGCCGCTGATGTGGGGACGAGTTCAGAATTTGATGACATAGGAAAATGGACGAAGTCATCTACAGCCTAAGAGCCTTAAGCTGCAATTCCGTACATCGCGGCCGATCGCAGCCGCTGATGCGACAATAGTCAGTGTATGAAAATGTATGGGGCGTTTCCGAACTCTGCGATGGACGCGTGCGGCTGGGACAGAACGTTGTTGAGACACGCACAGCCGCGGCAGCACGCGTCCGACACAGACTTCGGTAAACCGTTCTTTTTTGTGCTTTTAGACTTTTATTTTTTAGATGTGGATCAATAAATACCGACCACTAAGTAGAAACCATAAAATATCTGTATTAAAAAAGGTATATTAAAAGTTAGACTAATCGGTTACAAGTCCTGGTTCCAGGGGCTTAATTCTACGCTACCTTTGTCCCAAAGATCATTTATTATTACATTATAGCTCTTTTTAATGGTCGACTTGTAAATGTCACAAACAATTTTTTTTTATGTTTATTACTTACAATCCAGTGCCGAAACATTACTAAATTGGGAATACCGTGAGGGCTCATCGCATTCCGGAGCAAGTGCATTTTCGAAGATTTAAAATGATCATTCTTTAACTAAATGTTTTAGACTATCACAGTTCCCGAAATTCTGGTTTGGGTAATATCAAGTAATATAGATCTCTGTCTGCCTGTTAATTACATTCTGATATAACGATTGGTTCCAGCTAAGAAGATCAATAAAACTATCAGCGACGTAAGATGGGCAGAGATGACAGCGACGGAGGTGTACAACTTATACCGAGCTATTTACGGATTGTACCCGCTCACCACAGTTTTCAGAAATAGTCAGTTAAAACTCTTTGATGCATTTTTAGATTCAAGACAAGAAATTTCTAGAGGCAGCAGGCCTGTGGGATCCCTCGAGTATTGTGACAGAGAAAATGCAATAAAAGTGTTATGTAAAGATAGAAGATATATATATTTTAGATCACTTAGAATAGTAGGGAAAAAACAAATTACAGCTCTAGATTTTTATAATGGATACATAAAAAATATGCCAGTGGAAAAAAGAAAATGTATTGTTATTTAGTTTTAGAATAAATGTAATTACAACATAATTATGGTGATTTTATTTGGAACGAAAAATAGGAATTCAGTTACCAAAAAATATAGCCCACGGACGAAAAACTCAAAAAGATTGGGGAATTATTCTGAAGCATGGGCCATGTAGGTAAATTAAATACAGATTTTTAGAAACTTCGCCCATGCAAATATACTTAACTATACATAGCAGTAATGAATAGAAATAAAAAATTAATATCAATGTGCTCGTACAGATAATATGACTGGGAACTACATTATATCCTTACAGGCTATAATATCAAGTTATACTTAAATACAGGATATGTCTTTGTTGCAAGAGCCTATAACTATAATATAATTTGTACTGTACATCCTAAACTATGCATGAATGTGAAATTATAATTCAACTATAATTTCTTAATCTTTGGTCAATTATGCTAAACTTATTAGGTGCAAATTACTTCACTGCGACTTTACCCTGGAAAATAAAAATAATAACATTAATAAAGTGTTATTGGCTTATTGCGAATGGCATAAATAGAGGAGGAAGAAACTTTAAAAATATCTATATAAAATCATAAATACATAGAAAGACGGAATCGAGTGAAGATGTTGAAGGTATAGAAAAACCCGTTGTGTGAAATGTAACTCCAACTCCTCCACGGTTGTGAAAACTGATGAAAAACAAAGACTCTGAAAGAAAATATGTACGAGGATATGATACTTACTGACAGTGTTAATCACAATCTATTCTATGAAGCTTTGCGGCGCGGGTACTGAACAGGTATGGATAATCACTGTGCTGATTACTTACATTGCCCAGTTAAAACACAACGGCCATTCTTGAACATTTCGTATGAAAACGTGTCATACAGATTGTAGCGTAATATATATAAATATCTGCCACGTTTGTTATTAATAGAAATCAACCGATGTGATGCATATGAAACTATAACGTCCTGTGTGTAGGTACAGCAGTTGGATTTTATGGAAAGCAAAATCCACAGATACTTATGTATATTTCGCAAAGTTAAAAGAATAGACGTCTGTACGAATTCATTTATTTATTGTAATACCGAATCACCAGATACAAACGAATTTTCTCTTAATTTTTCCAATGAAAATTTGTACAATGAAGTGGAAAATTAATCCCTGATCAAAAATAAAACAAGTCGATAAAAAATGCGATAATGCAACGTGTAATAACGTAAAATATGACATTACATTTGCGTATATAACAATAGGTTCACGTAAAAAGAATAAGCTCATTTATTTTCACTTATTCCAATATTTATTTTGTTCATATATCTTAAGGACTAATTTAATTTGTTATACCATTTTTATAGAATCAGTTTGGGTAAGACAGAACACAGAAGAGCTAACAATAGCTTTTCTTAGGGTAAAGACAAAGTCAGAGTTACTCTGAATGTTACCGTGTTTAGTGGCGGGCTATGCGGGGTCTTGCTCCGATGTCCCCAAGCTTAAGGTCTCAGCTCAGACCTTGGTTATAAGGACTCTGGGCGGCAAGCCTCGTATTGATATAGAACCCCAACCTTTTCCTTTGTACCTTGATCAGAATGTTAGACTTCCTCAGGTTATCTTACCCCAACTATAACTAATGGAGACAATTTTTACGTGAATCTAACAATGTGACAACATAAAACAGAAGCCTGTCCGATACGTCTTACCTTCTTCAATTTTGATCATTAACTTATACAGCAATGCGATTTTCTAACTATCCTTAGCCTGGAAAATAAATGTTTTCACGATGTTACTGCAGCAATTTTGATTAATCACTAATTTGTACTAAGAATTATCAAGGCTTCTGTTTTTAATGGCATCGTAACATTTATGACTCCATTTCACTGGTGTGTCGAGTTTAACACATTATGGAAATGACGATAATGCAATAATTATAGTATAGGCCGTGATGACTCTCATTGACAATGAATATTTTTGAAATGTCGCTCATGCATTTAACTCTATTTTAAGTACTAATCGATGATGATTTTTAGTATTTAAACCCCGACAATGATTTCCGTTGTGATGTATGCTGTGATAGTCTACAATCAGGCAATGACGACGTTAATAGTAAGAACATGAGCTGCTTTTGAAGCATAATCCAAGAAAACGATGCATTTTCGACACGGGACCATATTTTATTTATTTACAATAATAAGTACCGTTTGTATTCGTAACACATTCTATTACTTGATTAATTGTCTAGGGTAAGTTATCACTTCGCAAAGTTACTTTAACGGGAGAAATATTGTAGGAGTTAATTTATAGACTAAGACGAACACACTCCCATAGACCTAAGGCCCGAAGTCCCTACACCTAATAATTACTAAATCTACACAGACTAGGAGACAATGGCTCAACAACATTCTAGAACACTCTATAGTAATATCTGCAAAATGCAATGCCGAACTGTATTATCTTACAATAGTTAACACCTTCTAACCTAAATAAAAACTTCTCGTAATAACAATCACTTCATAACTAGCTGATTCTATCTTTTAATCTCAATTAGTAAGAAGCATATTGCCCTATTAGTAATTTTACCGTCTGATCAGATAATCCCGTTTTCTGGCCTAAGGGTGACGTAAAATTCTTTGCCTAAGCACATTACACCCTGCTTGTAAGACAAACAATGAAAGTCACAAATCTTTTTCATTCTTGTTCTTTTCATTCTAATACTGCCTCTGATGTGTGCTAAATAGTATAGTCCGCATCAAATGGTTCATCCAAATAGCCAAATATATCCTGGATACATCTTTACATTTCTTGCATTGTATTTCTCCTGTATATTTTATGAGGTGTGCAATAAAGAGTACTTGTATTTGTATTTGTATTTGTATCTTTATGCACAGAGGAATAAAAGATGTATTCTGATATATTTGACAAAGACTATCTGATGCTGAAAGTGATTCCGTATGGCATGATATTCTTATTCTAAGTTATAATTAAGTTTGCTTATAAAATATTTATTAGACGATAGCCTTTGAAGACAGACAGGAGATAAGAAAACATTTTCAATTCATTGTAGATATTTCTGTTACAATTTGCCGTAATAACAATGCTTGCCAGTATTGAGCTGAGTAAGATCAGACAAGCGCACCTACCATATCGAAAAGCACAGATTTAATACTACTTACGCCATGTTACATTTGCCAAGTAACTAGAATAGTTGCGAGGTTATAAGATGGTGTTAGTAACATTTTGTATTTTTCGAGATTTCGATATGGTGCATTTGCTGCACTGGCGCGTTTACTCGACTGATCTTCATTCTGTTTAATTCAAAGACCATCGTGAAAGCAGACAAATTGTACAAGAGAAGTGAGAGACACTCAAATAGACGTGCACTTAAAGTTAATAGTCATCGAAAGAGAGTGCCGAACTATACGTCACAAGTGTAGGTATATCAATACAATTGAGAACTGAACGAAGGACAAAAACCAGCCTTTAACTCATATTCCGCTGAACTGTTTATTAAGAATGTGATCTCAAAGCTTAGGTACGTACAATTGTATAGGTACACATTAATTAAATTAATCATCGTTTTAGAATGTACTTTAACTAAGAAAAATAATTCATCTGTTTTCGTAGCCGTTGCTTTGAACAACACTCTTGCTACACCCGGTTTGCATTAAGACAATTCCCGAAAACGAAAATTAACCGAAATATAACTCAATTCCACACACATCCACACTTTGCTTTGTTTTCACTGTCAATTGATAGGTACTCTCAGTGCTATTCAAGTGCACTCATTGATAGTGGAAGCAAACGTTATTTTAAATCGACTGTGGCAGGGAAAAAAATCTTAATATGCATTGTCAGTAGGTAAGTTTTGCCCTAGTCTATGCGTTTATGTATTCCAGTATTGTCTCAATGCATACAGAGTGCTCTTGTAAGCACGTGCTTAATGGGTATGCAGTATGCAATGATAATATTATACTGATATCGGATGCCACTTCGAAGCTTCACTCAGGTCACAGAGAGCATTTGGGCGCTTGCTGTTTCCTAGAATATTAGTAAGACAATGTTACTACACTAGCATTAAAAAAGAATAATAAAATATGAAATTAAATTCAACTTAGCTGTCAACAGTTGCAAATCAGGCAACATATATGCAACACGATTTTAAAGAACACCTGTTATAAAAAGGTATTTGTTTCACACGAACAATTCATAAGAAATTTGTAAGTAAAGTATGCAACACAGTAAACACAAAATGCATGGAAAATTATTAATCAACACAAAATGCAGAAGAGAACAGTGTAAATATGTTTATTGAAAACAATGTATGTACAAAAGTAACATTCTCAAAATAGAAGCATATAAAATGTTGAAGGTATACATTGAGGTTAAAAATTGATTGATTTCACTGTGGTTAGTAAATACTAATATTCTTGGGAGCGAATCTGTAAGATGCAAGTAATAGGAAGGGTTAGAACATTATCTACGGAATTAAAGAAAACAAGGACGATAGATGGAAAAATGGGATAATGAAAAATAGTTTACTCCAAAATATATTTTATTCCACAAATTCAACGTGGTAGCTACCTTTGAATAGATAAAACATGTCTTTTATATTAAAGCGAGTCGTGCATATAGTAAGGACTATAGCTAAAGTGGGTAATAAAGATATAATAATCGATTCTCTGTACATATAATATTATTTATTAAATATTTTACTTATCGCCTACTTGTAAGTGGACTGCACAACATCAATAAAATGTTATCTGAACAACCACTTCAACTTTTTCATTTACGCTGCAACTAAGTACTAGCCAAAACTAGATAACGCGCCCTCCGGGCGATGTGTTAGCATATTTGACAGAGAATACATCAACAGATAAAATAAAAATCTATCACTTACGCGATATTAGCGAACGACATATTATACATATTATAAAACAACGGGTGTCAGTAACTTGTAACAATTATCGAAATAATACATGCTTTATTTACTTACAACAAACAACGGATTGTATGACTACTGCTTTGATTGCGTCACCGCGTTTTGTACTCTCATACAAATCCTCAATCATAAACACATTCGGAAGTTAACCTGCTTTAAGTCACTAAGCAAAGCGAAGTAATTAGTAGCGTATCGGGTGATTAGGTTGATCGAATTATAGAAGCGCAGAGGTTTTTCTCATGATTTTTATCTTATAACTCTGTATAAGTGTTATTATCCTCTGTAGAATAGCTTAGATCATTGTAATGTTATTTTGTATATAAATATATCTCCTATTAAGTAAACGAGTTCTGCTCCTGGGATTTTCTTTGGATATATAATATACATGTGTTCTATATAATTATTAAAAGTAGACAAGATAAGCCACAACGTTTAAACCAATAATAACATGATTCATATTCATCATTTTAAAATGGAAATAAAATGAAAAAAAAAAAACTAAGCGACCTCTATCTATATTTCAAGGACACCATGTATGAAAACATATAACAATCACCAATACAATATAGAACGCGAGCTCAGTCATTTGTTTTCCATTATTTTTCTATTCGCTAATCAGTAGCGAACTACTATCGCAACCATCACCGTTGTCAGGCTTCGAAGCACAAATCAATACCCGGTAGCAGCGGGACGCAGCAAGCATAGTCATCGCGATCATTACATATAAAAAATGCTTGTCTTGTTTAGCAAACACACAAGTCACAAATCACAAATCTCCTGTTACAACCGCTTAAAACAAAAATCAGTATCCAAATATGATTATTGATTACATAAAATATAAATGTTTTTTTTCCTATAATTGATTTACAAACTGTCCAAAAAGGTACATCTTAACTAGGTAACTCTTTTGTTTGTATAATCATGATTAGATATTGGATCAACATTGGAGAGATTGTCTTAGGGATTCGTAACCTCGTATTTCTAACCTCAAAATGCGTTTTTCTCGTAAATGAAGAAACCCCAGACAAAAATTGGCAAACACATGTCTAAAACGTTGTCGCGGGGTTACTTTATCTACAAGTAAATAGCAGTTTCTGATAAAAACTTGCACTTTGAGGTTAGAAAATATTTACGAAACAAGACAAGTTCAGATAAACTTTACGTATAACCAACAAATCTAAGTACTAGCACCCTGTAAATGAATAACTACATACATGTTATGTACGGAAGTGCATGCCGCTTGTTATTGGCTACTCTACAGGTACGTATGTCTAGACTAGAAGCGGGCTTACATGTGCTCCGGGTGGCTCTTGATGCAGTTGATGAAGTCGGTGGGTTTCAGCTCGCCGCGGCAGATGCGGTACACGGCGGTGAACAGGGGGAACCTACAATTAAAATAAATAAATCTCAGACAAACCTCAGACAAATCGATCTAGTTCCAAATTAAGCTCAAGAAGGCTTGTCTTATGGGTACTAGACGACGATATAAATACTTATATAGATAAATATATACATAGAACAACCATGACCCAAGCACAAATATTCGAGTTCATCACACAAATATTTGCCCTGGCCGGGATTCGAACCCGGGACCGCCGGCTCAGTAGGCAAGTGCTTACAAACTGCGCCAAACACGTCGTCAAATTGTTTATTGAAGATATTAAAAAATTAAAAAGAAAGGCGAGTAGGTACAGTGCTGTGCTGGCTGCGTATCACGCATTTGTAACATTTATCTTAACATGTAGCATAACATTATGGGGAAATGCATAAGTTGGACAAATAAATTATTCTGATGGGTGGATCAACTTTTTCTTGTTGTTATTCTGTCCCGTCGCCCAGGGGACAATGGTGATTAAACTTCTGAGAAAAGTGTTGATAATTTATAATATTGGTATTTTCAAGAGATAGTCCAAATAAGAATGGGCTTATAATTGCTGCAATTATAAAGTTTTTGTTGAATATTGCCGCCGAAAATCGTCGTTCACATCACCATGGCAACAAGCAAGAGAAAAAAAGATTGACCCTTTTGTTAACATTACAAAATGAAAAAAAAAAATACATGTACCTTAACATATAGCATAATACTATGGGGAAATACATAAGTTGGACAAATACCAGTTTCATTTTTCTGGATATATCATGAACTGTAGGCCCAGCCACATACAAGTTCATCGTTTAATATTAACCATTTCTGAAGATAAAACCTAGAACTTATAATTTCATAAACAGCTACTACTGACTAAGCTAACTAAGTACGTCATACGTCAATGACCTACTTACATAAAAAATGGTGTGATATTGTTTTTGGGTTCCGTATCCAAAGGGTAAAAACGAGACCCTATTACTAAGACTCCACTGTCCGTCCGTGTGTCTGTCTGTCTCATGAACCGTGATAGACAGTTGAAGTTTTCACAGATCATGTATTTTTGTTGCCGCTATAACAACAAATACTAAAAACAGAATAAAATAAATATTTAAGAGGGGCTCCCATACAAAAAACGTGATCGGTTGCGGTTTTTTTAAGACATGAGTATCAGGGCTGGTCAGCCTTCACTACCAGTAGTCGGACTTCGGTTGCGGTAACTTTGCACCTCATTGGTATCCGCCGCCATACATACCAGGTGCAAACTTAACTTAACCCGGCCAGTTATTTTATTTGATGGTACGAAACCCTTTGTGCGCGAGTCCGATTTGCACTTGGCCGGTTTTTCATGTGACAGTAAAACAATAATCAATATTGTTATAATACGTATGTGTAATTTAAATCACAATTACGCAAGAAGAAGAACACAGGTAATCAGATTATAAAACACTTTATTCTCTGATTAAATGTTTCTACCGACATCAAATGACCTCCACTTACATAACATGGATACAAGCCAAGAGAAACTATTTCAGTCCCACATAATGTAATGCAATTCAGTGCAAAATTATATTATTAATATAATTAAACACTTATACTCAACAAAATTTAATTATACTTTTTTATAAAATACTAAAATACTATAAAATACTATTGGAAAATAGTTAAAGATTGTAGTTTTTCAAGTTTACGATCATGAATCAATAACTACATGTGAGGTGAGAATGTATTTGTATAAAAAGATACAAAGTAACTTGCTCTTAACTTCACTACATAGTATAAAATAAAATAGTTTCCTGCTGTCTGTCTGTCTGTCCCTACGTATGCTTAGATAGTAACGGATAGATAGTAGTAACGGATTTTGATTCGGTTTTTTTAAATAGATAGAATGATTTAAGAGGAAGGTTTATATGTATAATACCCGTGCGAAACCGGGGCGGGTCGCTAGTGTTTATATATTTGACATTCATCAGGTCACTGGAAGCTATAATGTCAAAAAATTTAGTCCTAAACGAATTTTTGAAGGACAATTGGATTTTTATTAAACAGCAAGTTAACTTGTGGTGACAGACGGCAAAGATGGTTTAATAGAAATACTTTTGCTTTTGTTTATATAGGTTGCCAATGTGTTGACATTAAAGTCGTGATCTCGTGATCACAAAGGTCACGAAATATTCAAAAAATGCAGATAACCCAACTATGAACATTGAATTGATGCGCCGATATTAATAACTATTTTCCGATACAAAAAGTAATATGATTTCGTTAAGTCAAAGGTAAGAAGGTAACCATGATGTCGAATTTGTCAGGACTGATATGTATATGACACCATATAATTGTGACTACTATAGGTTAACTGACGGATAGGTTATCTTAGTTTATAATTTCGAGAAATAAATTATAAACTGACTGTGTTCACAATACAACATGTACCTCCACACTCTAAAAACATCCTTCTCGTATATCACACTAATAATTTTATGTATGTTTGTTACTTCTTCACGCTCAAAGCTTGACCAATTTTGATAAATTTTGGTATGAAGGTAGCTGACACCCTGGATTAACACATAGGCTACTTTTGATCCCGAAAAAAGGTAGTGTTCCCTTGAGATGAGCGGGTAACACCGGGCGCTAATCAATAAATAATTAGATGGGTTTACCCGTGACCCAGGGGACAATTGTGATTAAACTTCTCAGAAAAGTGTTCATAATTTATATGACTGGTATTGTCAGGAGACAGTCTCCATAAGAATGGGATTATGACTGCTTAAATTACAAATCTTTTGCTAAATATAACCACGGAAAAACTTGGTTTTAAAAAATGACCCAGGGGACATCACCATGGCAACGAGTGCCAGAAAAAAACTGATTGACCCAAATATACTGACTTGGCCTCCATGTTCTTGTTGGCCAACATGTGGTTGACCTCCTCGGCGGTGATGGGGCCCTGCAGCTTCTGTCCGTTCAGCATCTCGTCTTCCAGCTCCTTGATGGACCTTCCAGTCTTCACGAACGCCTCCGCCACACGCCTGTTCCTGCCACCTGTGAGGATTTATTTATTTATTTAATATTTATTGCTCAATTGAAATGCATATCGTACAAAACGCGGACATAATTTTCATTTTCTATATATAGAACTTATGTGGAAAAAATCGAAATATAAAAATTCGCTGTTTTCAGATTTTTTATTTTTTATTCACGCCATTATCTACCTGATTACCAAATTTCAACTTTATAGGTCGCCTGGAAGTTATCATACATTTGTAGGAGTGAGTGAGTAGGTAAGTGAGTGGTAAAAATAGTGATTTTCGGACGTCAAAATGTCGTGAACGGTAAGAGATTTTCGATTGAATTTTCTAGGTCCGTTAACAAACAGATGGTCTTGCAATACTCACGAAATTGCAAGTCTGTAGGTTAATTAGATTTTAAGTTATTGGAGGGTCAAAAGTGGGTAATTATTACCCACGGCCGGTGTATCGCCGTTTTACTTCGCGAAATTGGCGGACACACTACCGTGCGTCTACATCAAATTTTCATAATCACTTATGTGACATAATATGTCCAGTTTGAACGACTGTATAATTTTCTCTATTGGTCCTAAATTGGATACATTCTGATTCTACAACACCTCGGAAAACAGTTAAGGGTGCTCGCTTAAAGAAAGTATTCGCCTGTAATGTAACAGTTTATTGTATGGCATTTACTGTAACAGGCGAATGCTCGAGAAGCACCCTGATATTCCCAACTCAATGACCACAAGAAATGGACATCAAACTCAAGTATTCCAGGAAATAATGTGATAGTCATTGATGAGGAAACTTTTCTCAACTCGCGGAGAATTTTCCAATCGGATTAATCCGCTCATCAATTATCCTAATTTACTTTGTCCAAGTTTGAAGATTTACTGCCCGTAAGAGAGCTGTAAAAGTTTCCCCTCGCAAATAAAAATGGTTCATAATGTCAGAGTAAAAAGCTGTATCAATATATAGCGGTACAATCAATCATATCATCATTCATTCTCAGTACAACAAATGCGTGTATCTGACGATAGTGATCCATCTACGAGTATTAATAGTTTTTCCAAAGGCACTTAGGTATTTCTTAGACAATGTCACTCTATCCATATTCTCTGATACTATGTGAATACCTAGGTAAATATTGGTTTACGTTAATATCAATAATGAGCGTGTTATCACCAGAGGTCGGCGGGGATGAGCTTTTTTTACATCAATAATGTCATGTAAATAGTTGCGTCCAGCGGGCCTTTGATGGTTGTTTTTATCACGTGATAAAAAAGTGAACCCGTCACGTTTTGATATAATGCGAGCAAAGCATTTGTCACTCACACTCGCATTATATCAAAACGTGACGGGTGCTTTGTCACTTATTTATCACATGATAAACGCAACCATCATAGGCCCCCCGTAGATATTGATATGGATAAGGTGTATCCATAAAGAAATATTAAAAAAAGACAAAACTGAAATGAAACTAAAGTTAAAATGCATTACAAAGCGAGTATTAAGTTTTTTTTTTATTGTAAATTTTCTGTGATATTGTGATATAAAACTATAAGTTTTTCTATATTTTAAATTTTTTATCGAGTTTCGCCTTGAGTTTAATTTCCGTTCAAATCTTTCTACATCCAAAGAAATTAGTGGAGCGAAATCTACAATAAAATGCTGTCTACGTCTGTTGCTTCCGAAAGTTTTTCGACATACTTACTCCCTAAAAATATCTAAGTCTGAGTTTCTAGAAATTACGTTTTCTAATTTCTGACTCGTACCAGAAAGGCAGCCTAAATGAAATCATTTCATTCGTTTCATAATTACACATGGGGCATTTACCATTGAATGACATGGGTATGGTATGTCCATGTTAAGCAAAAACTGAACACAGCTCATCCCCGCCGACCACTGGTTATCACTGTCTAGCGTCGTGGTGTACGTGGAGCTATACATCACAATATGAGTTTAACGCGGAACTCATCGGCGGAGGAATGTACAATAAGCTGCAGAATTGCATGGCCCATTTATGAATGAATTCATTCATAAATGGGCCATGCAATTCTGCAGCCCATAGTACATAAGATGCATTATAGTGCAGTCATAATACCAACCGTAACCGATTTTTAAAAAGGTTTAAAAAGTTAATGATACTTAAAACATAAAGAGATCCGCATCTGGTTTGTTGAAGGTAATATACTACTCAATAAGATCTTAGATAACACTTCTCGAAGAAAAAAAAATGTACGAAAATAGTGAAAATACAATTTATTTAATGTATGTAAAATAATTATATTCATATAGTCTATCCGGAATTCTAAGATCAAATTATGTCAAACTGGCACAAGAGAAAAACGACCTCAAAATGACATGTAGGTATACGGTTGTTTTTACCTTTTATTGTTCATTCTTTACTTTTGTCATACATATTTTGGCCGAGAAGTGTGCAGTTTTTGAGATAACTAACCTTTTAGCAGAAAAAAAAGATCAATAATTAAAAACGTTAGTATTTGGTAACAGATTGCGCTGATTGTATAAGTGCTATCGCTTTTGTATGTATAAAAGGTTTATAGTAAATTTATTCAGGATTATTTCGTTCCTATACACTTTGTATGTATCGTACACGGTTTTCTTCTAAAGTGGAAAATACCGCGCTCCGGGACACATTCGAGGGCGCGGGGGGTGACGCTCACCCCTGAGAGGGGGGGAGAGTAGATAAAATTAAACTTGGCTCTATAACCTACATATCCTGATAGATAAAAGTTGTCCTTTCATTTTGCCAAATTTTCAGCTAATCTTACTGAATTATTTACCAAAGTGACTTCATTTGATCTTGGAGATTGGACAAACATTACCAGTAAATATTTACGACCTATTCACACTCGATTTAGTTTAAATTTGTAGTGGCATGTCATATTATTTCTTATCAAGTTATCACAAGCCCAAACATAATGGCGAGTTAAAAAATAAACATTACGTAAATTAACTTCCATTGAAATCATTTTGCCATTTTGCCAACGAACAAATTGTGAATTGATGCAACTTGTATGGAGGTGTCAATCCATGATCACCCAGAAAAAAACAACACGAAGCCAAATTGACAGCCAGATTTAGATATTGTTCCACATAGCTTTATGTAACTGTTAACAAAGATATAATAATCACATTAGACAATTGTAATACCCGATAAGCTGCCAGTTTTTGACCGAAGGAGCAAAGCGAGCGAAGCGTCTCTGCTTCAACTTGGCCAAAAAAAATTGAGAGTAGAATTTAAAAAATATGGCGAATATATGTGGCGATTTTGAAACAAACTCGCGAGGTCTAGCTCACACAGCCACTAGTTTTATTGAGACTGTTTATAGTGTTTATCGACCTTCAGAGAAATATGGCAGTGAACGTCGGAAATAGAATGTTGAATGTTTGCAAAACTAATCCGCGATTAGATAACCGTGGCTTATGATGTGGGAATTGTTTTACGTTATTAAACTTCTGTCGATAAACACCTGTTTGTGTGGGGTGGGTAATGTGCGTGAATAATTCGATGTTTGAAATTAACTTTTTTTCCTAATATAATCGTAATAGAACACTGCATATTTGAGGGCTATACATTCGATTTTAACTAAAAAGTAAAATTAATTAAGTACTAAACTAGTAGTGATTGGTACTATTCGACTCTGGCAACTTTTTCAGTGTGGTGGGAAGTCCGCAATTTTAATAAAATTTTACTCCATAGATTAAATACTACGGACTCTGTATAAGTATAAAGACCCTGCCGGTCACCTGCTGGGAATAGACCACTAAGCTATCTTGTCAGTTACGGTATCTCTAAAATAATGTATCATCCATTAGGTACAAATGGTACAACCTACTACCTATTCGTATATATTGTGCATATTTCGTATATTTTTTTTTAAATATGGAAATATAATTAACAATAGTCGTGTCTCCTGTACGTCATGACTTTGAAGTTGGAACTCAATAAACCACAGATATGACTGATAATAAAGAAAAAGTATAAGTGCTACAGAAAGTTACTTGAACTGTAAAGCCTCACCATAAGGTATAATATTAAATATGCTGTAATATTAGAGCTTAAAGTCAAACAAAGACTTTCGTCGATTGTGCAAGTGCGAATCTTGAAAATGTTTGGACATATCATTCGCAGCGAAAATTCGATGGAGCGTTTGGTAGTCCAGGGGAGAGTGGAAGGTCAACGTTCTCGCGGCCGATCTCCTACTAGGTGGACGGATCTCATAAAGTCCACGACGAAACGTTCCCTTACGGAGTGTGCACGGAGTGCCACAAACAGAGAGAGATGGAGAAACATCGCAAAAGCCGTCATTGATGTAGAAGAGGACAATCCATAACCACGACCACTCTGACAAGAGTGTACGACTAAGAAGAAAAGAATATTAGGTACGATTAGTCTAATTACCATACTACCACTAAGCCTTGATTGACTACGGCCATTTCATCAAGAAACGCGTATTAGGTCTATTCGGAAATGACAAACGAGCATCCCCGGTATTCACTAGTGACCTAGTGGCTATTTTTACTCCGTCGTCATCGAATACGTATGCATACGATAAAGCTAGTGAATGGAAAAACTCGCAGCACGTCATGTTTGCAGACGGGGTGATTTCCAAAGCGCCTTTGAAACATTTGCGCTTTATCAGACTGTTTTTTGGCATGTTCGTTGGTGAGCAATAATGTTGTAAAAAAAATACAACCGAATTGCGAACCCCCCCTTTTGAAGTCAGTTAAAAAGATGGCGACGTACTGCATTTTACTGTCGGAAACATTCAGAAATATATATAATGGTACAAATTTATTTATTTACTTTACTATAGCGTAAACAGTGTATAATATGGTTCAACTTTTTCTAAAAGTAACTGGAATACTTATGTTATTTGTAGATACGATCTCAATATTTTTTATTTACTTTGCTTAATGGCAAAAGATAGACTAAGAGGTACTCGCATTAAATGGAACTCTATCCAATCAAAATATTTGCCTTCAGTTTGATTTAACTAAGTCCTGTTTATAAACTCATTTTGGAAGCCTTTTAGCAAATTTAATCACAAAACCTTAAACCTTAAGGTTCTTTATGGCAGGATTAAATACATTTTGCTTCGTGTCCATGAACGAAATTGCTGGTTAAATTTAGATAATGTTAAAAATAGTAACAAGAAGAGCTTACGAGATGGAGCAGCGAGCTCGGTAAATGCAATTTATAAATACAAATGCCAATTGCTTAAACTGGCTCACGTAAACCGGAATCGAGTACAAGTATTATCATGGTCTGAGCAAGGGAGCATTAATTATTAGGTTCATTTTGAATGCTTCTCATGGTCACGGCTGCTGACAGTAATATTGATATTGATAGCAAAATTTAGCAAATCATGAAATTAGGTACTATTAACTTACTCGTACCTAATTTCCAAAAAAAATACTTTGGATTCGTTTTCTCCTGTACCTACGATTATTTAGACTTCGTATTGCCTAAATAAGATATCTATTAATTCTTTTAAGATGGTTTTCTAAGGTGACTCGACACTGAAACCGCATCGTGACCTTTGATCCACTAGCGATATGAACGCGGGAGATAACTAATTACAAACATGGTAAACTGGAACTCATTATGTCATTATCATTAACTAGTTAACAGACTGTCGGGAGTTTATTGATTTTCGATGACTACTATAGAAGTCATAGTAGCCTTGGCAGCTGGCCAACTGCAGAGTTTTTTTTCTATAGGCTCTATAACCCAGATGGTGATTCACTCTGTGTATATTTAACTAACAGTAACATAATGGTTTACTGCAACAAAAACTCTTATTGCTTGTACATCGATAACTTAATGTATAAAAGGATAGGTTATGATTTATTAACCGGGGATTGAGATGCAGATTACCTTTACTACTAACAAAGACCATCATTTACCTACCTCCTACTAATACCTATATTACAACAGCAAAGGTCCAGAAAAGGGCATTATCTGCTGATCTAAGAGCTCTCAACGACTTCTACATTTTTAACGCTAAGCTAGCTGGCGGAAAACCGTACCCCAAACGCCAAACAAACCAAATTTGTTTTACTGCATTTATTTTACCATCTTTGGCACTCAAAAGGTTAAACTTAGTTCGTGTAAGTAAACACTTCTGTTTCGATCCCTACTTATTATAAGAGGGGTAATTAAACCACGACGAATTCACTTCAATTTGCAATGCGAACTAAGCCGCATAAAGACGCACCAAGATATGCACCGATACCGATAGCGACGACTGAACTTTTAGTATACAGGTGCAAGTTAAACTGACATAAATATCATACGCCACGACAAGTGATATGAGGTTACAGGTCAAGAGGCTTTCGTAAACCTAAACCTTCTGCATCCTAAACACTTACCATAGCAGGTGGTGATAAGGTCGGCAACTCCGCAGGACTCGAAGAACGTGCTAAGCTTGGAGCCCGGGTAGAAGACGTCGACGAACTTGATCATCTCCATGAGACCCAAACGGATGATTGCAGCCTTCGTGTTGTCTCCAAAGCCCAGGCCGTCCACGAAGCCGGCTCCGACGGCCACGATGTTCTTCGAAATAAATTCATTATCATTTTCATGAGTAGGCAGTAGCGTGCACAGGTTTTTATGTCAGGGTAAACAGTTTTGTTTATAAGAGCATGCAGTGTCTCTGTACAGACACTCCTTCAATCATCATCATTATATGTCATTCAGGGTAGGAACAGTGTCCTTGTTCCTAGGTATATGGACCGGACGCTATTGTGAATAGGTAATTATCTTGAGACGTAGTGTTGCGTGTGCCTATTAAATAGACCAGGCAGTATTTTAAGACACTTTAAGTTTAAACTTTTTGTTTAATAAATAATAAAATTGGACATTCCAATCACGGTATACCGATAAACGATTTATGCTATGTTATTTTATTAAAGTCTTTCCCTATGTAGATTCAAATTCAGATTCCTACTGACTTGCCTATTACGAAGCGAATGAGCACTTTTCTATTTCACTTTGCTCTTCGAAAAGAAGAAAGTCAATCTCGCCCTAGCTTGCCCTGGTATTTATTTGACACCGTGCCACTGCAATGTTGTTTGTGAGCGTTACGTATACATTTTTAGTTATTTTATCGAAAGTATAACACTATGTTATTCACTTCCTAGCTTTAATAATAGCTTAACATTTAATAAACACCATCTTAGTGTTATCGGCGATACGTACTTTGCATAAAACATGGTGTTAGATACGCTGAATTGTCTATTGTTTAAAGACATGGAATGCGCTATTACCTACGGAAAGTGTTCGCGTGATACGATAACGAAGTGAAAGGTCAACAGAGGACAAAAGATTCGGATTAAAATAGAAGTCAATAATGTCATATGCACTCTACAATGCAATACTAAACTATGTACTATTTTTGACGTCCACGGTTACTACTGCTAGAATGTAGAGGTAAATACTCAATTTCATGGTCAACTCCTTAATATTGCCAAATCAACAGATTTCAACATCAATACTATTATAAAATCCAAGGAGAGAGATCATTATTTTAGGAAGAATCTTAAAAGCGCGACGCAGGATATGCATGGGCGCGCGCCGCCAGCCCTTCAGCGCCATCTGTTAGTAAAAATGTATTTGTGCGCTCATCAAGCCCAAACGGCTAGACGGATTTTAACCAATTTTGGGATAGCTGAACATCCAAAGATCGTTATAGGATACTTTTACGAGGACGAAGTTGCGTACTCTGTACCAAATATATATACGTACTTAAAGAGAACTAAATGTTTGTTTCTCTATTGCTTCTTTTGGCAATAGAAAACAAATCTAAACTAATCGATTCAAGGTTTTAGAAATAATACCTACAAGACGATAAACTAAATGACCAGGCAAGATAGTTTTCCTTTATCAACAATTTATTGTAGTCCATTGCTGGACATAGCTCATCTTTATCGGTTTTACTGATACTGATATGAACATAACCAATCAGGTGCCCCGATGGAAGCTATTAAACCAAGTTAAGGCTTTAATAGCACTACAGACTCGTATTGCGGAAGAATACGATGGACTTGGATTGTCTGAAAGGAAACAGAACATCATGCACAATTCTATTAATTGGATAAATTGTTTCTACCAGTTACAACCGCTTGGAAAAATTTGCTAATCAAAGTCATACTTGTATGCAAACATGTCTAGTTAAGGAAACTATGTAGTGACATTTTGAGTCCTTAGCGTCCTTATTTTATTTTGGGATATATTTAGTTGCACATCTGTATAATTTTTCAGCACACTAGGTAACTCCACTAATTAACTGAATGCATACCAGAAAAACGAATGCTGTGCAAAAAAACAATTGATTAACTGAACATGTCCTACAAAAAAAACAAAACATCATACAAAACGAGATGACCTTTGGAACCGAATTCACACCAAAACTATGGTTCGTACATCGGATATATTTGAAAGTTTCACCAAAAATACTGACTTGCACACTAATTACCCTCGCACTTCACACTAAGATCCGACTCGGCCGGGTTAGGTTAGGTTAGTTTTTTTTTTTTATATCCAGTAAAACAGTTTTGCAAATACCTTTAAATAGTATATTGAATTCGCATTATTTAGTGTTCATAATAAGTGTGCAAGTCAGTATTTTTGGTGAAACTTTCAAATATTTTGATCGAAAAAAGGGAATATACATGCCTTTTATTTTTAGTATTTGTTGTTATAGCGGCAATAGAAATACATCATCTGTGAAAATTTCAACTGTCTAGCTATCACCGTTCTTGAGATACAGCCTGGTGACAGACGGACGGACGGACGGACTGCGAAGTCTCAGTAATAGGATCCCGTTTTTAGCCTTTGGGTACGGAACCCTAAAAACGTGTATCTTTTTAAAAGGCACGGGATCCTATTACTGAGACTTCGCTGTCCGTCCGTCCGTCCGTCTGTCACCAGGCTGTATCTCAAGAACGGTGATAGCTAGACAGTTGAAATTTTCACAGATGATGTATTTCTATTGCCGCTATAACAACAAATACTAAAAATAAAAGGCATGTATATTCCCTTTTTTCGATCAAAATATTTGAAAGTTTCACCAAAAATACTGACTTGCACACTTATATTTCAAAAGAAATTTTACTTTTTATTTGCTAATAGTGAAATGGCAGGCTAGTATTTTGTTCTAAAACCTTTTGCGATTGTAAAAGAGTTCGTTGGCATCTTTAATACAAAATCCAGTTTTTTTTTAAACTGCTTGCAGCAACTGTATGTACCAATGGTGTGTATGTGAGAGTAGTGATCAAGTTCTATGGCCAAATGGTATTAATAATCAATCAAAAAATCAAAATCAAAAATCATTTATTCAGTAGCTTAAAACTATTTCACAAAATTAGAGTTGGTGCCTCTTTTTAAGCAATAATTATGCTTGTGTTAAGAAACACCGCTCTTCCACATAATACCAGCATACATACTACAATTTTAAAAGATAATTCGTGACAAATGATTCACGCCGTGCAAATATTCATAGTTTATGTAGTGTTAATAAATGATTGTAGGTGTTGTATAATTTGCGACAATCTGCCTGATGACGTAATCCTAACAACCATAGCCTTGCACAATGCACATGACTGGTAAAGATATTCATATTCATATTCAGAGTACATACACAAGATTACGATAAATGTCGGCATATAATTTCGGAACTATTTTAATAAGTACTTTAGGAATCAAACGAGAACAAGTAGTTCTGCAAGTATAAGTTCTAACAAAAGGGAATAGGTTGAAAATAAAATGCATCATTTAGTTTTTCACACCGCAAAACCAGTTGCGTAAACGAAATTTCATTCCAAAGTAAACAGTATGCGATGAAAACAAGCAAAGAGCAAACTTGGCTGTTTGTATGGTACACTGTACTTACATTGCACTAACGGAATTGAATCATTATTATTAATTAGAGCAATTTTTTAATCATATTCAAATACTTTGTTAAAAATTAAATTTGAACGCATAGATACGAGGGCGAATTGAAAAGTTTTGAGCCTGAGGTTGATAATGAAATTAAAAGAAAAAAATAATACTGGCACGTAAGACTTGCATATTTTTTTAGCATAATGCACTATCTTTTGTTTTTCTTCTGTCACAATTGCAAATTTTGTGATCGAATTACTATAAGAGGTTCGCGATTTTCTTTAGAATGGATAAAATTGAGCACCGTTCTGTAATAAAATACTTACAAAAAAAGGGCTTAACGCCAAAGCAAATCTTTGAAGACATGTGCAAGACTTTAGGGGAATCCGCTCCATCATATGCCACTGTAAAACGATGGGTAGCAGATTTCAAACGCGGCAGAGAAGCAGTTGAAGATGAACCTAGGTGTGGCAGACCAATAACGGCTTCTACAGATGAAAATATCAATAAAATACTAGATATCATTATGAATGACAGGCGGTTGAAAGTTGCAGAGATAGCGGAGACAATTGGTATTTCCTATGAGCGAGCGCAAAACATAATCACTAAGGATCTAGGTTTTTCTAAGGTTTCTGCAAGGTGGGTACCTAGACTGCTTTCAGCTGAAAATAAACGCACCCGCCATACAGTATCACAGGATTGTTTGGATCTGTTTCAATGCGACTCACAAGATTTTCTTGGTCGTTTTATAACTATGGACGAGACTTGGGTCCACCACAATACACCGGAGCCAAAAGTGCAATCCAAACAATGGAAAAGGTCAGGGTGTCCACCTCCTAAAAAAGCTAAGGCCATTTTATCAGCGAAGAAGGTAATGGCTTCAGTTTTTTTGGGATTGCAAAGGGGTCATCATGGTTGATTATCTTGAAAAGGGTAAAACCATAAATGCTGATTACTATTGCATCCTCTTACAACGTCTGCATGAAGAAATTAAAATAAAAAGACCTGGTATGATTTCTAAAAAAGTGTTGTTCCACCAAGACAATGCTCCTGTCCATACTGCAGCGAAATCTATCGCACAAATACATAACTGTGGGTTTGAATTGTTGCCGCATCCACCCTATTCGCCGGACTTGGCCCCTTCTGATTATCATCTTTTCCCGAACCTAAAAAAACACTTGGCAGGACGGAAATTTTCGACAGATATTGAAGTGCAAGAAGCTGCGACTGAATATTTCAATCACCTTGAAGATTCATTTTTTTTACAAGGAATAATGAAGTTGGAAGCAAGGTGGCAAAAGTGTATAGATCGTTTTGGAGACTATGTAGAGAAATAAAATTGATATAAAAACTCAAGTCTTTATTTTAAAGGTTAGGCTCAAAACTTTTCAATTCACCCTCGTACACATAATAGGTATACACAGTTGTAAGTTTCACGCGGCATCGTAAATTTATGATGAACCGATATAATTTTAATATCATAAATAAAAATCGTGTAGGTGTCTTTTTGATGCAATGCAAACCATAATTTGAAGAATTGACAACCCTATTCAGAATCTGCAGTATAGATATGGGTGGAACAATAAAGGACTTAACGCTTAACAGTAATGTTCGATATCTCCTGCTTGTAGATTATGTAGGCGTTAAGCCTATATATAAATCAGTTATTTTCGATCCAGATTAAACGTAAAAACATTCCGTAGCCAATGCAATTAAAAAGCACCTGATATCTAAGACATCGCAAACAAACGAGATGTTATTTTAGAGGTAAGGTTACCTTGAGCGCTCCGCAGATCTCAACGGCGTCTTCGTCGTCGACGACCACGACCCTGAAGTAGTCAGTCTGGATGATGTCGCGCATGGTCGGCGCGAGCATCACATCCCGGCAGCCTATAGTTGTTTCGCAGAATTTCTCTTCTGCCACCTTTTGAAATCGAATTGAGGAATAAGTGACTTTGTCGAATGGGTTTTTAGCGTGTTAATTGAGGCAAAAATAAGGTCTGCTTTCAAATGAAAAATGTTCACAGAGACGAGTTAAATCGAAAGTAGAAATTGTATTGTTTACATGCTCTTTAATTCAACCTTTGGTTCACAAGTCTAACAGTAAAGCCAAAGTGCAAACACGATGTAATTAAATTAATATCGACTATGAACTTTGTACAACGTAGGAACCATAGCATTTAATTTACCAGGAAAATTAATTTCCGTAGAATAAAATATGAATGAGCTATTATGGTAAGCAGTTACGTTTTCCAACCCCAGTGATGCGCGACTTATAATTTATTATTCCTTGATTATTATCCAAGGTAAGCGAAACACCGGGGTAGATAAACATCTTTGGGTAAACAACCTAGGACCGAAAATCCACTAACAAAAATATAACATAACACCGAACTTCAACCAGTAACTTCGGCTTGCCGTCACTACACATGTAAAGTTACACAAGCAAAACCTTCAATTCCATTTAAATGCGACTTACCTCGTTAGCGATATTGGCACCCATCAACACGGAACAAGGGATCTTCAGGCACCTTGTTATGATGTGGGAAATCAGGTCAATGCCACCGCCCTCCGCTATGTCAAAGCCCTGCCAAATACCGTAACATTGTTAGGCTCGAAATATATTTCAGAGATGAACACACAGTAAGGAGCATCTTAGTACAGTATGTATGTAAACCTGATTAGGAACTCTCCTAAAACCAAAAAATACGACATGAAAATTTTATCAAAGGGACGAATAAGATAACATTAGTTATATTTCTCTAAAAACGTGAATGAATGGCCCCGTTAAAAAATATATTAAAAAAGGAACGATATCTAGGGCAGAATAATAGGTATACAAGGTGTCAAGGAAATTTAAACAAGTACCCTTATCGCTCTTGTCACAATGAGAATAAGGGTAAAAAAGATACGCGTTCCAGTTTCCTTTAGGTACTGTACATTCAAGATCGAAAAGATATTTTAGTGGAATATTACATTTACTTTTAAATGGTTTTCCGCACCAATCTATCTTTTCTCTTACATATCTTTCCTTGAATAATGTATTACCTTTATAAGAGAGAGTGCGGCCGCTGTAGGCTTGATCTTTCCAAGGAGAGTGGAGCAGATGGTTCGTACGAACTGATGGGGCACCACGAAGATGAGAATATCTGCGTCCTTCGCCGCATCTTCCACACTGGGAATGGCGACCTGGCAGAGTTTAGATGATTAAAACTTATTTTAGAAATAGTATGTGCAAAAATTGGCTTTCACGTCCTCTCCGACGACGGCGACTCTTGCAATCTCCGTATATGTATACAAAGTGTATATACAAATACATAATAAGCAAGCTAAATGGATTGTATGGCGTACTTAATCGAATTGTTATTGTTATTTTCATTAATTTATCATTAAGTTTATTATTGTTTTTATTGAGCCAAGAATGGCAGCTCAAGGCTTTTGCCAATAATCTTATTGTTGTTTACGTGATCTTATTGTTGTTTACGTGAGTTATAAACTTATTAATAGACCCCGTTATTTTGACGCACTGTTGTTGCTTTTCAGTAGAGCGTGAATGTTGTGCGTGAAAATTTATTTATTAAAAATAAGTAGATAACCTCATTGGTCTTACGTGAAGCGATAACCTTAGATAAATGATTTACCTACTTGCAACTGCATTTCACATTGACAGACGCAATCCCTTGCAGTTCTTTGGAATAGTGTTTGTTTAATATTGACGTCGAGTTTATTTAATCGCTTAGTAGGTAGGTACATATTATAGGTACTATGTTAACATGGAAGATTTATAAAAAACAATATACCTACACTAACGATTTCGTACATGTTGCAGTTTAAGAATCATTCCAAAAAGAGATACCATACAGAAACATCTAGATTCCAAAAAACACAAAGATTTAGTAGGCGGAAAAGCAAACCAAGGACAGTTAATATGAATGTAACAACGTTTATGATTTCCTGCAATATCCCTTGGAATAAATTGGATAACACAGAATTTCGATTGTTTATTCAAAATTGCATGAATGGTAAATATGCAGCATCAGTATCTGTTCCCTCGGAATCTACACTCCGATGGCAGTACTTACCAAAGCTATATCAAAATACATACAAAGCAATTCAAGATGAACTGCGTGATAACTAGACGGACAAGTTCTTGCCCGGTTTTGCAAAAACGCAGTTAAATTATTGTAATTTTATTTAAGATATATAAAACTAATTAGGTACCTAGGTACGTGAATAATTAATAATTAACTATGGTCAATATGATAGAAATCTACTCATTGAAACTTCAGTACATACTCGTATAATTAGTGTAATGAGCAAGATGACTTCTTGCGAAATCATAAAGTGTAAAAAGAATTGCAACAGCGCACATTTCAGACAAATAAGAAGAATACAATTAATGTATTATTATGCTGAATATATATAAAACATGCAATAAATTGTAATACAGCGTTAATTAATAAAATGGGTAACCAGTAGCTAAGCTTGCACTATTTTTATCGCTCCGATAAGCAAAGAGGTAAGTTCAACGTTCATCGACATTCGTAGATCTATAAGAGTTCGGTCGATATTAATGGAAGACATTTACTAATCGCTTTATTTGTCAAATTAAATCGAGATGCAGATGATTTTTAGGGTTCCGTACCCAAAGGGTAAAAACGGGACCCTATTACTGAGACTTCGCCGTCCGTCCGTCCGTCCGTCCGTCCGTCTGACACCAGGCTGTATCTCAACAACGGTGATAGCTAGACAGTTGAAATTTTCACAGATGATGTATTTCTATTGCCGCTATAACAACAAATACTAAAAATAAAATAAAATAAATATTTAAGGGGGGCTCCCATACAACAAACATGTTATAGATTATATATATGTATAGGTACGGAACCCTTCATGCGCGAGTCGGGCTCGCACTTGCCCAATTTTTCTTCCAATCTACTCAAAATCAAGCTACTACTTGTGTTTTCCACATTTAGGTACATGAAGCCGCATTGCATACTCAGCGATTTTCAAGTTCCAGTATGGCTGATGAATAGTATTGTAAGGTATTGAAAGGTATCAACGTAATCAGCATACAACTGTTTTTTTAATGCTGAGTGTTCTCGTCAAGACTTCAATCAGATCAAACTACAGCGAAGGTTGATTCCTAATCATAAGGCCTACATTCGATGCTATGCCAAACTAACCATTTTCGGAAAATCACTACATTATTGGAAATGAAGACAAAAGTCCGTGGAAAAGACTGATTAACTGCTGAGAATAACTGTGGAAAATCTATGATAACACTCGCTAGAGTCGCTAGTCCTTTTCGGATTAAATAAAAGTCAACTTTATCTAATGTATAACCATACTAGCTGTGCCCCGCGGTGTTACCCGCTCATTCCACGGGAACACTAAATTTATTGTGGCGGATTAAGGGTCGAGAGCGCCCTAGGCAAAAAAGCCATCGGCGTCTCTTTGCGCTCCATTGCGGCCCTTTGCGCCCCTTTGCGGCCTTGCGCCCCTAGGCACGTGCCTACTTTGCCTTAGGAATAATCCGCCATTATCGGGATGAAAAGTATCCTATGTCCGGGTCTCAAACTATCTCCATACCGAATTTCATCTAAGTCGGTTCAGCGGTTGAAGCGTGAAGAGGTAACAGACAGACAGACACACTTTCGCATTTATAATATTAGTATGGATTTGCTGAGAAGAGAAGACAAAGACGAAAAAAATGCTGGCGTCTCCCCGTCTACGAGTGCGAGCGGGTATTTAGCTTTTTTTCCACCTGTTGGCCATTTTATCCTACAAGTGTAGATTCAATGCAAAAGTGACTTCTCATAATCCATTTATATCAATACTATAACAGATCCCTCGTATTATAAAACGACATAGCATACAAATAGATAACTTGCGTTGTGAGTTACATAATGAGACATTGAGTATTGAGTGACATTGGCAGTGAAATAGCCCGTAAGGTAGTAAGACCGAAATAGATATCACACATGTAATGCATGCCGCAGCCATGCCAACGAGACAATGTGTTCCGTTGGAGAATTGGAACGTTCACCCGAAGATTAACTCATCGTCGTTTGTACAAAATATTGATAGTAATTGAGGTAACTAAATGTGTGAGCAGCGTGGGACGGGTCAGCAAAATTGTGAACATTGCGAAGCCGTTGGTTGCGCCAGTATTCGTGGAAATCTTGTATCTGATCATCAGTGAACGCAATTGGGATAGATTTTTTACTAAACCTATGTTAATAAATTCATAAACCGTTTCTGGGAATCTTACACTGGAATAAACAATTAGATTGTGACAACAGTAAAAAGTTATACCTATTACATTTTTCCACTTTCACTTGTCCTTACCGTTTTGCAGTACAAGTTAACAGTGATTACAAAATACTTTATATACTTATTTGAAATTATCAATCTTTTTTTTTTATTGGGATCAAATAATGCAACAAAATGCTCTAAGAGTTAGAAATTACTGTAAAAGTTCGACATTCCTATGAAGCGCCGAAAACGCTCCATACAAAGCGATACGGGACGTGATGTCGTCCCGAAAGTCCTATGTTTCAAAGCAGTTTTATTTATTTGTTTTTTTAGGGTTCCATACCTCAAAAGGAAAAAACGGAACCCTTATAGGATCAGTTTGGTGTCCGTCCGTCCGTCTGTCTGTCAAGACCCTTTATCTCGGGGAAAGCGTGGAGGTATCGAGTTGAAATTAAAACCATATACTCAAGGTCTACAGTCCCTTAAAGCTGTAAAAAAAATGAATAAAGAATGAAGTTGACGTAAAAAAAAGATACGGCTAAGATATATTATATGAGAACAACCCGGTTGGGTTAACTTTGCACCTCATTTGTATGCAGCGCCATACTAGGTGCAAACTTTACTTAACCGGACCCTACCAGTTAAGATGGGATGGGATAAGTAAAAAACTGGATGGAACGCTTAATGCGCGAGTCAGACTCGAACTTTGTAAATAAGTATATTTCGTTAGTTTTACTTGTTTTTCGCATCTTTTTGCCGTTCTTTACGCTGCGCTGACGAACGTCGCGGTGCGTTCAATATTTTATTTTAGATTGAAGATATTCAAATTTATATTTACTGTTAATGATTTTAGAATCTGCATTAAATGGGCTTTCAGATAGTATTTAACCAAGTTTAATTCAAAAATATGTAATTATGAGGGTTTGTTTGCATTTCGTAACTACTAAAAGTTTATTATTTTAAGTATTGCGTCATATTTTGCTAGGGAACCCTACAAAACTGGCATAGGGTATGAATTAAGCATTGTCTAGTTACACGTTAACGACACCAAACTTGATTCAAAGTTCCAAACTAATACGTCAGATTTTTTTTCCTGAGCGACGGTAGCGCTGTACTTTGACCCCCAACCTGTCGCGGAGTACAAACTGCCTACCGAGCTGTAACCTCAGCTGGACATGTATAATAGCCGTACCAAATGGCATTGCTGTACTCAAAATTGTATACCTCTCCATACAAGCATGCCCAATAGAAAACTGACTACTTAGCATACTTTAGTTACACTTACACCAAACTTTAAAACTTTTTTTTAAACTATGTTTTTTAATTGGTTTCATGAAAAAACAAAATAGTTACCTACAGCAGGTCAGTCTATAAGCTAGTTTGTAAATTATTATTTTATTTGTTTCTATGTTTACTATTATTATATTTATTTAATTAATGCACAGGCAGCTTATAGCTGATGCGTGCATATCACTATTCACTTGTGTTCTGTGTTTGTAAATGTTTGTCTAGTCTATTTTTGAAAGAGTTCACTGAGGGTGCACTAATCACTATATAATGACTTTTTTTTTTAAAGATTTTTTTGACTAAATCTCAGAACAGATTCTGCCCATATTTCTTGTACACCTACTTCCAAGATATCTATAATTTATTTTGTGTATAGGTAAATGTTTTTATTTTGCCCAGAATCCCATTCAGTTGCAGTGTGAAATAATCATTTAGACTATATACAATCAAATCCCATCTTTGATTGAGTGTGAAATTGTTTAACAGGAATTCCCTCCTAAAATACAATAAACAAATAGAATAATGTAAGTATAAAAGTTATTTGTAAATCATGGAATAAGATTCTAATTGGAATCTTGTAGTGATTTTATAGCTCTCCTATTTGTAATATGCATATAAGCAAGACTAGCGCTAAATTACATAGATATGTCAGAATATGTATTGAAAACAAAAGCAGATTGCATTTTTTTTTCATAATTATAGAGGATGAAAATATAAAACAATTCAAGTAAGATTACAAGTCGAAGTAAACAACAGCTGCCCTTATCATTAAAAGGCAACCTTTAGACAGCACATTTTGATTTTACAATATAAATTAAAATAATGTGACCAGCAAAAAAATCCTATTTAATATTCTAACTTCGTAACATTGATTGTTGATATAATTATTAGTGGGACATACAGACAGACTGACATAGAAATGTAAGACATCATAGTTTGATAAATAATGTCATAAATTGACACATGGTTTCCTCCTCGTAGATATGCACTATGCTGTATTAACTAAAAAAATATGGTAAACATTTACAGTTATATGTACTTACAACATTCTCAGGTAGCTTGTGTCCAGGCAAATATTTCACATTCTCATGTGTTTCATTGATGATTTCAGTCAGCTTCTTTCCCTCAATCATCTCTTCATAGACCCACATTGTAACTGTGTCTTCAAAATTTGGTAGCCGGGCTGCATTTTTGCCAACAATTTTAGCAATTGCTGATCCCCTGTTATAAATTGTAATATATTTGGTTTAGTATTTTATGAAATGAAATGAAATTATTTAGTTGCATAAACATGGTAGTTAGGTGATTGCATGTCGCTAAATATACGCATAAATTGACCTACAAACAAGGTTAACCCTGCAAAAGTTATGTGAAGGTATGATCACAGAAAATTATTGAAGGTCAGTCATAAATAACTGCATTTCCTGATTACTAGAAATAAGAGAGATAGAAAATAAAATCCTCGTTATGTCATCACTATAATACTGTAACGAAAGGTTACAAAATCACTGTACGGTTGATTAATATTACCGAAAAAACAAACAAGATAACGAAAATTTAATTCATGAGAATCACTGAAACTCACCAGTTTCCTGAACCGATTATGCAAACCCTGTTTTTCTGTTGCTTATCTGCCATTGTAAAGATATCTCACAAAACTTGAGCGAATTTATTACGGAGGTGTAAATAAAAATAAAACACTAGACGTCAGTCTACGAGTGTATAAACGTAGCAACTGATTAAGCGAATGCGACAGAGCGGCCGCAGCTTGCCTATGTCTAGGCTAATCGCACAACACCAGCAACACCTACGCACTCGTCCACTGACAAAGCGCCACAGTGAAGCCAGCCAGGCCAGTGAAACGATAAAGTGATAACAAGTGATAACTCATTGATAATAAAATAAGGGAGCGTTCGGAATTAGCGGTGGAGCAAAGTGCATGTTACAAACAAAATATCGGTCTCTCACTCAATTTTGTATCTGTCCCATCCCGGTTAGCGTTTTCTCGGCGGTACACTTGCCGAAACGTCGAAGAGAGCGTAGTCTTCTGACTACCATCTTTCCTTTTCTTTAACCATGGACCTAGCATTCTTTAACTTAACATTGTGTTGTGCAAGGAGTACGACCTATTTTCCTTACTCTAGTACTGTACAGTCTGACAAAAAAGAGTACAAATTATGAGTGGAAATACTGTAGTGTCGTCCCTTTCTAACCAATCTAAGAAAACGGGAACGACACTACAGTATTGCCACTTTTTAATTTCTACTCTTTTTTGCACTGTACAGTAAACGGCGCAAAGAATGCACATCGATCTTTGGTAAGAGGCAATCGGCTAATTTCGACTTCGAATAGCGATATCTGTGTCGCACACATTTATTTAACTTGCAATGTGGAATCGTGCAACTCGATTTTAAACCTTCTGCTTTCTTCAACCTTCAAGCATCTTCAACCAATTGAGCTGAAATTCTGCATCTATAAGATTGATAACAATTATAATAATATATATGGTACCAAAGGGCTGGCCTAATGATGAGCCGGAAGGTGGCCCTACAAAGTCTGTAATAGATAAGATAAACCAATCCTTCCGAGTATGGGGTCTTTAGAATCGTCTCAGTGAGCAATTGTTCAAAGAAAAGTACAGTCGGCCATAAAAGCTTGCCACAAAAATGTTCTTTTTTTACATAAACTTATTTCTGTGATATTTTCTGTGAAGTGTACAGCTCGCTTTAGTTGCAGCATTTCAAATATATTAGCGGTGAAAACCTTACCTTGAATAGCTTGGTGGTTCAGTATATAACCCGATCGATTTGTATTAAAATTCGTCATAAAGATAATGTAGCGTCCGTGGCGCTAGTATCTACGTACGTTTCTTCAGGAAAAAAAGAGATAACATATTAGTTGTATGTAAATGTTATACTAGAATAGGCTCCTTTGGATCTTATTTCGATAGACATTGAATTCAAGAATTTTCTCGAAAAAGCACATTTTGCGTTCGACTCATGTATGTACGTAGGTTTTATTAAAGTGTTCCGCATTTTTCACGTCATTTTTGAACTTCGACTGCGTCAGACGGTGTCAAAAGCGTGTTCTTCTGTAAAACTGAGACTTATTGTGTGGTGTGCTCGTGATTCGTTTTCTGGAAGTTTACATTGTACTAGTAGTGTGTTGTAATCTATCTTTGTTAAAATCTACTTTTGGAATTGATAAATTAAGGTAAGTCCAATCTCCACGATTTCATTGTCATAATTGTGGAGATTGGGTCGATGGAACTTTTCCTTGGTCGCGGTTTGCTGTTTCGGACTATCCTAATCAATATTCGTAACTCGCCAAAGGGAAACCACGTTTTAAACTAAGACATTTTTGCCCGTTTCGTGCTTAGTTTTAGATCTAATACTTTGTTTTATAACTAACGTGTTAGCTAAATTAAGCGAGCTTGGAATACGACAATAGTGGTGGAAGGGAAAGGAGGTGTCTTCTAGAAAAGTAATAATAATTGGAACTAACTAAAGACAATGAAGCTTAAGACGTGCAATAATCTCTGAAAACAGCTGTTGTTGACATTGAAATTATATTATCAGCATCTATTGAGTGTCTATATTTTAAATCCTATGAATCACAGTGTAGCATTGTCTCTACGTCAAGTTATTTCCTTTCCAACTATTATTCTTCAAGAAGAATTTATTTTACCAACCAAGGAATTTTCCAGGACTTCATCTTATGTGTGTAGACTATAAATAGGCTATCTATGCACAGCCTAACTTCATTAAATATTCATTAATATAAGAAGAGTGAGCAATCTTAAATTGTTGTACAGAATTATTTGCATGTATTATGAGATGGATTAAATTATACTTCGACATCTTAAATACATGTGTAATTACTATATATTTTCATTACTAGTTTTTTCAGCTGTTCTTGCAAGTTTGACTACAGTTTCAAGTAAAGTTATAAGTCAGTCTTTGTTAACAATGGAAGTATTCTTGTGCAAACATTTGTCACTCAATATTTAGTTACAAGTTTTGTTTCATGCAAAGGGAACATAACCATAGTGAGTTAAAACTGCAAATTAACAATCCAAATTCTTCCTTATTTAAAGTCATGATGTATCTAAGGAGCCCCTTGTATTAAAGTAGCCCTTATATTTTTTGGAGCAGTATAGTCAATAACTTCACTTTATAATCTATCTTGTTCATTGTATTACAGATACTAAAATGGTGAAAGAAACAACATTTTATGACATCCTTGGGGTCAAGCCGAGCTGTACAACAGATGAGCTCAAGAAGGCTTATAGAAAATTGGCACTCAAATACCACCCTGACAAAAACCCCAATGAAGGCGAGAGGTTCAAGCAGATCTCCCAGGCTTACGAGGTTCTCTCCAACCCTGACAAGAGAAGAATTTATGACCAAGGTTTGTAGGATGTCATAATATGTCTCAGTAGTGATGTAAGAATCTTGAAAATTATGGAGATGGAAGTTTGATTAGGATAAGAGAGGTTAAATGTTTAGCACTCAAAGGTGTTTCATATTTATATGTAACAACAAAACAGCATATTTGTTTTTTTCTTTAAAGATTGGGTGCCAACATTATTTGCTTGGCACTTGACACATCTTATATAATTACAATTTATTGTAACCTGTATTTATTTATATTTATATGTAACAACCAGTATATTTGTTTTTTTCTTTAAAGATTGGGTGCCAACATTATTTGCTTGGCACTTGACACATAATGTCCTTGTAGTTACAATTTATTGTAACTTGTATTTACAACCAAATCTATTTTATGTTATATCAAGGTCAGGGATCACAAATTAGTTTAATTCGAGGTGCATACTTGAAAATAATTAGACTGTATAGTCCATTTGGTAAACAATTACTGGCAAGAAAAATAACTATTATCGATTAATGATTGTTGGTCTACCATTTGGCGACCATAGTCTATATACTGCCGACCTGTGTATGCTCAATTAAATACGCTATACAGGTGGCGAACAAGCTCTCAAGGAAGGAGGCGGTGGCGGTGGCGGCTTCTCTTCCCCAATGGATCTGTTCGACATGTTCTTTGGAGGAGGCTTCAGCGGCGGCCGCCGACGTGGCAGGGAACGCAAGGGCAAGGATGTTATCCATCAGCTGTCTGTTACTCTGGAGGAACTCTATAGAGGAGCGGTCAGGAAGCTTGCACTGCAGAAGAACGTCATTTGCGAAAAGTGTGAAGGCCGTGGTGGAAAGAAAGTAAGAATAATTAGCTTGACACCTTTTCCTATCCTATAAAAATATGTATACATATACATAGGTATTACTTATCTAGATGTTGTTAAATCACATAAAAGTGATTTTGATTTTGACATAGGAATAGATAAATCGATTTTAATGTAAAATCTCAATGATGAAATTTCTAGGTTAATTTTCCAATGTTTGAAAATAATAGTGAATTATTATAAACCTTATCATAATCATTTTCAAGCTGATAAAAATCTTGCAATTTTGATGAATCATCATTATTTATCATTCTAAATGGGAAAATCTAGCAGAAGGCCGATCACAATGGAGGCACAGTGTGAACTGTGCATGAATTTGAAACAGCATGACGTAATGAGCGTAGTTCTAAGCGCGCAAGGCCTGACCATCATATAATATAATTATGTCAGAGTGGAGATGAAATGCAGTGAATGTGGTTGGAGGTTCACTGCTAAAATCGGCTATTACGGGTCACCAGAGAGCTCGCCAGCGCTCGCATAGTTAATAATTTGTAGGAAGTAGCCGAACACAGCTTTGAGAGTATATAATATTATATAAATATAATTATATTACCAAATTTAAGGTTATTCTGGTTATAATCGGTACTGATTCTTTTTTAATCAATATCCTAACCTACAAAATATGAAAAGCAATTGTGAAGGGCCAATCAGTAACAATATAGAATTTATCAGTCTTACAAAAAATACACAAATTCTAATACAGCCCTCATGCACTTAGGCTGCTGAAATTTTACAGAGACATTCTTCATGATCCTGACTAATAATGGGAAACGACTCTTGGGTTGGAACAACAGCAGATACATAAATTAAGGCTTCTCAGCCACATAAATAAATAATAAAATAAATATAAATATCGGACAACCTCACACAAATCGATCTTGTCCCAAATTAAGCTCAAGAAGGCTTGTGTTATGGGTACTAGACGACGATATACCTACATACTTATATAGATAAATATATACTTAAATACATAGAACAACCATGACCCAAGCACAAATATTCGAGTTCATCACACATATATTTGCCCCGGCCGGGATTCGCACCCGGGACCGCCGGCTCACTAGGCAGGTGTCTACAAACCGAGCCAAACGCGTCGTCTTTTATTTTGTGATCTTAAAGCAATGATTTGTTTGTAGGGTGCAGTGCAAACGTGCCCCACATGCCGCGGCACCGGGATGCAAGTCCAGATACAGCAGCTCGCTCCCGGCATGATCCAGCAGATACAGACAGTGTGCAGCGAGTGTCGCGGACAGCGGGAGATCATTGACCCTAAGGACCGCTGCAAACTGTGCCAGGTAACTGCTGTTTATGTTCTAGAATTTACTGTGCAAGTCTTACATTCCCCATATGTCACTGTATGCAAATCAATACGGGTTGAAAATCAAGATTAAAATAATGAAATAATTAACTTTATTCTGCAAGTAGGCCACAAGGGCACTTTTACATGTCTGAGTCTACCGGCATTTCACAAGAGGAGACCACTGTTGAGAAGGAACGCCGAAAGAAACTCAACAGTCAGTCATTTTTTCAGAAAGCATAAGTACTTAACTATTACAATGATATGAACTTAACTATACGTAGTTCTACAAGGAAACATATTAAAAGTGTATTTTAAGACATAAGTGAGGAAAAGTGTAAGAATAAAATAGAAACTACAAGAAAGCCTGACGGTTTATCACAATTTTTCAGCAGCATGGTCCAGCAGATACTCTCACTCTGTTACATTTTAAATTTCAATTAGTTTGATGATCTAAAGCCTAATACTATCGGATACAAATATAATATGATTATTTATTTATGTTTTGACATTCAGTTCAACGTTTGATGAAAAATTTAAAATCTAAAATGCTTGCGTAAAATTCCCAAGTTTGTCTTCTATGCATTACGAAAATAAATTAAGTTGACTTGGAAAATAAAAACTGTGTTTACAAAAAGTATGAAATAGCTAATATTCAATGTTTCCAGGGCCGCAAGACCGTGCGTGATCGCAAGATCCTAGAGGTTCACGTCGACAAAGGCATGACCGACGGTCAGAAGATTGTGTTCAGCGGAGAAGGAGACCAAGAACCGGAGCTGGAGCCCGGCGATCTCATTATTGTGTTAGACGAAAAGGAGAATGACGTAAGTCCCCGCGACTTCGCTCGCGTGGAATGTCTTCTTAGCCGTTTAAAAATCGTTCAAATATTCCAAATCAAGTAGGTGCTTGAAAACAAGTATGGTCAAAGTAGCTTTACTCATCGGCTGACTTAAATTTTTTAACCTACTTCCAAAGACAGAACCCCCGTTGTTCTCAGTTCATCTGTAATTTTTTTTATGTATGTGCCTACAAAACTACGACATTTGAGAACTGACTTAGAAAAAATCCCGTTGCGACAGTCAAGGTCTGATGATAATAGCATCCTAAAACATCCATAAGTGTTAAATTTCTCTTTGATCATCCATCATCAAATAAATACAAACCTAGTAATTTTAATAATTGTTGACATCACCGTCTCTTTATTTCCTGCTGGGATTTTAACCTATTGTTATAGTTCAAATTGAGGCTAGAATTATTTTTAAAAGATTGTTCTAAATGTTTATTGTAGATAACTAGTCATTAAATATCACAACGTATTATAACATCAGCGCCATCTGTTAGGTTATCAGGGTACTCGATAGTCGCAGCACATGTTTAAAAAAAGTGTGCACCTTCCTTCTTAAGTAGCACCATAAGATTCAGGGGCAAACTTAACTCAATCGAGCCCCCCTTTTAGTGGTTAATTTTTTATAGGCTATAATATGGAAAAGGATTTTCTCGACAGATTAATAAAGTTTTCATCAAATTCCGTTCAGCCGTTTTCACGTGATGCGCGGTAAACAGACAACCGTGTTGGAACTAGCTTAGCGTTAGCTGGAACGTGTTCTGAATCTATTCTAAGTATCCCCAGCCAACTTTTTTTCTCGAATATCTTCCATGTACAGGTTTATTATATCTATAGATTTATAACCTTTCCCTGTCGGCGCTGCATGTTTTCTTTCTTCATTCTTCACTATTACTCGTCTACTTCCTTCTTATTAATATCATCTTTCACACAATCCATCTATCTTTTCTTTGTTTTCCTCTTCTTATCAGTCCACATTTATGCTTAACGTTTTTCTGGCCATGTGTCAATTTTACTGTATTGTAGCCATAAACAGACTCTCTTTTAGTCTATTTCTTAGATAGTCAATCAGTCTTAGGACATAAACCAAGTTCAACGAAAATAAACCCAATGTCTGGTAGCCTTCTGTAGTAGTCTCTATCTTTTGTTCCATGTCACTGAATTATGTTTTCAGAGAGCGACTACCCATACAAAATTCTAGGAGTTTCTTTGATTTCTCCAAGATCCAATCATCCAATCATGAATCGATGAAAATAGAAAGATTACCTTCTACTAGCTCTTTGAAACAAAAAAATAATTCCCCAAATTGGTCGAGCTTTCTTCAAGTAATGATCTCAGTTAACCTGTTTCTTATTAGAAGGACGATTAGCCGCTGCGATTAAACGTGGTTGATCTATATTATTTGTATAGAATCTTTTTATCGATTCATATTTTTTATGTGGTAATACCACATTTTTATTTTTATAAATAATGACACAAAGGTAAATTAAGAAAGAAAAATTGAATGCGATCTACTACAATCGAAGCGGGGTTGATCTATATTGTTTTTTTTTGTTCAGGTGTTCAAACGTTCAGGCAATGACCTCATCATCCGCCTGAACATCGAGCTGGTGGAGGCGCTGTGCGGCTTCCAGAAAGTGATTAGAACCCTGGACGAGCGGGATATTGTGATAACGGTCATGCCAGGCGAGGTCACTAAGCATGGCGACGTCAAGTGCGTGCTGAATGAAGGTGTGTATTCAATCTAATGTCCTATCATAGCATATATTATTTATTTATTTAAAATTTATTGCACAAAACAAGTCAACAACAACAACAACAACAACAACAAATGGCGGACTTAATGCCAAATGGCATTCTCTACCAGTCAACCATAGGGCCAAACAGAGATACTAGAAGTGGGTGCAAATTAGAAATCTGATGGTACAGAGAGGATCTAGAGTACAAGTAAATACAAAATATTAATTATATTACTGTTTATACAAAGATACATATACCTACACACTATAATATAATATATATACATAATATAATATATATATATATAAATATATACGAAAGTCTACAACATGGGATGATGGATGAACTATTCGAGCTCTTGTTCCAGCAGATGCTTACGCAGCATACACTTGAAAGCTACCTTGCTTGGGGCTTGTCTGATAGAGAGAGGGAGTGAATTCCAGAGACGGCATGCCTGAACGGCGAAAGAATTAGACATAAAACCAGTATGGTGCGAAGGAATGGAAAGTTTGAGAGTTCGAGAGGAACGATATTATTGTTTGTTCTATTGAAACAAACACAATTTGACGTACCGCAGTTGAGATGTATAGCAGGAACGAACTCGTCTATATCAGGGACAATTCTTTCAAATTTGTCATCGAAACAAATGGGGAGTTTCAAGAACTGTAATGGTACATAATATACCTTAGGCCGGTTAATTCGTGTAGTCCTAGATAGCAGGGCTATAAATATGCGATCTGGGGCTTTACGAATAACCGTCCGTGGTTTGTCGTAAAGTTTTGGCCGGCAAGTCAGATTTTCTCTCTGCATAGTGGGCAGAAAATCCCACTCACGGCCTAGGGTGACGTTAAATGATGTATTATGTACAATTCTTCACACACATAGATGAGCCTGTGCAAATGGAAAGAAAGAGAAAGTCAATGGTTATGCAGAGGAGGCTAAATGGTGTGCAAGCATATTGAACTGGGTTTGCTCTGATTTCAGGCATGCCGATGTACAAAAATCCGTTCGAGAAGGGTCAACTCATCATCCAGTTCCTAGTTAATTTCCCTAGCAACATTCCCCCTGAAGTCATTCCTGCACTTGAGAACTGCCTGCCGCCGCGGCCTGTGGTAAGTGTTCTATTTATTTTAATCGATACAAACTACTGAATTTCACGTTTACGTTGTTGAATCAAGGGAAATAAATATTTCGCATAGCAGGTACATCCAACAGCAGATGATTCCAAATGACTATATTCGTTCTTTAATAATATTTGGCCTTCGAACATAGCTTACTTCTAACTTCATTTGTCGTTTATATTTGGGATAATACAATGGATATTTTTTCCCAACATGGAAAAGTACCGCTAATTGCGCTTAGCAAATTTTAGCAATATTTTCATTTTTATATAAATAGACTTTAACATATGAAAAGCAAATTCAACTCATTTCCAATGCTTACAATATATTGTGTCTATCATTATTTTGCAGTTGATTAGTATGCAAGGCCATACTAATATCGTGATTGCGCTGTCATTGTCGGATCATAGAGCAACTTCTGGATTTGTTACATAATCCAAAACTGCAATAAATTTCTTATTAGCACTCAAATATATTTAGAAGCTAAATATACAGTAGTGACCTGACGACGTATGTAGTGACCTGAATAAAGAATACTTAAGAGTCACGGTCACTGTGTGACGCCTCTATACAAATACATTAATAATGCGTACGCGTGGCTCAGGCAAAAATATATCATGCTTGGACGAACGGGTGACTTTAATTCTAAGTCCATTAATAAAATAACAAACACGCCAGATTCTAATTTAGTATGTATCAAGGACTATATACACGGGACTTATGTTCTCATACAAAAAAACGTAACTCTGAAAAAGCTCAAAATTCGGTATAAAAACTAGATGGCGCTGCTTCGTAGCCTGGAAGTGACAAAAATGTTATTTTTCACCAACATTTTTAAGTGATTTTTGATTTTTGGAAATCAAACGCATTACTGCTTTATTTTAATACGATAATATAACTTAAATTCACAATTTTTAAGGATTATATTTTTTACTCTTCAACAACGTGGTTTGATCGTATTAAAATAGATGGCACTACCTCTGGATAGCTCAAGGTTGCTTGCGGGCTCGCCAATTTTTGCTACACAAAATAGCTAGATGGCGTTGGTGCACTGATGTAATGGACAAAATAAGTTACGCCCGAATTGTCAAGCGACATTTCCCACTAACAAACAGTCAGTAACGTAATATTTGTTAGATAACTTTTGTACAGTCAAGGAATTTCATTTCCTACCCATTTCGTTAAAATGTCGTTAGACATTCGCAATGCATTAAGGTCGAAAATTATATTTCAATAATAGTATTGAAATGTCAATATTATTATTTGTCACTTCATTTTACAAAAAACCTCCTCGCGAAAGGTTATCATTTGCTTTTAATTTCTAATTAGGAACATATGTCAGTGTCAATCGAGAAAATCGTAAAATAATTTTCAGCAACGTTATTAATATGAAAAATGAAATGCTTGCCGCTAACCGTGAACTATTAAAAGATAATGATAATGACTGAAAACAATGGAGAGCTCAAAGAGTGGAGTTACACCAGGAAGGAATACGGATTTATGAGATCACGCGTCGGTTCAATGCTAGCAGGGACACAGTTTGACGTTGGGTACGGCGATATAATGCTGAAGGAAACCTTATTGATCTACTGCAAAGCAAAGTAACCATTGCATCGTCCGCTTGCCATGGCCCAAGACCAACGCCGACGACAAAACGTCTTTACGCGAACGGGACGATTTGCAGAAATGTTTGACATTTACCCTAGAACAATTAGGAATTTCCTACATGCAGGCGGCCTGCGAAAATATATTCGTTAGTTTTGTTTTTGTTAAAAGTAATATAAAAAAAACGTTTATAAAATTGTGGTTTTATTGAATTATCACTGTCGTTAGTTCTGTTAGTTTTTGTATAGATAAATTTCGGGTGCCTGTCGTATCGCATAACGTTTTTTGTCCTAAAAATGTTTGGCCGAGAATGTTTGGCATACTGTTGAATGGCATACTACTCGTTTGTTCTAATAATTTTTGCGCATACTCTCTTAAAGTCCTAAATCAAGTTTGTCCTAATATTGATAACTCTAAAATCTAATTACCTAAAGCATAATATTCCTAACATGAATTGCCCTAAGAATTATTTTGCCTATTATCAAATTGGCTAAAATTACAGCACCTAAACTAAACTATGGTAGGCGTGAAGTCAGAATCGTTACGTATTCTACCTTCAGGCAGGTCAGATTTTGGTTAGGATAGGTACGACGACGAGCGAAGCGAGGAGGAGTGTTAGGTAGAACTGTGACCCTTTGAAAACTCTGCTTGCTAAAAATCATCAAGATGCTTAAACACGAATATGCTTAATGACATGTAGTCAAAACACATAACAGACTATCCTAATATTGTAAGACCGAAAACTGTAGTTTAGGTTAGGTTTGTTTTATGACCATGGATAGCGGAGCGAGCGAAGCGAGCGGAGCGTTAGAATGCTTGCTTGCTCGTTTAAAATTAAGAGGAACGAACGTATTTCACGTTTATAATATTATTAGGATTATTTATATAATGTTGATTATCCTATATCTTTGCATACTCAGTTATTACTTTATTTTTATTCACTTACCAAGCGGGGGTACGTAGTCAAAGCTCGTACTATTTTCAGATGATGTGCGTATCGAAACGTGATACCTACCTGAAGGGCTACTCCGATGTTCGAAATTTTACTGTCGTATAGTGCTATTCCATTCACTAAAATATTCTTTGACAGATGATCGAGAAGGATGGCGCTATTCGACAGTCAAATTTTGAACATCGGGGTAGCCCTTCTGGCATCACTGGTTTGACATGTCTTGCCAGATGGGTGTGTGATGTCGTCAAATCAAATGTCATTGTTTCAAATTTGTAAAATTTTATGTATTATATTCTTTAAATTACGCGATTAATTGAATTTTGCGGCTACGTGTTTCCATATCAGAATTTATTGTTTTTTTACAAAGAATAGTTTGGGATGCGTTTCGTGAAGGTCTATCGTAGGCCCAGGCAAAATTATTATTATATTGATTAGTTTACGTCAAAACGATGACATGTAGGGAATTGTTGCAACTACAATGATTTGCTCTCCATACAAATTTTAATCCCGTTTTTCGTCCCTAAAAGGGATAAAACTTGATATAAATGATAGCCTATGTCCTATTCTGATATATATAAGGTACATAACTCGAAAGTTTCATCATAATACGTCCAGTAGTATTTGATATTAAGTGAAATGTACATACATACATCCATCCAAACTTTCACGTTTATAATATTATTAGGATTGGGATTAGGATGTAAGTAATTTTTATGTTTAAATAAAACATACACAAATAGTGAAATGAGACGAAACGGAACGTAGTAAACAAACATCGCACCTAACGTCATCTATTCACTTTTTACTGTATCACTTGGAAGTTTGAATGTCGTTGAACGCTTGACGACTGTGTTACTTCACGCTTGCGCGTACCGTACAGTAGAAATTGAAAAATGTCGACTTTTGAATGAATTGATACCCTTAGCGGCATCTAGCGATATAGAACGATAGTAACAAACGGAGTACGGTGCGTAGTATGAAGAATATCGGTCTAGGGGTATATAGTCTTTGGTATGTATGTATCAAACTTAGTAATTGTTAGATCAGGATTATTGATCATTGTGATCAGTTTTAAATATAAGTAATTGAAAAAAGTTTAGAAAAGGTATTAGGGTCGATTGCAAAAAAAAAAACATAGTTAACGTCTCGTATGCCATGTGAAAAATTTGCTAATCAACTTGAAACCAACTGATATTTTAACGTAAAGTTGAAATGTCCTGCGCGGATCCGCGTTCCGGCATGCGAGGGGTTAAGGGCTTTAATTAAAACAAAACTTAATTGATTCCTTTGTGTGACGAAAGTAACCCATACATTTTGTATGACTAACTTTCGTCACTAAGCTTTTAACTATATAATTTTTTTTTGCAATCGTCCCTTATTTCTGGTAGGCTTCACTGACATTATAATATTTGTACCCTTTTTCACAACACTTTATACTGTTCACCTTTCTGAAACCGTAAAATTTAGATCAAATTGTTCTAGGCTCTTATAGTGTTACGTCGGAAGACTCTTTCTTGACACTCATGATCCGCGGGTACGGAGTACGAAAGACCGCATTGATGAAGTTAAAGCTGCGGAGGCTTACTGACGCCCCTGTCACCCCCGCTGTCTTTCGTCCTGTGTCGCCCGGGGACCATTCTCATGAACGGGTATTCCAAGCTAGTTAAAGTAGCGTCTATCTATAAGGTATTCTAAAAATATGCATGTTAAACTTTAACGCATTCACTGTCAGCAAAGCATATATGCGTTTACCGTCATACAAGTTTATCCGTTGGCCAGGCCCCTGGCAGTGAATGCATTAACCTGAACTGTAAACATCTATGTTGGCGAAAGTAAAATACTAATAAATAAATTTTTTTTTTGGGCTTTGATCTTTGTACGAGGGGCGTCTGAAAAGTTCTAAGCCTAAGGTATTTCGAGGTTATATATGCGTTTATGATACTGGCCACTAGAAAGGCCGTTTAAAAACAAATTATTAAAAAATAACATGTCACGTTTTTATTATACTGTTTCGAGATATTCAACGGAAAAGTACATCATGTGTGAATTACCAACGAATATTACGAAAATTGAGCACCGTGCTGTAATTAAATTCCTTACAAAAAGTGACAAATCACCGCAGTGTATTTTTGAGGAAATGGCTATTATTTACGGTGATTCTGGGCCTTCTTATGCCACAGTCAAAAAGTGGAGTCGCTTATTTAAACTCGGACGGGAATCGATCGAAGACGACCCCCGCTCAGGGCGGCCAATATCGGTAGTGACCGAAGAAAACGTAGCAAAAGTCAAAAAGCTGGTATTAGAAGATAGAAGAATTAAGGTTTGGCAAATAGCTGAGGTCTTAGGTATTAGTAAAGAAAGAGTCGGAGAAATTTTACATGAACATTTGTACATGAGTAAAGTCAGTGCTCGTTGGGTACCGAAAATGCTAACGGCCTTCGATAAAGTACGTCGTGTGGAAACTTCTCGGGCGTTTTTAGAATTGTGCGAAGATGATTTAGATGAAGTTTGTTCCCGAATAGTAACTGTTGATGAAACATGGATCAGACAGTATGATCCGGAGTGTAAGTCTGAGTCGATGCAGTGGATTGAAAAGGGTGAAAGGCCGCCGAAGAAATTTAAAGTGCAAAAGTCGGCCTCTAAGTTAATGGCTACGGTATTTTGGGATTGTGATGGTATTCTTTTAATCGATTATTTAGAAAAAGGCTCTACGATAAACGGAACTTATTATGCAAATCTAATAAGACAGGTGCGACAAGCCATAGTTGAGAAAAGGCGGGGTAAACTAAGGAAAGGCATTTTGTTTTTGCAAGACAACGCACCCGTTCACACCGCTAATGTTGCGAGGCGTGCTCTGAAGGAAGTTGGTTTTGACGAAATTGACCACCCACCCTACAGCCCAGATCTAGCCCCAAGCGATTATTTTCTATTCAATAATTTGAAGAAAGAGTTGAGGGGAAAGCGATTTAGAAGTGACGAAGAGATGAAGGCGGCTGTACAGGAGCATTTTGAAGGGCAAAATGAAGATTATTTTTTAATGGCCTAAAAGCACTGTATAAAAAATGAAAAAAATGCATTGATTTAGGAGGAGACTATATTGAAAAATAAACACGAGTTCATTTGTGTAAATTGTTTTTTTCTATCTTAGGCTTAGAACTTTTCAGACGCCCCTCGTATCTGTGGTTTAATATACAAATAGTGGTGTGTATCCACATTAAAAAATGGGACACTACATGTTACATAAATGTATAAATAACAGTGCCCTCTCGCTTGCTCGTTCACTGCTGTAAAGTAGTGCGGTAGTATTCACATAGAGGTCGCTAAGGTGTAGCCTTTCAAATAAACAATGCAAAGATACACACACAAAGCATAAGGAAACATTTCGAAGGTTATCTGGTTAGGGTGGTGGAAAGGTTAACACGCCGGACCGATAATTCAAAGGTATCGGGTTCGACTCGCGGTCTCTCACCATTTCAATATTTGATTGAGCTTTGATCTTTGTATGAATGGTTTACTGATAGTAAGCGTATGTACATAAATGTTAAATAACAGTGCCCTCTCTCGCGTGCTCGTTCTCTGCTGTAAAGTAGTGCGGTAAGATGTGAATATTAACGTATTCACATAGAGGTCGCTAAGGTGTAGCCTTTCAAATAAACAATGCAAAGATACACTCACAAAGCATAAGGAAACATTTCGAAGGTTATCTGGTTAGGGTGGTGGAAAGGTTAACACGCCGGACCGATAATTCAGAGGTATCGGGTTCCTTCTACTCCCGGTCTCTTCCACCAATTTTTTTTTTTTTTTTTTTTTTTTTTTTTTTTCTTTTTCAATATTTGATTGAGCTTTGTATGAATGGTTTACTGATAGTGAGTGTACGACAGGTGGACATCCCGGAGCTGGCGGAGGAGTGCCACCTGATGGACCTGGACCCGGAGCAGGAGTCGCGGCGGCGGCGCGCGCACCAGGGGCCCGCCTACGACGAGGACGACGACCACCCCGGCATGAACCGCGTGCAGTGCGCCACCAGCTAAGCCCACTCCGCCGACGGGGCTCCCGAGATACTACCGCACCTTTATCACATGTATGTATCTCTTACTATATGTGTCCTAAACACTTGTGTGCGATGTCCGAAACCTGTCGAGGGAATTGTCAAATAGTCAATTGCGCCACCAGCTAAGCCCACTCCGCCGAGGGGGCTCCCGAGATACTACCGCACCTTTATCACATGTATGTATCTCTTAAGGCTGATTTAGACGATGCCAATTTTGAGACGCCTAAATTACGGCGCCTCGAAAAGGCACCGTATAAACACTTTCCGCGCCATTTTTTCGCCGCATGCCAGCGCTGGCGCGGAATAGAACACGAGCCTATTTTTTGCCGCCAGTGACCCCCCCTCCGCGTCTCTCGCTGCCACTAATGACTGGTACTGAAAAAAAAAGCACCGTGTAAACACGACTGGCGGCGAGATTTAGGCGGCTGAACATAGTCATTGTCTAAACGGTCGGAGGTGTGCTGTGCGGTAATCACTGGCGCCGTAATTTAGGCGTCTCAAAATTGGCATCGTCTAAATCAGCCTTTACTATACAGTGTGTATATTTGATATAACCGCATACCTCACGGGGGCTTAGTATAGGCACTTATTAATATATTTATCCACTAGGTTGATGCAGTCAGCCACCGGCTAAGCTTGCACCATAGATTGGAGCGGAGTTTTTTTTTTTTTTTTCCAAATTTTCTCTTCGTCACGACCTAGCGAAATTTAATTTGTGCATTTTAAAACAAAAATTTCTAAAATCGGTTGAGAACTCGCTGAGATCTGCGCATTGTTACAAAGTCCATTCGAGTCGATCCATGGGAGCTTCGCTCGCTTCGCTCGCTCCGCTCCAATAAATTATAAAAAAAATCGAACATTTTTTTTTTCATAGAAAATAAATCAGCAAGCAATGTACTTGTTTGTTGACACATAACATCGTGATGTCACAACTGTCACTAGTAATAACTACGCCATACATTGCTGCTCAGAAAATTTTCAAAAATTAATTACGCTATGGTAGTTAACGCTAAGTTAATAATTGTTATAAATATCAGATTATAGCACTAAAATCTCCGTCAGGCTACAATATGCGGTTGTATCAAATATACACGCTGTATGTGTCCTAAACACTTGTGTACGATGTCCGAAACCCGTCGAGGGAATTGTCAAATAGTCAATAGTAAAAAAAAACATCTTGAAGTGATGGATTTTATTTTGTAAGTAGGCCACGGGGAGACTTCCACATGTCTGAAGCATTGCACAGGGAGTACTCGGCAGCCAGTATTTGTTTTGTAAATGAATATTCTTTTGAAAGCTTACATTTATAAAGATGTTTCTAACTTGTGTCGGTTGACTTATTTTACTAGTTTCGGCTCAACTATACCAGAATCTAAGAAAGATAGCTATTTAAATAAATCCATATCTATACTCACTCTATACTTGTACTCCATGTATTTGTTATGCTAAGAACGACGGACGATAGTAACGTAATCTATTAAGACGGCTGTTTCACATGGACACAATTAATTCGTAAACTTTGTGACTATAGGGCACGTGCACAACACGATGCACGTTCGTGCACAACGAAGGTGCTTCCAACTGGTGCCGCCAATCTGAATCTTTCACCTTCTCATCACTTAAAATTGACATTTACTGTGCTGCCTATAGTTCTATCTATAGTTTGTGCACGTTCCCTATTAACACCATATTCAGTACTTCGAGTGTAAGCTTCCGAAGCAATAAAACGACACGTTTTTTTCCTTGAATAGGGACTTGAAGCGGTTTGTCCCAAACCGCCTTTTATCGTACGTTGAATGATATCTTAATTTGGCAATTTGACGTTTGAAAATATACAACGAGATTTGAGTCTTACTGAGAAATTAATTTGTATGTCATTTTCTAATCCGAAACTATAATGCAGTTAGCATTCGATTTAATTGTAGTTTGGTAAATGTGAATCTAATTATATAAGAGTTTGCCGCGTAACTAAATAACTATGGCATTACCAAACTTGATAACTACGTTAGCCTCTAGCTTTATCCATAATGTTTTTATAGTTCAATTTTAACTGTATTTTATGACAATCATTCGAGTGATTTGGAGTATTAAAGAAGACAACTGAAGATTCCCGAGGTGCAAGGTTTAGATTTTATTGTTGTAGACACCTGCACAAATATCTGATAAGAACAAGCATTCAAATATCTTACAATTATTCAATTTGAAAATTGTATTAGGTCATTATATCAGGAAAAATCCTATTAGCGCCACGCAGGATATGTATGAGCGCGCGGTACCAGCCTTAGAGCGCCATCTGTTATTAAAAATTTCTTTGTCCTCTCATATGTACAGGGATAGCTGGATGTCCAAAGGGGGCGTTCAAGTATTACGTAACGCAATTTAGGGGGGAGGGGGGTCTCGTAAAACGTTACGATGCGTTACAGGGGCGGGAGGGGGTCTTTCTTACAACACGTTACGTAACATTGTTTCTCTTTTTTATAAAAAAAAAAGGGATTTAAAACGCCCAAGTTGGCAACCCTTGTCGTTTACTTTACGGTCTGGTCGTCATTTTAACATATCTTTTGTGACTTTTGGGTAAAAATGGTCACTTATGGTGTTAGGTAACGTTTAGAGAGCGGGAGGGGGGGTACAGAAAAACGTTACGGCGCGTTACAAGGGGGGGAGGGAGGGTCAAAAATCTTCAAAAATTGCGTTACGTAATACTTGAACGCTCCCAAAGATTGCCATAGGATACATTTTACGCGACTACGATAATAAGCAGGGAGGGTCAGTCGGGAGAAGTCACAAGATAGGGAAATCTGTTTAATTTAATAAAAACGGCGTTATTATTTTTTTAATAACCCGGTCAAAACCGCTGTAAGGAATGTTACAATACAACATCCCAATACAAACTCCCGGTTACGTATGAGATTTATAAAAAAAAAATGCCGTTTCTATTAAATCTAAACTCGACGCCATGATTCCTAAGAACAGATGGCCCTATCTCTTATAGTTTTCGTTACTCCCTACTGACCCATTTGGATTGATCACCCTGTATAATACAGTTTGATTAAATCTCCATTGATTGGCAAATTTTAACTAATTCGGTCCTTAAAATATAATTGCAACAACCATTTTTATAAGTTTGTATTTTGTCAGATATTGCAGGTGGCAGTACCGACGCCCTGATGGACCTTATCCTAACATAACAACTTGACTAATTCTAAATAATTAATTATAAATGATGTCTTACTATTTTAGTTTTCATATCGTCGACTCTCACGCTAGTTATCTATTTTGTCTCGCTGAAGCCGTATATGAAGCTATTATTCAAATAGATGTTGCTAGATGAATTACCAATTCCATTTGATTTAGAACCAGTGCCCCAGATTTAATATAACGTTTTTTTGGTCTAATGTGATGTTCCACATGATATATATAACATTTGACAAAATAAGCTGTACCCGTAATCTATAATAACGTATAATTTTCAGATAAGTTTTAGTTTAGGTTTATTTTATAACAATCATAAATCGCCTGGTGACAACCAATTCACAAAAAATTCTGACACTATTCTTCAAAACCTCGTATTTAGTTTGTAGATTGACAGTGAGATACGAGCTTTGTTTTAAGTAGGTATTTGTTACTTTGAGTTTAGGTTGTCAACAGACGAAATTATGATCAACAAAAACACGTTTCAATTATCACCGAAACATTATATTGGCTAAAAAGATATTACTTTGTGCACCTCTATTATTACATAAAGCATAATATACATGCGAGCATATTATAAGCATGGGATTATTAGGTCCATTAGCATAGGGTGATTGTGTTAGTGTTAGTTATGGTTATTTGTAACTATGAAGTAATTAATCATCACTGTGATTTTTATTTCTTTTCTCTTTTAGATAATTGTGTTCACGTACATTTTTAAAGCGCCTAGCTTGTATTAACATACATGAAATATAACTTATAGATAATTTTTGTTTAGCAGGAAAGTATACTATTTTAACCGAATATGTTCAGCTATAATTACATATTGTATGTCACTTTATTTACCCATGTCAAATTATTTGTTTGATCAACTGCAATACATAAAAACTTACTAAGCTATACTGAATGTTTAGTCGCAATAAAATATAGCCCACACACCTGTAATGTAATAAAAATATAAGGAAGTTTTTGTCTCATGAATGCAGTTTTATTTTATTAGTATTCCCTTACCCATCCGCATCAGGAGCAGGAGGGTTACTCCGATGTTCGTATATCGAGATGCAATTAGATACCGCGTAAGTAACGTATAGATACGAATCAATATTCGAACAAATGCTAAGTATTTTATTGAAATGAAAGCTTTATCGACAGCTTTATTTACGCGGTATTGCACTATCTCCGACGACATCGAACTTGATATCGTGGCGTCCCGCTCATTCAAATATTGTTTGACGCGAGATCAAGAGAGATGGTACGGCACAAAATTCGAATTTCTATCTTCGGAGTAGCTCTTTTGTTAGATTCGATACCTGCCAAGTCTAAGGCTGCCTGTCCACTGAAGCGAAGCAAAGAAAATGAACCAATCCAATCAGGCTGCGTCATTCTAAAGAAAAAGTGCATTTAAGTCTGAGAAATGTAATTAGTTAATTTTACCAATTTTACATCTAACAGTTGCTTGCTGAACGGATGTTCTTTTCGGGTCGGGTCTGCAAGTACGTGACGACTTGACGAGTGGTTCATTTTGTATTGCATTCTAGCCTACCGGTTTAAAAAAATTCTGTCCTCTTCTAAGTAGATCAGAATCGGTACCTACCTAAGCCCAGCCAGCCTAACTCTGGAAATCCCTCTCTGATCAAAGGACAAAATACATATACCATCACAGAGATTGTAAAACTGGCTTAAAAGAAAATGGAGGGTGACATTTGGCAGGGTTTTTTTCCAATCGATCGTAATTCGTAATCAAATCATACCAAATTCCCATACTTTTCAGAAGCTCCTCCTTTTTGGACTTATTTAAAACGGCCCGAAATGTTTCGAACTCATACGTAGCTCTTTATCAGGGACTGCTCCCCGTACAGCGGCGCGATATCTTTGTAAGCTAGGTATAGTAAAAATTATCTAAGCTAAGCTAATCCACTGAATACCATTGAACAAACCACAACTGGTAAACCACAAATTAAGATAACGAGCTCGTAGTAAAAGCAGATTGTAACCACCTTGGAAGGTTAATATAGATTATCGACTCTCCTATTATTTCCTTGGACATTAGACTACAAAATGCACTAACAGAATAATGGTGATCATAACTTTTTTGGAATTTTACAACCGTCCGACTTCACTAGAACGTATTCTCTTGAAAAAGGACGATGAACTCTCGTCAACAAGCATTTTAAACCTATTCAACAAGGAATTAAGGTTGAGAATTCAATATCCACGCAATGTAGTTCCAACCTTTTTTTGTAAGTAACTGGTTGGCGCTTACGAGAACAAAAGCAGATAGGATTGTATTAGACACAATACCATTGTGAATGCAGGTAAGTGGATTAGCTTAGCTTAGATAATTTGTACTATAGTCCCTGATAAAGAGCTCCGTAAGAGTTCGAATCATATTGAACCGTTCCTGACAATTTTAAATAAGTGTAAACGTGTAAACCGCTGAATACGTTATTAGTTGAAACGCATCAACACTACTAAAAACGCAAATTGGTTCAAGGGATGTGACTATTGACGGGTAAAATTATCCGGTACATACACTACTGTGACTAAGGATAAACAAAATAAAGAGTAGTGGCAATTTGGTGTGACTACGATTGGGTTGGGAGCTTTTTAATATGATGATAGTTGTAGTCCGATGTAGCACAACTACATACAGCGTCATAACGCTAAACTCATCCAGTGCAGCAATATGGAACTGGACAGCTATACCGACAAAAAAAAATAACAAAAGTAGTGATTTGTTCCTGTAACTGTGTTGTACAAGTCGAATATTTGCAGTGCATTTCTTTTGTTTTCTATGTCAAACGAGAGGGATGCAACAAGAATACTTTCAGACGAAACGGCGTGATGTTTTTATACATACGTTCCGTGCTTGGGTTAACAGTACCGAGAAATGTTTATTTGGAAAATTTTCTGGTATCGCAAAGTTGCGAGATAAGAAAAAGGTCTACAGTATTGTATTAATTTTATTTAAATACTTAATAATTCTTATAATGTTTAAGCCTAAACAACAAAGCACACTTCGCATCATTTCCTAAACCCATGTACCCACTGTTAGGAGAAAACCCAACACAATTCAAGTTACGTATGTCTTTACCCTGAATGGGGAAGTTTTGAAATACATTGTAAGAAGGAATGTGCACAAGTTTTACAGCATTTGGAAGAATATTTGACACAATTGCCATTATTTCTGTGGTAGCATTAAATTTGAGATCTGTTATTTTAGTAGTCAAGTTGTTGATTACTTTGAACGGTTCGGGATTATATGTGGTTGTTTCCTTGAGTGCTGATGTTTGGTAGATGTTCACAATGCCCTCTCCACTACCTGTGGCTATTAACCTTCCGCATGAACTGGTAGATATGATTGAGCCGTTCACACAGCCCTGATCATAGAACTTCCTGAATGATCGGAATGTGGACAGGTCCCACAACGTTACTTCACCTTGTGCTCCATAGCAATAAAGCTGTTCACTATTGTGAGAGAAACAGGCTGAAACAATCTTTGAATTGTTTTTCAGACGTCGAAGTAACTCTCTGGATGTTGCTGATATAAGTAGTACTTCATCAAACCCATCACCAGTGGCAATATACTTTCCGTCGCTAGATAACTCAAAAATTGTGGGATTTTTTATAAGACTCGGCAGGTCAACTATTTCTGGCATAGCTTTGACAAGATCATAGTAACAGTACTGTCTGCGTATGGCTGGAGACGAAATAAATGCATGTGTGCCATCAGGACTGAACTTCGCAGTATTTATTTTCCATTTCTTGAGCCGAAAACTGTGTAATTTTTTAGTATCTTCCCCTGCAACTGACAGTAGAGACACAACACCGGAACAGCCCCCCACCATTCCCACGCTAAGTTTAGGATGGAACTCTACACAAAAGATATTTTTTCCTTCATTCATTGTCTCATTGTTTAACTTTGTTAGAGTTTTAATTTCCAAAACCTTAGATTGGAGACCTGTACCAGCTAACGTTTTCTTTTTGGACTCTAAATGTCCGATCCGATTCAGAATATCATCTCCCTTTTCATCATCTTCAGATTTTGGTTTAATTTTGGCCCAGTCAGGTACACCCATCACCGTTTGATATTTTTGTTTAAGTTTGTCAGTGTACTGTACTTTGGCTTTGGAATTTGTTTCCAAAATAGCATGTTGATCATCTTCATCAATCCATGCAGGTTTAAGGTCTAGATCAAAGTTGGAATCATCTGGAGACTTCAGCTTTTCTGACATGCTTTTGGATTTGTGGAAAAGCAATTGTGACAAGCTGAAAATAAAAAAATATATAAATTAACAATGATTAACATAATTAACAGTTAAGTCATATGTAAGTTCTGGCTGTGAAGGTCTGGCAGCTTCCTCGCAAAACGCATCAGCATTGTTGTTCAGCGAGGAAATACTGCCAGCATATTCAGTACCATGCTGCAGGGGAGTAACTTTTTAAATTTGTTTGTCTATTTTATTTTAAGTTTTAAGTACACAGTTGCTATTTAGATAAAGTTTTTATTAGCTGTAACTGAATTGCGTTTTTTGCCCTACCATGAAATAAATTACATGAAAAGTGACAAAAGGGTCATTCCATTGTGACGGGTGGGACATTTATACTCTTTTTTGCCTACACTTTGCTTTATTTCTGCCAAACGGCAACGATTTACGTATTGAATAAAACATTATCACATACTTGAATAGTCATTGCATAGTGTACTATCGAAAAAAGTATGAAAATGTCACTATTATTATGAGAAATTGATGGTATAAGAAGTGTGACGGGTGGGACTTCAAAGTGCCTCTCCTCTCTGCGTTGACTTACACCATTCGCAATTGGTAAGAAACTATGAAACTTTTGTTAAACAACCTATTTTTATATAGTTCCTGATATTGTATAGATTATGTATTAGTATAATTTACGCAAATAACTCGTAAAACAAAAATAATGTTGCTTCTCAATGCTTGTGACGGGTGGGACAGTACTTTGTGACGGGTGGGACGAGTAACATTTGGGCATACAAATGTATGACAAATATAAACACAGTTCTTTTGTATTTACTTTAATTCAGCTCTTTAATGAATTGTTTAATGTTACAAGTAATCATTTCAGTAGTTTTCTTAGGGCAATAAGCCAAAAAAAAAAATTTTTTCTCTTCAATGTTAACAGGTTCAAAAAATTGATAATACAGTCTATTACCACATACTTTTATCAGCGGTTCTGGTAGAATGTCTAAAATCTGACTAGTTTTAATGAGAGAGACATCTTCCTCATTCATTGGAATTCGTGTTCTAAAAAGGAATACCACCACCAAATTAAGCAATATAACACATATAATTTGCTTTAGTATAACCCAGCTACCTTTAAATAAAGTTAAAACAACGATTTTATACTCACTAAGTCAGTTTTATCAGATAATCCATTTTGTTCACCCGTCACTGTGACGGGTGGGACATACTTTGAAACGCGTTAAAAGCAAAAATTTTATTTACAAATGCAGCGCGTTTTTAGCTAAAATAATAGCCCTCACCCTAATTGTTACTTTCACAAAGCAAGACAACAAGAGGTTAGATATTTTTAGTTTAAACAAGAAAAAACATTGTTTTACTGTGACGGGCGGGACATGAGTTAAGCATTTTGTAGATGCCTAATAAATCCTAACCATGAAACTTTATTTATAATTACTTACCACTAGTTTAAACTGCGTTAAATATATTTTCTTTTACATTTATCACTTTCTCCGTAATGTTCAGAAAAGGCGCGAAATAGTGCTGCTAACTTAGAGTAGAAATAGGCTAACATAGACAACTGGCGCTAGGGGTACCTTCAGAAACGAATAAAATGCAAGAAAATGATATAAAAAGGAAAAAACTCATTGATTAATAAAACAAGGTATAATGTTCTATTCTCTAGATATTGATTTAAGTATAAATTAAGTTATTTATTTTTTATGCCTATGGTGTCGGTTTCGCTGGAATGACCCAAAAATAGTTCAGTTTTACATATAACTTTAGGATTTATCTTTGAGTTATACAAATTCAAGGGATTTAATTAAGTATGATTGATAACAGTTAAGCTTTACTTAATTAAAATAACAAGCTGTAAACAACAACTGCACATAACCTAAAGCTGACATGAACAACTTCGTTACTTACTGTTCCTCTTCAATATCCTCATTTTTACTTCGTAGTTTCTTAGCCTGCGCATTCCAACCAGATTTATTAGAGTTTCTCTTCATCTTGATCTATTGCAGGACTATAAATTCACAAATTTACCGCTGAATTAATAAATTTCGATACACTCAATGCGTAATATATCGCACATTGTATTTGACATTGACACTTTGACAGATGACTGACAGCCCGACCGTGTATAGACACTAAAAAAAAAAAAATTGTAAGGTAGCCTTCCAAAACCGGTAGGTACTTCCCATTCTATTGCAGATTTTTAGTTAGTGGTACTATTTTTTTTACTGGCAAGGAGTAGTTTTTGGTAATTGTCAACTGACTACTTTGAATGTAATCGAATGTCACTAATGTAAACAAAGAGGAAACATTATAAAATATTATTATTATTTAATAATGACACAAAGGTAAATTAGGAAAGAAAAAGGAGGTCGCAGGTTCAAATCCTGCTTAGATTGTAATAGATAGCATTTAATTTTTCTTTCTTAATTTACCTTTGTCATTATTTATAAAAATAAATAATTTGGTATTTCCACATAAAAAATAGAATCGATAAAAAAATTCTATAAAAATATAAAGGAAACATAATTAAATATTCCGCACATTTCAATGTATTTTCAAATAATTAAGCAAAAAAAAAGTCTTGTCCCATATTTATTTCAGAAAAAGAACAAAGCAGGCAGCATTCCTATTCCAACATGGGCAGCATTCCGATAAACCGATAAACAATGTTGCTTTGAAATGTTCGACTACTACCCGTTTGTTTACCTACTGTTTTTTAATACTGATGGGACACACAACATTTGCACACAGATCAGAAGATATATCCCGTGGTATTAACTTTTGAATCATTGCAGGTCCCCACAAGTTGGCAATAAATAAAATCCATCTTTTTGATTTAAAGATTTAAATGATTAGGGTTTTTATTCATTTGGTTACTGAACAACAATGCTGATGCGTTTTGCGAGGAAGCTGCCAGACCTTCACAGCCAGAACTTACATATGACTTAACTGTTAATTATGTTAATCATTGTTAATTTATATATTTTTTTATTTTCAGCTTGTCACAATTGCTTTTCCACAAATCCAAAAGCATGTCAGAAAAGCTGAAGTCTCCAGATGATTCCAACTTTGATCTAGACCTTAAACCTGCATGGATTGATGAAGATGATCAACATGCTATTTTGGAAACAAATTCCAAAGCCAAAGTACGTGGCTGCAGCTGTCAAGCGTGCGTCAAGCCGTGGTACGTTCCAAAACTATGGCAAAAAGTATTAGATTTATAAAAAAAAGTGATTTATCATCGACCTTGAAAACAATTCATAGTATTTTTTTTGCTAGTTGCCGTAACCAGTCCCAAGTCGTATCAATTATAAACTAAAGAAGTCAACTCAAAACCGTATTAACAACTTATAAAGATCAGATTTTCAATCATTCCATTTATTGATTCAAATATAATATCATAGATTTTCTTTTATGAAAAGATGAAACATTCAGTCCTGCCAGTCAGTCCGCGGAGTAGAGGGACACATGAGGTGACTCGGGCGGCGGGGTTGAGGTCACCATTACATTACAGTATCAATTTTAACCAAAATCGTCAGACAATAAAGGTAAATAAAAAACATTGATAGACCCTTTAAAATAAATTACAATTATGTGTACAAACTTCTTGATGTTTTCACGTAAATTTCTTTTTCATTCAGAATGCATACAGTTGACACAGTGGAGTGGGTGGAAAGAGCATCGAAAATACCTTTTAACACTCATCTTGTTAAATCCCTATAACAAGTTCAGATGTTATAGGTAAGGACATACATTACATTACCTTGGCAGCGGCCAAAATCAGAGATGTAATTTCATAACAGTACCGCAGCCACTGCGAGGTCACCGTAACCGATTTTGGTTAAAATTGATACTGTAATGTAATGGTGACCTCAACCCCGCCGCCCGAGTCACCTCATGTGTCCCTCTACTCCGCGGACTGACTGGCAGGACTGAATGTTTCATGTTTTCATAAAAGAAAATCTATGATATTATATTTGAATCAATAAATGGAATGATTGAAAATCTGATCTTTATAAGTTGTTAATACGGTTTTGAGTTGACTTCTTTAGTTTATAATTGATACGACTTGGGACTGGTTACGGCAACTAGCAAAAAAAATACTATGAATTGTTTTCAAGGTCGATGATAAATCACTTTTTTTTATAAATCTAATACTTTTTGCCATAGTTTTGGAACGTACCACGGCTTGACGCACGCTTGACAGCTGCAGCCAAGTGTACGCTTTACCATAGACAAAAACCTCCTTTCTTTTAATCAGCAGATGGCGCTAGTGAAAGTGTCGATAAAGCAGTTAGTTATGTGCAGACATTTTAGTTCTTAATGCGGCCGACAGATGACAATTTATGTCAGTGTTGCATCTCTTTTACTCTACCAGTTAATTTTTAATGCAAGAAAGATGTAGAGTCAGCCAACAGATATTCCTAGTATAGAGCTAGAGTTCCTTCATTCGTTATTCGTCGTGCTTCATTTCAATGCATCGCCGTTTTGGTTGTGATGAAATCGTTTTCAAAACGTTTTAAGTGATCGAAGAGTAGTTTTATGGTCGCAATTTGTGCAGTGAAACCGATCAAAACAAAGTTTATGGAAGCCATATAAGATTGTTGCTCGATTATGAAGCGAACTCTTTTTATTGTGTGACCTTTTTACATCCTCGGATAGTGTGGCAATAGTTTAACTAATGAATAAGATACAGTTGTAAAAAAGTGCTACCTATTTTATTATCTCTATAGAGGGGTCTATTACGTTTTACAATGGGGCCGATAGGGGCACCCCCATAAAAATATTAGGACGGTTCGTTTAGTCCATCATAAAACCAACACAGATACGCTTCATGACAATCGTCCGTAAAAAGCGTTCGGTCGAGGATGGTGCTGCGTCCACGGGAGAGGTCGCGGAGCGATGATCGGAGGCCCGAGAGCGATGCGAGGTGGAGCAGCGCTCGGTCCGCCGGTGGGTCGCGTCTCGCCGCGTTCAGATAGTGAGGAGCCGGCTCGCGCGGAGTGTGATGTGCGTGCGCGATGGCAAGCAAGCCCGCGACTCCGGCCGCCTCGCGAGCGGGCGTGCCCGGCGCGCCGCGCGTGCTGGTGTACGTGGCGGACCCGCGCCAGCTAGAGCCCGGCGCCGCGGCCGCGCCCGCGCCCGAGCCGCCGCCGCTCTACCCGCACGACTCCTTGCACCACGTCTCGCTGCCTCGCAACGCGCTCTACAGAACACAGCTCGAGCAGGAAAGGAACCCGCCTAACACCATCTTCTACAAGTCCTTGAACAATAGTGATGGCAAACTTGGTACTTACGGGTCAGGTGACAATCTGGTCCAGAGGACTGAATTCTTCCCTGCTCAGCAGTTCCCTAAAGAATCCGGTTTGAAGCTTGAGGATAAGCCAGTTGAGAGACAAAGTAATCTAGCTGTGCGAAGAGACTGTAGTAATAATTCAATTAATTCTGAGGTTTGTAGTGTAGAAAGTTACAATCCAAGAATACCGCTAGATACAGGGGAGTTAGCGACATATCAAAATAGATGCCCTGGTCCTTTGGGTGCGGATAATGCTGTGCAACCATTGCAGCCAGTTGTAGTGCAGCACGGATTCAATCAGTTTATTGAAAGTGGGTCGGTTCAGAGTGTGAATAGTGAAGGAAGAAATAGTGACAGAGAGTTAGTGGACAAGAGTTTTGTGAACTATCAGTTTTTAGAACAAAGTGTTTCACACCAGTCAATAGTGAATCAGAGTATAAGTATATTGAATCAGCAAGTGGGTGTGAGCCGAGGGATTGTGAGCGAGGGTGAGAGTGCCCCGCAGTTGGTGCGTACACCGGAAGGGCTGGTGCTTGCAGTGCTGCCCTCCACGGTGCAACCGGACTCCTCGGAACTAAGCAGTAGGACTGTTCAAAGTGAATCTTCTCAAACAATTACAGTGCCTTTAGGTTGGAGAAGAATAGTCAGTGGCACTTCAGTCCTGTATATAAGGTAAGACAAATTCATTACCTATTTTTGTATTTGTTACTGTTTCAAGTGTCAATTCATGTTATCAAAATAGAATTGCAGTTAGTTACCATGATTGTCTTGCTCCATTTTTTGTCATAGCCTCATAGGTGTTACAGTCACTCCAAGGATAGTCTGACACCCTTAAACAAAACAAATATTATGAAGGAAGCAGCAACATTTAGCAAGATAGGTATTCTTTACTGGTTCCAAGATAACTAACTAAACTAGTCCGTACCATCAGGAAGTAGCCAGTGCAATCTTGAATGTTTTGTCAACTTCCTGACGGTACAGGTCACTTCATTATTATAGCTTCAAACAGAAACTCAGGGCACGCTGGTGTAGATTTCACTTACTTTTTTGTGCAATAGAAAATGGTGCTCAATGGGGAGCTGGTAGGAATTGGGTTGTATGGATGTCACACCTCTCGTAGTTATTAATAAAAATCTTCTCAACAAGTGTATTAAAAGGCTGGTCACTCCTTGTCTTTGTGAAATTATACTAATGTAACATAAATAATTATCAATATGCAAACAGGAAAAGAAGAAGTTTGTATACTTTAATTTTAATACAATTAGAAGTGATTACAGATAATAAGTTAAATGCTGAAGTGTCAAGGTTAAACAAACTTAAAAAGTTTTTCCTTTTTGAAATAAAAAGTATAAATGATTAAAATATTATAACTAGTTTGATTGATTTAAGTCTAGCCTTATCAGTATAACTAAATGTTTACTTGGTTTTCTTCTGATTTGTTATATATTGACATACAGTATGATACAGTGACTAATAAATATAAATTTTGTATAATAAATATTCACATACAGGATTTTTCAATGCTTTAAAAATATTGACACATACATCATGTACATACAATTGTACAGTCTGCATTATCTATCATCAACTGAATATTTTTCTTCTACCACTTAACCATAACAAATGTCAGATATACCTATCTGCTGAATAAGGTGCAGTTTAAAATATTTAACTGACTCTTCCTTTACTTTGGTAATGAATTGAAGTAAACCTAATTTGTGTAATGATAATGATCTGAGCACCTTTCAGAAGAAGTTGTCTGTTTATCTACTTATTTATTATTTGTTTATTTAACACTGTTTTTACTTAAGCAAGGTACCTACCTAAAATACATCATCATCATATATTTAGGAGCTAGGCTCTTGTCGGTGGAGTAATTTCCAGCTCATTCTACATTCCGCTTACCTTATACTAGCTAATACATTACATATTATTATATTACATTAGGAAGTCCATACGTATGATCCTGAAAGTAAGACAGCATACTAATAGGTAGCTAAATATTAAAAAGTAAAGTTGAAAAGTAATGGACAATATCTTTTTTATTTATTTATTAATTAAAGTGTAAAGCTAAAAACATATACAATTTCCTGCAAAACGGTTTGTACTGTTTGTCTGCAGGTATGAGTCTCTTTATAATATTTCTACAATAGTTATTGCTAAACACTTGAGTGACACTGTATAGACAACTTTATCACTCAAGTGTCAGCAATAGGTGCTTTTTTAAGTACTTTTTAAATTTGGACTTATTTTGCTCGTGTTGGATATTCTCGGGCAAACTGTTGAGTATGTAGGGAATCCTTTTGCTCAATGTTCTATCTCCATAGTAGTTCCTGACCCTTGGTACTTCAAATTTGCCCGCGGATACCGACTTTGTTCCGTGTTTATGTTCTATTAGTATTGGGTTATGCTCTTGATTGCCGTGATTGTTAACTGCTAAAAGATATTTATGTTTTAAACTAACTTGAAAAGCATAGTGGAAATTTTGAGATAGGTAATTGAAACTACCTGATTTCAGACTAAGTTATAAATACATCAGATAATAAGTACGCATGTACCTATGTGATAAGTTCACCTTTGTGCATACAAAGGTGAACTTATCCCTATTAGCGATCTGTTCCAGTTAACCTTTAAGCTAAGTAAGATTATTTTATCATAAACTAGCGACCCGCCCCGGCTTCGCACGGGTGCAATGCTGATAAATTATGCATGTATGATGAAGATTTATATGTCTAATATAAACCTTCATCTTGAATCACTCCATCTATTGAAGCAAACCGCATCAAAATCCGTTGCGTAATTTTAAAGATCTAAGCATACATAGGGACAGACACAGACAGCAAGAAGCGACTTTGTTTTATACTATGTATGTAGTGATGGACTGATGGATGCCACGCCACGGCTACCTCTACCTCTATCAGCTCTATCATCCTTCAATAAACAAAAAACTTTATGTGTAACAGAATCCCGTCTCTACTTGAATGTTTCGATGCGATTGTAGAGCTTATGAACTCTACGTATATAAATTGAAGTTAATAAGACAAACATAAAGCGAATGCATAGTTGCAGAAACCTGTTTGCAACAGCAATACGAATGCACTTATTGACGTCTCTCTACTCGTCTCTACTTGACGAGCACTTGGTATGATAAAACGAAAAATAAAACTCAATGGGGACAAAAATATGATGAGTTTTATGCCATTGAATGATGAGATTGATGAGCACACGATAATACAAGTCAAGATAGTATTGATCGTGGCCAAGGGCCAAAACAAAATTACAATATAAGATATCGCATCGTGGTACGACGCGACATTGGGCCACGATGCGATCCAAAATCAACATTATTTTATGTAATAAGATAAAAAACTAAAAATATAGTTTTCAATCCCACAACGAAGTCGCGTTGTACAACTATGCCATATTATCTCTTGTAATTTTGTTTTGGCTATAGGTACGATATATTAAAACAGTTTAGTAACTTTTTGTGCCACGGAAACTACAGAAACAGACTTATGCAATTTTTTATGCAAAATGTATTTGTTCTATAGATAGACCAATGACGTAGCGTCCATAGTGTCAATTTCCCTCCGTTTTATGAGACCTTTGAGCACTTGTTTTTGAAGAAAACCGGCCAAGTGCGAGTCGGACTCGCGCACCGAGGGTTCCGTACAAACACTTTCCATCCCTAAGTGGTTAAGTTAAGTTTGCACCTGGTATGTATAGCGCCCCATATAAATTAGGTGCAAAATAGATACCCCACACGTATGTGTTTGATGAAAAAAAATGTTTGAGTTCCAGTTCTAAGTATGGGGAGCCCCCAATATTTATTATTATTATTTTATTTTTGCATCAAAATCTTAATGCGGTTCACAGAATACATCTACCTACCAAGTTTCAACAGTCGGACAGACAGACATGACGAATCTATAAGGGTTCCGTTTTTTGCCATTTGGCTACGGAACCCTAAAAACGATGTGAAATCTATTCCAGCTTGCCCAAGCTTACCTACTTTAGATGTCACGCTAACGATAAGAATAAGACCATCAGCCTTCGATGTCCATTAATCGTTTGCCCATCAGCTATTAAGAATTTTATAATACATGTTACACCTTAGTATACTTAGTTACGTTAAGTTATAAATTATAATTTTATTATTATCTCTGGTTCTCCGGCTTTTCGACTCATTTTTATACTCTTGATTGCATGAGACTATCTATCAGTCATTATAAAACTAGAGTTTAGTAGACGTTTGTCGAAATAATAACGATTCGTCGTTACCCGCAATCACTCGAGTACTTAAGGTTAATGAAGTATCTCGCGACACGATGCGAGCCACGGATCGAGCTAACGTTAAATCAATCCGGCACAAGTGGCCAAACCAGTCCGGCAGCTGAGCGGACGCTGCGCCTGCGCCGCCAAGTGAGAAGCCTTCCATCGCCTATCTCTGTAAATGAAAGTTTACAAGGTTAATTTACTTCGATTATCAACAGCGCTTTAAGGTCGATGGCGACATTTGGTGTGGCTTGAGGTAAATTTTTGAGAATAAAACGTACGATAATCATGTCAAATTAGTTCTAAACTCACTAGACTTGTAAGTCATTAGTCATTACTAGGATTCACATACAAACATTCAGTGTTTCGTATTCCCTACTTACTGATGGATATATTTATAAAAATTCTCACTTACGTATGCTTATTTATTATTTACGAAATACAAGTGATTCCTTCGCGATTTTTTTATTAGTTTTATCGGTGTAAGCGGTTTTTCAAGTTCTTCCGCTCAATAAGTGTAGTTCCAAAAGGCTAAGATGAGCGCTATCCTAGGTTATTTACTTATTTAGTGCCTTCGAATGTCTACATTTTTATTTTTACCTTAGGCTTCGCGTACAGTCGTGATTCTTGCACGCGATACCTTAAAGACGTTGTCCACTGACGACCCTCTTGAACAGAGATGTTCTGAGATAAGATACCCCAAAAATAAATCTAACATCATCAATGATTCGTTTAAAATGTTGGTCTAGGCGGAATCATGTCATGCGGCTTCCGAAACGTCACATACATTTTTGGCCCCAGTAAAACCGCAGCCATAATATATGTCTTGTATGCGAAGCCTTATTCCAACACTCGTTACTATCGCCGATGTCCCAGGGCCAGTGAATACCTCAAAGACTGACGTTCTGAAATAACTAATAAAATTTAGGTGTGGGTGTAATGGTGACGTTAGTCTTATGTTTGTGTAAAGAAAACCTTAAGATCTTTATAATTATGTGCTACGGAAAGGTCACCCTAATAGTTTTCCCTAGTAGAACTGCAGTCCTTTATAACTCTGCAGTAAGATCTGCCTGAAGAGGGATTTACTTATAATTGTATAATGTTAACTTTAACATTTTCTCAAATTTTGTCTGTACTTACTTAATGTGCTGGATTGGACGTTTAGTTATATAGTTTAAAACCAAAAGGACAAAAAGACAAAACCTATAAGCACATTCTTTATATCAAGTGCACTTAGAAAAGAAAGCTACGTATTCATATTTCATAGCGGCATGGGCGCGCCGAGGGAGGCTCTATTGTGGTTCGCCTGCGCTCATTACTTGGCTCTTATCTGTCATTGGCAGTACAATGCTTAAGCGAACAATAATGTAAAACGCACGCACCTTGGGCGGTAATGGTTCTACGTTAACAATCCATTGACTATAGCATTACCCATTAAACCAACAAACGAGGTTACAAGCGGATTTAATTGCCGTTTTCTGATAAAAGAAGTAATGTTTACACGTGGAAAAACGGCATGCCTTGTAACGTCTTCAGTCCCAAGCTATAGCCAAGTTAATGGTAAAGATATATCAACTAAGCACTCAGCGAAACGTTAAACCTATGAAATGCCTGAAACTTATAGCGTAATACGTAGCGTTTCTTTACATTTGTAAACAAAATTCCAAATATGTGTGCTTTGAACAGCGTTCATAGGCTTTGAACCATTCGGGCAATAGAGGGACTACAGCAAAAAATTAAATTAAAGGGCGTCAAAGCTTTTTTCTATGAAACAGCTGACTAAGTAACAAACAATATATGCATAGTTGACACCAGGCATTCGGCTCTTGCTCCGTTGATTTACGGCCATTTCGAGATAAAGCAGAAACGAGCTGACGTCAAAAATCTGTTTTCTCTCGAGCCATAAACTCTGTTGGATTTCTCTGGCCTCCTTTGTGATGTATTGCACAATGACTTCGGGATTGTCCGTGCATCTCCGATACTTTACCTACGGCGGCATTGTTTCGGCTGTTCGATGGGCGTCGACGGCATTCTGATCCGATTTACAATTCGTTCCGACTTTCTTCACAATGTTAACAATAAGCCACATGCATAGTATCGACGCTTTTTGTCATTTCCTTGCCACCCGGCGTGATTTGTTTCAATACTTATGTAGAAATTCTCCTAAAATTATCGACTATACGCCTACTTTCAACTCCGTCTGATAATTCTCTAAAACGTTTTAGTAAATCCCTTTTTTGAAATATGAACTCTACCTGAGGTTCCGGGCAAGTCAGTAAAACTTTACAATGTCCCTAATTTGAGAGTTATAGCCCCACTCAGTGATGAATGGCTATTGTGAAATACGATATTGTGCCCAAGTAAAACAAAGAATAAAATGTTCGTTTGGAATTCAAATCATTGGTTTTTATAAAATATTCTTGTATTGAAGTAGGTATCGATATGCCAATGTGTTTAGACGTTATAATTTGGTTACTGTTACACGTCGGAGATTAGAAAGATTACTTACAAGTTACATATGTATCGAACATTTTAAAGTTTCACACAATATCAACGCATAAAATCGGAATACGACTAAATCTCTCCTATGCTATCCCTCTCATATTTTCACGAGCGTTTATAACAGTCCTATTCGGCTTAATGCGTATATATCATAATCATCAGTACTTACTTACAGTTTGTTGTTACCTATCCACTTGCGTTACAATGGTTTACCTCTTACAATGATCGTCAATAGCTTAAAGCGAGATCATACGCGCGTTGACCTCCGCAGCTTCGACGCGGAAATAATTCGAATTACGTAAGCCGAGTCGAACATTTTTTATTGCTCCATTAAATGAGGCACGACTCTGGGTGGAGACTCCGAGAGCGTCTCAGCTCACAACAAATAAACGAATCCCCGATGATACGGCTATTAGTCGTCCTACTGTTGATAGCCAGTCCAATGGTAGCTGTTTGATCGTGACGAGTGATTCATTGTTCATTGATATACTTTGGATCATAAAATAAACATGCGAATCTTTATATACCGCAAATAAAAACTCGACTTAAGATATTTATATAATCAGCCTTACATAATTGTACAAATATTGCGACAATATGTTGTAACTCTTCTTGTATGGATGCCACCGGATGCGTCGCTCACATGGGCACCATACGGTCGAGAAAATGAAACGTGTGCTCTCATTCTTTGTCAGTTCCCACAGACAAGTAACCAAGGGGATCGAGTCAAGGTTAGCTATGCGAATCTATTAAAAACACTGAAACATAGCACAAAAACAAGACGTTGTTCTCTGTGTTCAAGTGGGTTTATTTACTTGGTGATGCGGCAGGTGTTTCGCAGACCTGAACTTGAATGTTTACTGGCGTCGTACTGATACTCATTTGTAGAAAACAAGTTTATTTATAGACGCCGTAGAAGGCAGATATACTTAAAAAGATAATCTTAACGCTTAGACAAATTAAAATAGCGTTTAATGGGCAATATGGAATCTACTTTTTACTATTTTATTTCAAGTATTTTGAGTTAAATGTATATTCATATCTACGCTAATTAAACATGTTTTAACATACTTTACTCGTATGTTGCATATAACGAACGGCATGTTGATTTTTCACATTGAATCGATCAACCGCCACGCCACCACCAACCACTAAACCACCACAAAAAAATCAACGTCATTGATGTGTTTTGTGGCATACATATCTTCCTCTTTGTTTAGTCTCTGCCTCTCTGTTAAGTTAATTCAGAACATTGAAATAAATTACTGTAATAATCTGATGAAGTAACCGTAAGTGTTGTTTGTTGTAACTAAAACCTTGAATAGCTTATTTTCATAATTCTCAAATAGCAGCAGGTATATCAGTGAAGGTAGCGCGTGGCTCGATCCACGTCACTGCGGCCGTTCACCTGCTGTAGTTTAAGAAAAATGTACACCACTTATTATTGCATGTTAATAGTTCATGTATTGAAGGCTTCCTAGCTTTCTACAGCATGCATTGGTTGTCTGTATACTTAAAACGTCCGTCTTTTTTTGGTTGATATCAAGGACATACAAATTGCACTACAACTTTTTATAACGAACGAAAAAATCCGCCTTTGCTTCTAAACCCACAATAGCTATTACCAAAAATGAAAGTCACCAGAAATCTTGTGTATAAAATAATTCTAATCAAAATGAAAGCAAATTGTTGTAATAATGAACGTATTCCCACGTGTATATTAAGATAAATAGTTCATGCTCCCATTATAACGCCTATTATGGTATTATGAATAGTCATAAATCATAATTCATAATTTGAAATATCAAATGACACCGCCTGATATTGACTTCGATATAATGAAGTCTTGACTTAAGCCATTACGACTTTAAAACCGCTCTTGTTCGGTTCTGAAGATGGCCGGAGATTGCCGGCGAACATCATTTATTCAATACAACTTTCTCGAACAATACCCGTTTCCCAAAGTTGTGACAGTAGACGTTTAAGCAAAATACTGTCGCACATTTTGGCACCTTTTGAAGGGTTCCAGAATTAGAAGTCCCTTATCGAGCGACCCCGACCCATATCAGCTTTGCTCCCCTTCGCATGAATAAATAAAAGCTCGATTTGTTGCTCACTCGTTTACCGACGCATTGATATAAACGCCTCCGGTCTAAAATGGACTCTCATGCTTACCTCGCAACTAGAATGAGCCGTATAAAGAACTTGCTTTGTTGTCTTTTAAGAGCTCTTTTGTACTGGCCATCAACAGTCAACAGGTTATGAAAAATCAATCGCCTAGTTTGAGTGGCCGGTCCTGTTCAATTTATTCAATTATGTTATAATTATTTATGCTTTCATTTAATAACCCGCTTTTATATAAATAAAAATGCCTATTATAATTTGAAAGCGTAAAGCGTTGATTAGACTAGTTTTTATGTGTTTTGATAGCGTTATTTGCTGTATAAAATGTACTCGTGTTTATACACGAACACTTTTTACAACATCTCAAGGACCTAATTTATTTCACATGTGTTGTGTAGTTTGGACGTGGCGTGAATAGTTAAAGAGCTCTCACAGTGACCTCATCTTACTGAGCTAAATAAGTCGTGAAACATGTTGACGTGATCGGGTTTGGACTGGACGTTAGTACCTATAGGTATGGAGAAATAGTATCGGGATAGTTTTATTATTAGGTACACAAGCTGCGCCGCGCGGTGTTTCCCGCTCATCCGACGGGAACACTACATTTTTTCGGAATAAAAAGTGCTTCCTTCATATCAAATTTCATTAATATTGGTCCAGCCGTTTAAGTAACAAAACAAACATACACACAAACACTCACAAACTTTTCCACTTTATAGTATTAGTGTGATTATTAGACATTGTCTCTTCCTAGTGATTGCAAGTTTTGACCGGAATTACATGTCTTGAAAATTATTATTATAAAGTATAAACTAGCTTTTCCCCGCGGTTTCGCACGCGCGGAAGAAAAAAAGACTAATAAGTGTAAGTGTCATTTTCAATTCAATTTAATTTATTTATTTGCTTGAACATACATAAAATGAATAAAGTACATAAAATGCATGGTCCGCCACAGTATGGCATGCAAACTTACTTACACTAATCTATAATTAGCCTAATAAGGTTAATACAAATAAAATAACTGCACTTAAGTAACACATGGACTAAATCGATGTCAACATTGTTCAAGTCCAATTAAAAAATAACAATAACTAGAGGCCCGTTGCGGCGTCGAACCGCCGCTAGAATATGGAAATCCGGTAGTGTTACAGAAAATAACTACTTTATCGATAAGAAGTTTTTGGCGAACGAAGAATTAAAATGATGTTTTAAAAACGGTAAAACATGCCAGGCTAGAGCTAAGCCTGGTAGCCAACTGCCAGCTTCATCGTACCAACTTTTTCAACTCTTGTAAAAATAAGTTGTGCATTAATGACATGTGATCTGCTGATCTGTTTCACAAATAAAATGAATGTTATTCGATTTATGGAAAAATTTAACCCATAAAAATAATTCCATATCTTAAAAAAATAATTGACATATTTTCATAGGACCGAACATAAGATTGGTAGAATTTAATTTGTTGTTCTTTCTTCAGGACATAAATTTATCGATTTGATCGATTTCTATCAATTTCAAGAAATAGCACATGAATCGAAATAACAGATTTGGGCACTCACTACGCAGGTTTTAAAAAGGAAATCATGTAATGCGTAACTGTTTATGTATTCATTTATAATCGTAAATACTTAAAAATAGTGATAATAAAAAATGTTAAATAAACTCAATTGTATGAAATAGAGAGTATAAAACGTTTATAGATACACGAAAAACCACTATTATCTATCAATGCTTGTTTTTTTAATGAAATTCAATAGATCGTCCAAATTTTCTTAATATGGGTGCTGCCATGTCATCATCATCAATCATTTATGAATTATGAGTCAAAATCCATGTGTCAAATCTGCTATTCGTCATGGCTCCTATTCGTCAAGCTGTCTTTTGGTCAACTTTGATTTTAAGTCAAATTTTCTTTTCGTCAAGTTCCTCGTTCGTCAAATTACTTATTCGACATCCCCAGGTACAGTTGTTAAAATAAGAAATAAAATCCTTGATCGTATAGTAAAGTCAGACATATTTTTTTCAGTAAATTTAGAGCTGAAGGCCTAATACCCGAATTCCAAATTCAAACTTTCGTCTTTCCTCTCATTGAAATAGTCTCTGACAGAAGAGTGAGGGAGATGCTATCTATACTCTCAAGTCTATGATATAAACCTAATTTTAGGGTTCCTTACCAAAGTCGGTAAAAACGGAAGCCTTACAAAATCAATTTGTTTTGTTGATAGCAGAATTTGTCAAATTTTATTTTGAATGAGAATAAGAATGATCAGCCAGACGTCATTAATTCAAATATGATTTATCCTTGAGGGCGTCAATTTTTTGAAATTTGCATCATATGTAGGTTATTTCTACCATCAAGTTTCGCATGTTAGGGTAATATGTTAATTATTCCACATTGCCAACTGGTCCACAATGTCAGCTCGTCTATATTCCCATCTGGGTCACAATGCCAACTTGTCCACACACCCAACACGTCCACATTGCCAACTCGTTCATACACCCAACTCATCTGCATTGCCAACTCGTCTATATTACCAATTCGTCTCCATTGGCAACTCGTCCATATTCCCAATTTGTCCACAATGCCAAATCGTCCACATTGCCCACTCGTCCATAAACCCAACTCATGTACAATGCCAACTCGTCCATATTACCAACTCGTCTTTATTGCCAACTCGACCATATTGCTAACTCGTCCATATACCAACACCACAATTCCAACGCGTCCATATTTCCAACTCGTCCATATTTCCAACTCGTCCACATTCCCAATTCGTACACAATTCCAAATCGTCCACATTGCCCACTCGTCCATAAACCCAACTCATCTACAATGCCAACTCGTCCATATTACCAACTCGTCTTTATTGCCAACTCGTCCATATTCCCAACTTGTTCATTTTGCCAACTCATCCACATTCCCAACTCGTCCATATTCCCAACTCGTCCACATTGACAACTCGTCCATATTACCAACTTGTCCGTATTACCAACTCGTCTTCATTGCCAACTCGTCCATAATGCGAACTCGTCCACATTGTCCCCTTGTACATGTTCGCAACTTGTCAATTTACCAACTCATCCACATTGCCAACTCATCCACATTTCCAACTCGTCCATATTCCCAACTCGACGATACACCCAACTCGTCTACGATACCAACTTGTCCTTATTATCAGCTCGTCTTTATTACCAAGTCGTCTTCATTGCCAACTCGTCCATATTCTCAACTCGTCCACATTTCCAACTCGTCCATTTTACCAACTCATCCATATTACCAATGTAGAAGATACATTCCCAACTTAGCTACATTGTCAAGTCGTCCATATTCTCAACTCAACCACATTTTCAACTCGTCCATTTTACCAACTCATCCATATTACCAATGTAGATACATTCCGAACTTAGCTACATTGTCAAGTCGTCCATATTCTCAACTCGAACACATTTCCCATCCCGTCGACATGCAAGCGGAAGGACTAAGTTTTTTCTTGTAAAATACCATTTAATTTACCATAACTCATGCCATTTTCCTTGGTTTTTTTTTTATGAACTTATATAATCATAATAATCATATTTATAATAATCTATCAGAAATTTACTTATTTGAATGACGTTTAAATTAGTTTTACTACATTTTTTCTGCTTTGATTTTTTATTGTAAAACTCGCCTATACCTAAAAATAATCTATTCTTGAATGACGGTTAGTTTTAGTCTTGCGAGCACCAGTCCAACTCGCACTTAACCGGCTTGTTCCTTCACATTTTTAACAGTTATGCGAAAAAAGTTTTCATATCAACATTTTAAAAAGAAAAACAACCTGGCAATTTAGAACATTGACATAATACCTAACCACCAATAAAAAAGACATTAAAAGTAGTCAGAATATGGTTACTGTCATTCATTGTCAACAAACTGTAAAATTATTTTTGCATATTCGTACATGTTTTAAGTGTTGCGGATATTCCGTTGCCGACTCAAAAATAATATTTCATCATGCTGAACAACTTACTACAGGTTTGTGAGCAAATCATGCTTGTTATTATCTGGTCATCTTATGTCAAAATAAGGATCACAGGTCACGTGGTCAAAATCACGTGGTTAGCGCACAGTAGTTTTTTCAAATCCATTTTTCAGTACTTTTTCAGGAAAAAATTAAAAATCCAAGAGTTTTATGCACCTCTCCAGCATGAGACGAATCTAATGACATATCATTTATCAAAATCGGACCATAACTGTAGATCTGATGGGATGTACAAAAATCGGCCTCGCGTAATATATATATAGATAATAATAATGAGAGTTTTCAGCACTTTAACTAAAAATTGCGAGTAGGTACTCGCTTTTCCTCGTAACGAATTGTTTAAAATTACTGTCCAAGTACCCAGTGGGAAAGAGGAGCCAATTACGTTGTAGACAAGGACATTCAAATGTCAAAAACACTGAGTCAAACTGTATTGTAAATAAACAAATATTATCCGCGTAGTGAAGCGTCAACACGTATTAGCTTATATGTTTACTCACTTGGGGTGCATAATGACGTAGGTAAAACAAACGACACGAGGGAAGTGTTTGGAATATCCGATGTCAGTGTTTACCCGGTTGAGTGAAGTATGCACTACGCTGGTTCTTATAATGGCGATTTTTTTAAATTTTCCCCTGGCATCCCACTCAGTTTGTTCTAGGGACGACTAGGCACGAGGAAATGTCTTTGTATCTTTAGTCTTTACATTTCAAGAACGTAAATCATTCATTTTCTTAAAAAAAAAAACTTTATAGTATTCGTTGATTGAGAAAATAATTATAAGTTAATTGCTATAATAATATTACTGCTGAGCTGAACAGAGTTTTATTCACGTTTTTTTTTACGTTTATCTCGGATTTTTAATGGGCGGTAGTGACTTCTAAAATTTCGACGAAGACATTTTTTGACATTTTATTATTAATCAAGTTGTTTACAACACGTACTGTTCAAAGAGTATTTTAGAACTGACATTGTAGTCAACACAAACAAACGTTGCTAATACAAATTTAAACTAGCAACCTGTTCTAGATTTAGTTTGACAAAGTTCTAGGCCAGTATATCATACACAATAGGTTTTATGCCCAATATCACAATAATAATTTCAATACGCCCCCTTAATGTGCATATTCAAAAAGACATAAAACAAAAACACATACAAAATCAAAGTTATATCAAAGAACACAATATTAATTAACAAAGTAAACAATTAGCTAACAATGCCTAAACTACTCATGCACCTATAATGCTTAAATTTAGGCAAAGCCTTTGTTAAAATATCTGCGAGCATCGAGTCTGTGGGCAAGTACTTCAGCTCGATACTTTTGTTGTTCTTTAATACACCTCTTATGAAATGATACCTGATATCTATGTGTTTACTCCGAGAATGGTACATTGGATCACCAGCAAGACACAACGCCCCTTGATTATCTACATGTAAGGTCAATTGTGCAAACTTACTTAACCCGATTTCAGTCATCAAGCTGTTCAGATATATTGCTTCTTTCATCGAGGACGACAAGCTCACATACTCAGCTTCACACGTGGATGTTGCCACACATTTTTGCTTTTGGACTTCCACGACACACATCCGCCTCCTAACATGAAAACATAACCAGAGTAAGAACGTCTATCTATAAGACACGCGCCCCAGTCACTGTCTGAGTAACCTTTTAGTGAATTACCTGTTTTCGTAAACATAAGTCCATGCGTTTTTGTGTGCTTCAAGTAACGCAGTACGCGCTTTGCAGCTTTCCAGCACTGTTTAGTTGGACTATCTAAGAATTGACTCAACTTTGCTACGCTGTTCGTAATGTCGGGTCTCGTTCCCGTCGACAAATACATAAGTGAACCAATTAATTCACGATATGGATATCGTTCACACTCATCACAAATCTCGTTAGATTTTAATAATTGGTTCTTCACTTCCATTGGCGTACATACTGAATTGCACTTATTCATGTTAAATTTATTTAAAATATCGTCAATATATTTTTGTTGTGACAATTTAAAGCCATTGTCAATTCTGTCAATTTCAATTCCGAGCATATATTTCGCAACGCCATAATCTTTCAATTCAAATTCAGCGGCCAGTTCTCTCTTGAAGCTTTCGATACAACCTCTTTTCTGCGATGCGACCAATATATCGTCAACATAAACTAATACAAAGAGTTTTGTATCGTGGTCAATGTCTTTAAAATAAAGACAAGGCTCATTTGATGATGCGGCCAATCCCATTCGTCTCAGTTGCTCATCCAGTCTGATGTTCCACTGACGGCCGGCTTGTTTGAGCCCGTATAGCGACCTCTTGAGTAGACATACTTCGCCCCCAGCCTTCAAGTCATTCAACATCTTACTGGCTCGTTCATGTATAGGTGAACCACTCAGTTCGGTCCGTATAAGATCCTGTAAACATTCTTCTAAAAGTTCGGGTACTTTCATGTATATATTCTCCTCTAATAAACCATTTAAATAGGCGGTATTAATATCCAACTGATGAATTTCAAGATCAAGTTCTGCTGCAAGTGCAACTAACAATCTTATTGTATCAAGCCTCGCGACAGGTGCGAAGGTATTCTGGTAATCAATACCATAGCGTTGGCTAAAACCTTTCGCCACCAGCCTCGCTTTCTTCTTCTCAGTCTTATCCACGTTGAGCTTCGTTGTTAATATGTATCGACAGCCAACAACGTTTTTGCCCATTGGTTTATGTACTATATCGAAAGTATCATTTTTAATTAGACTACGGACCTCCGAAATAATTGCATCTTTCCATCCTTTGCTTTCGTTTCCGGATAGAGCCTGCTTTAAAGTCACTTCAGTAACTCCAGCAAAATCCTGACAATCCGCGTATTCCTCTGTGGACTCCATGCCTTCTTCCAATGGAACTTCTGATTCAACGTGCTCTTCCGCTGGAATCTCTGGCGCCACGCATTCTTCCATAGGAGTCTGTGGTTCCACGTCAACCATGCGATATATTTTTCTGGGCCGTCCAACATGACCTCTCTCCAATCTGGGTCGGCCTGGACCTCTCTTCATTGCCCTCCCCCCATCAGCATGTACATAATCTTGTTGATGGACATGCACATGGTGCGACGGACCAGCGACGACATCCGATTCTGAATCATATATCGGTTGGTGAGAATCACCCGAAGGTATTCTCTCACACTCCCCAAGATCTCTGTTCTCTTCTTCATGCTCAGAAATATGCTCAATACGTTCGTCCTCAAGGTCAGGAATAAGTACGCTTGGATTTTCTTCCGGCCCTTTGGGGTGAAACTCAAAGTCAACCGTTAATGGTTGCTTCCGATTAATAAATGGTCTCTCTTTTTGTATCTCAAAGGGATCTTTGTCAATATTCCCTTTTTCGCTCTCTTGACACTTATTTTCGTAAAATTTCACGTCTCGTGAAACGATAAATTTTCTCTGCGTTGGCATCCATATTTTGTAACCTTTCCTATCGCTAGGGTAACCCACAAAGATACCTTCTTTGCTGCGTGGATCGAACTTGTCCTTCCCAATTGTTTTGTCCAAAACATAAACTTTAGATCCAAATTGGTGTAAGTAATTTAGGTTTACCGGTCGTTCACTCCACTTCTCAAAAGGTATCCCACCGTCGAGACTTTTAGTTGGACAACGATTTCTCAGATGACATGCTGTTAATACCGCATCGCCCCAGAAACCAGGAGAAAGTCCTGACGAAATAATCATGCATCTCGCCATCTCCACCAACGTTCTGTTCATCCTTTCAGCAACTGCGTTTTGCTGTGGTGTACCAGGAATAGTTAATCTCCTCGCTATCCCCTCGTTTTTCAGGAATTCATCAAAATCTCGGTTACAATACTCGCCTCCATTATCGCTCTGTAGAAACTTGATCTTCCGTCCCGTGAAATTTTCGACGTGCTTCTTGTATATTTTGAAAGTTCTGAAAACTTCACTTTTCTTATTTAACAAATATACTTCGCACCATCTTGTATGATCGTCAATGAACGTGACGAAGAATTTTGCTCCATTTATTGCTGTATGCTGCATGGGGCCAACCACGTCAGAATGAACAATTTTTAATGTCTGTTCACATGGTCCATTCGTTCTATAAAACGGTAACATACTCATTTTTCCACGCGCACAAATATCACAATCATACAATTCGGCTACATCTGACATTTTATAATCCATACCAGATTTATTCAAAAGTTTCACGAGATCTTTCGCATTTAAATGTCCTAACCGCTCATGCCACAAGCGTACATCAACCTTTCTTTCCGAAATCGCTGACGCAGTACCACACTGTTCCTCCAAGTAATATAAATTACCTATACGATTTGCGATCAGTTTAGTGTTACCATAACTATCTTTTACACTAGCTACGTCACCCTTAAACGTGACACTAAACCCTTGATCCGTAATTCTTGCAACTGAAATCAGGTTACACCGCAAATCCGGAACAAATAAAGTGTTTGGCAATTGAACCACGGTTTTAGAACCATTATTACATGTTAATAATCTCACTGTGCCCTTACCTTGTACATTTGTGCTCGAGTTTGTCGCTAAATTTAGCTTACCAGACAAAGGTAACAATGTATTTCCAAATTTGCTTTCGTCATTGCACAAATGTGACGTACACCCACTGTCGATGATCCAACTTCCATTCTCGTTGTAAACAGCCTTATCATCTGAAATACAATTGAATGTTACAAAATTGGTATCTACAGTTACTATATCACTACTATTATTTGACACGCACTTTACACTATCCACACATTGTTCCTTATTCTTCTTTAAACATTCAGAGGCTCTATGACCGTACTGGTGACATTTAAAACATTTGAACCTGAATTTTGAATTCCCTTGCTCTGTACCACTCTTCTTAGGCTTAAAATACTTATTTCCTTTGATAAGGTGCGCCTTATCACCACTTTCTCTATCATCTCTGGAATGTTGTTCTTCTAGTATTTTAATTTTGAGTGTTTCCGGATCTGGTAATATGTCTCTAGATTCTATAGCACATCTAAAATTACTAAAACTTGCCGGTAAACTGTACAGAAGCATAATCGAAATCAGATCATTATGCATTTCGATATCCATGTCTGCTAATTGACTCCTCACATCGAAAAAACGTAATACATGTTCTCTTATGTCACCACCTTCCTCCAATTTATGAAGCAATAACTGTTTAAGCAATGTCGCCTTCTTTGCGGGTCCTTTTGACGCGTGAATGGCCTTTAATTTCAACCATACATCTCGCGATGTTTTACACCCTCGTAGATGTCGTAATTCGCTCGGACTTATCGATAGAATGAGGTCTGACTTGGCTTTGGCATCCACAGTCTCCCAAAGTTTCGCCTCTCCAGGCTCCGCAGGTTTTTCAATATTGCCATCAACGTATCCCCAGGCGTCATTCTTTATTAATATTGCTTCGACTTGGATTCTCCAGGTCTCATAGTTATTCTGGTCGAGTTGCTCAATTTTTACAGTACTCATACTTACGATTAATAATTTGTCCTTTTGCACTAAATACGATCCTGGATCGTCAAGGGCCCATAACCACTGTGAGGGATATAAATTAGAATAGTGCAGTTTACGTGAAAAGACCCAGGATACAAATCAGCAGTTTATTAATAATCAAGTTGTTTACAACACGTACTGTTCAAAGAGTATTTTAGAACTGACATTGTAGTCAACACAAACAAACGTTGCTAATACAAATTTAAACTAGCAACCTGTTCTAGATTTAGTTTGACAAAGTTCTAGGCCAGTATATCATACACAATAGGTTTTATGCCCAATATCACAATAATAATTTCAATAATTTGGGGGTTTAATCCTACGTTCGCCTAATCAAATTATGTTTATTTATTGTTACAGAGAAGTTATTTTTAAGGGTCCTGTAGTTAAAGAAACCGTTATGGTTTCACCTTGTCTGTGTGTGTCTAAACACAAAGAAATTACGTTTACTTCCAAAAATTTATAAATTTACAGACTCATCTTAAAATTTTAAATACATATATAATTTGTATTAAATACATTACCGCCTCTAATTAGTCAATACTATAAATGATTATTTATCATATTATTATTATACTATACTATTCGTCAACTCGTTTCTGCGCCAGGCCCTGAGAAATCAGAATGGAATAAATAAAATAATAAAAGACAGAGAGCAGGAAAACTTAAATAAAAATAAGACCCATAGTTTTTAAATGAGTTTTCGGAATTTAGGCCGAGTTAGATCACGGTTCCGTTCCGAAGCACTCGGATTCGCATTTGACATAAAGTGACTCATTCAGAGGGAAACCCTTACGTGACTCAACTTGTTATCGGCCTTACCCTCTGCACTAATCAAAAGGGCCTATGTATCGCTGTAGCTCTACGTGTTTACGACTTTTTTGAATAGCAGTACAGTCCTGTTGATATCCTTAACGTTGTGGTTGTCATATTTGTGAATGAACGTAATTGAAACATAATAATGGCTTGCGTCTGCGGTTGACTTTACTAAGGGTAACACTGCGTAGTTGTCTCGTCGGCGGTAGGGTGTAGCTGGAGTTAAACTGTTTATTTAAACTTAAATTGAAATGCTTTATTCGCACCTGTTCTTAATAAGTACGAATTTAAATCGATTAAAAAAGAGGTTCCCAATTATTACAGATCTTTGTTGTTTTTTTTTTATTTCGTGCTTCGGCGGTAAGGAACGATAACTACGATTTATATCCTTCAAGTTCCAGTAGTGGTTATTGACTTGTACTAAACTAACATAAGTAGATCCGATTGTACAATCTTACACGAGCTATTGTATTACCAAATTAGGTATACTAGGCTCGTAGCCTGGATACTGGGTACAACTTGGTATACTTACATGAAACAAACTCCTATTATTTTATTACACGCATCATTGAATGTTCGCCATTTATAATTTAATTGAATCGTCAACCAAAGCCAAAATAAAACAGTGTCTTATAATGTTTCCGGTGATCATATATTAATATCAGTATAGGATGCTTATTGAATCTTATTAAACGGGAAATCGTAAACTATATCAAAATACACCTATAACCGCCTAAGTGTAAAATCGTGTTTCCGGCATAAAGTTCGTATCAACATTTTACATAGCAGCTTCCCTGCATTGTCTCACCAATTTGGTGGCCCCTAGCCAAGAGTTAACCGACGCCACCCAATCTACGCGGTTCATTGTGTCCGCTGGAATGTCCATTGAAATAGTGCTAGTGCTTTTATAATTTCGCGTATAACTTATTAAATCTTCTCAATCTACCGGTAGTGTAAATTTATCTGTCCGTAATATTTTCTTCGGTTTCACATGCATATAAACGGTCATACATTAACAATTGAAAGGGATTGAGGGATGTCGCGTAGTTATATTCATTATTTGAGCCTTCTTGACGTTTCAATAACTTTACACTTACCGTTTCAACATCATTCTTTGACAATGGTAACTGTATATTTATTCGAACGTTAGGAAAGCTCAAAATTAAATAATGAATATGTTGCAATGTTTTGTGTTTCAACAGAATATATACGAAGATTACAAGATGTATTTAATGGGCTGAGAGGATTTGACCAATATTTGATTTATGGTTAAGCGTTTAACCGCCACTGTCGTTATTGAAAAATTATGCCACTGGACGCCAACGTCCCCTAATGAAGTAAAATTTCCTATGATCAAAAATGTTGTAATTCAAACAGCTTAAAGTGTTCTTTTTTCAATCCCTGTTGATATTGGAACACTTTTTTATGTTTTTGGTATGGTATCATTGGCACGGTCAATAGCTTCACCGCTTGGCGTTTAAAAGGTTAAATGCGTACTGTACTATAATAAATGATGATATAGAGCGCAGGTCACCAATATTTTTTAACATTATGATCCCAGATTAGGTCAAAGCTATGAATTTCTGCCCAAGGTAAACAATTATTCTTATTAGGTATACTGATATTATAAATGCGAAAGTGTGTCTGTCTGTTATCTCTTCACGCTTAAATCGTTGAACCGATTTAGATGAAATTTGATACGGAGATATTTTGAGTTCCGGGGAAGGACAAACCGCGAGGCACAGCTGGTACGGTATAAAGTAATTAATAGCACGCATAAATATTGATTTTGTGCTCCTGCCGCTCAGCGGGCTGTTTACGACCTAGTTTTCAACAGGTCAGTGCGAGACGAATCTCCATCCATCATTAACACTTAGAGCGCGCGCCGTTAACGCTGTTTCAGACCGGGTTATTTTGAGTGCCACTGTTTCTGTTTACTCTTCTAACCTTATTTATATCCGTTTGAACTTTATCGTAAAATGACTTTATTCGCTTAGAATATTCGATAGACTGTCCTAGCTATGGATTTGGTTTAGGTATAGCAGTTATGGCGGCAGCGACACTAACTGGCGCCGAGCCAGTTCTCACATTTTAGGTATGTACATACTACATACGTGGCGTTGCGCATGATTGCTAAGCGCTGATCGAGAGGAGGACCTTTATTTATTGCTAACTAGGGACCCGCCCCGGCTTGGCACGTGTGCAATCCTGATAAATTATGCATGTTTTATACATACAAACCATCCTCTTGAATCACTATCTGTTTAAAAAACCGCTTCAGAATCCGTTGTGTAGTTTTAAAGATCTAGGCATACATAGAGACAGAGAGACATACAGCAGAAAGCGATCGATTTATACTATGTAGTGGTGATACTGCTTTTAATTCATTACTAAACTGACAAAACGTTTGCAAAATACGGAGACATTTTTACGACCTTTACGAGGCCGCCTGGTACGCTTGTACTTTCGTAAACAAGCTATAATATTGTAAAATTAGATCCCATTTTTCCGTATTTAAAACTTTGTGCATCCGTTGTCGGAAGGTGTAGGTGTTGCTCCACCTTGATTCTGGCCTTTTTTTATTGCTCCTTCGTTTTCTCACGCATGTTCTACATAACATTTTCTTTTATCTGTTAGTAATTTAAAAAAAGATAACCATTGGCGAAGTTCGACAGCATTCTTAAATATGTTAATTCGTTCAAATCGTTCAACAGTTTAGCTGCCCATTAGGACGATTAAGATTATAATCATAGCAAAAATCGTGGAACAATTTTCCAGAATTGATATTTGAAATCGCTAGTTAAGATATCTTAGGTAAGGTGTAAAGCCTTTCAAATTAACAATTCAAAGATCGACACACAAAGCTTAAGGAAAAATTCGATAGGTTGCTTGGGAGTTAGGGTGGCGGAAGGTTAACTTACTGGACCGGCGATCCAGAGGTATCGGGTTCGATACTCGGTCTCTTCTGCCAAGCAACTCATCAAAAAATGTATTTAAGCTTTGATCTTTGTATCAATGGTTTAATATATGGGTTAAGACCAAAAAGTTTACTACCTTAACTCATTTAATTAAAATTTGTTTCAATTTTCCCCTTGTACGACGACAAATTAACCATCGAATAATGTACCTTAAGGTACTGTTGAGGTTCATTTGTGTCGTAAATTTTTGTCGCACAACGGAACTTTTTCCAATCGCCTTTTTTTCTAAGGCTAACTACGCCTAAATTACGACCAACTTTTTGGTCCTTACCCATATCTTGTTCATTATAAATTATCTGTATCTAACACGAATGAGGATAATACTGTATTGTGTTGTGTTAGTCATATTTGTCAAGGCCGCAGAGGGGCACTGAGTTGTTACTCATGTCTTGCATGTCAATTCTTAGAAACTCAGATCAATTTAAAATGACATTTAATTTTTTACCAACGCCACGAAGTTTTTTCTACTGCAATGGCGACACAAGTGTAGGTATGTCTGATTGTAAACAGTTTTTTGTATGTAAATGATTGCAACATATCAAAAATAATCTTTTACCTAAATGAAATATCCGTCCCCATTTTTTTATTCTAGTTAGCATGTAATGGGAAACATATGTGCAAAATTTAAGCTTTCTAACGGGCCTAATGATTTGATTTGTCAGTCACGGGGCATTCAACTCTCTGTAACAAGAGAATTATTTTGTATGCCGTGAATTGGCAATGAATTATTATGATTCACGGCTTTTGTTTTTTTTTATTGTTTATAAGAACCTTGTCTAACTGCGTTTATCGTTTATCTAAATTTGAGTGTGGCAATCTCAATAAACAAGACACGTGTAAATAGATTGATGTTCAATGTTAGTTCGTGGATCAAACATTCTTAGGTTACGCATTTCTGCCCATATTAGCAAAGTTATTGTTAGTTATTGTAGCATTTTTGCTTTGCCTGAAATGCACGAACTGAAGTAGTAAGTTTATTGTAAAAGTTATTGTGTAAGTTGAACATGCTTTATGTTGCCCATTTTAGCATACAGACCTTCTGTATTCAATTACGCGCCATATATTATCGTATGCAATTAACATGTCGTTAATTGACGAATACGTCTGCATAACGTTGCCATTCTGTTTTTGGTAATAAATAACCCGTACTTAGCCGATTCTGTAAACAAGGATCGCCGAAGCAAGGTGCGAAAGGGTTGGCGTGTTGAGTAATTATTATAGGCAGCTGCTATGCATTCTCCCCCAAACGTTGCATGCGATTGCGAAATACCCGGTCAAGTTAAATTTGCGCCTGATATGTATGCCGTCGCGTACAAATAAGGCGCAAACTTATCGCGACCGGGCTGTACCTCAGTCAACTAGGGAACTGACCCTAACAATTCTGTCGAATGTATTGGACGTGGAATGTCAATTGAAATAACCCAAGAGCCGTACGGAATTATTTATAAGCGAACATCGGTAGCTATCGTGTAATTAGCGGCAAATACGAGGGATGTAGTTTGAAATGAAATAGTTCGCGCTGTCTGTTTATTGATCATTGCAGCATTATAGGTATTAGTCACTCGCAGGTAACTTCGACGATGACGTAGTTTTTTTAAATTTTCGTACAGTCTGCCAGGAAAGTGATCTACTTTTGGAGCTTAATACTCATGAAATAGTCGAAAAGTGGTAGACCACTTTCTTGGCTATACATTAATCTCATAAACGAAACATGTTACATGATTAAAAATCACAGTTATAATTTTAGATAACAATAACGCAGATACTTTATAAGTTTATATATATTTATGTTTTTGTTTTACTACACCGAACTGTTTTAGATATTTTATGTGTACAATGCACTCCTAATTGTATTATTATGATCTTCTTGGCACAGATAAAATGCTTCATCAATCTAAGCGTGACCACTTGACCAGTCAACCTCGTTGATTGGGGTTATGTATAAACGAATATATCAATGCGCTCATAGCGCGAACACGAACAACCTACGAACAAAAAAACCCTGTAAACATTTTTTTTTGCGGATTGCGGCTTACCCTTGCCGCGCGTGTGCCAGACCGTGAACAATCATGAATTATCACGTGAGCGCTAAAATAGTGGCTCAGTGTTGTTCTTGTCACGACTGTTGCTAAACGACACTTTTTGTAGCAGCATAACAACACAGAGAGACTACTCGCATCCTTTGACTATGACGCTTAAACGCCTTTTTAACCGACTTCAAAAAAGGAGGAGGTTCTCAATTCGAACTAATTTTTTTTTATTTTTTTTTTTCTATGTATGTTACTCGATATCTCCGAGAATCGTGAACCGATTTTAAATTTTTTTTTTGTAATCGAAAGGGTATAACTCCGAGTTTGTCCCGTTGGCACTAAGTCGGGATCTGATGATGGAATCTTGGAGAAATCGAGGGAACTCTTCAAATGTTATAGGGACATGTACGGCGCTTTCGGTAATTTATTGATAAAGTCAAGAATTTACATTCAGTAAATAGGATTTGGTGTAAGGAAACCGATGATGAACACACATACGAATCACTAAAAAGCAAAAAAAAAATATTTTTTACAAAAAAAAGAACCGACTTCAGTAAAACTAAAAAGCCAACAATCCCCCGTTCAAGTACAGATTACATTTGACTCACCCTTCGAAGTCAGTGCCAAACCTCGCGTAAACTATAATATATAAATATAAGAACTGAGTGGTTTGGGATCGACTTCGAAGGGTGAGTCAAATGTAATCTGTACTTGAACGGGTTATTGTTGGCTTTTTAGTTTTACTGAAGTCGGTTCTTTTTTTTGTAAAAAATATTTTTACAACTCTAAGCTGGTAAACTTATTGAGATTTAACTGATTAAGATGTCTTATCTAAGTTTTACCCGTCAACCCCGTTGATTGAGGTATCTATAAGCGCGGACCGCGACCATCGATACAGGGACTACGAATCAAAATTCTGTGAACAGAATCTTTTTGCAGTTGCGGCTAACCTTTGCCGCGCGTGTACCAGACCGTGAACAATCGTGAATAATAATATCACGCGGAGCTCTTAAATGCGTATACTGCCCTGTGTTGTTCTTCCTTTGACAAACTATTATATTGTTTTATAGACAAACGCAAATTTTCATTTCATCGAAAGAATTTTTATTTTTGAAACCATAAAATATTATGGAATGTTAATAACACAAACCTAACCTAACCAAATCTATAGGTTGACAATTTTAAAATATCTGAAAAACTTGCGGGGATTTTTTTTGTCTATGAAATGAAAATTCGATGAAATCAAGCTTTCGGTGAAGTGTTTTTCTATAAGAGGATTCCATTTAATACGGCATATGGCAGCGGAACTACTACCGCTTAGAAAGACACGCATTTCTGGCATAACACTTGATTGTAGAGATAATCTTGGCTGTTTCCACAAAGCTGACCGCGAAATTACTTATAATATTTTATAAGAATTAAATATTTTTTTCCAGAAAAAGGGGACAGAAAGAGTAAATCTTTTTTTCGTTTTAAATATAATCAAACATCTACTGATTGCTGTTAAATACCCTTAAAGTATCGACAGCAACATAAATTAAGTTTGCCGCGATACATTACACGATAGCTACAAATGATTGTTTATAAAATGTCATGGCAGTAATTTGTAACTTTCTTCGAAGTTTGTGTACTATTATAGTACTATAATATAAAAGTACCCTACATTTGACAGGAAAAACCTAGTTTGTTTGTTATGGCAACGAGTATTGCGAAACTAGGGTACTTCAGATATTTTCCAATATCTCCATAATCAGATACATTTTCAGTAATTGCAAGAGTCTAGGAACTGGAAAAACACCGTATGCACCTTTAATATTTATTTAGCCTTCGTCCTTGCCTTAAGCGACTAATAATGCCAGTGAGGCAGTGATGCGCTGTCATCGTAAACGGATTGTGTTGTTTGCAAATTGTGCTTAATAGACCATTAGGTGCACTGCGTGGTTATCTTGCTTAAACGATAGCTCCAAGTAATGACTTCCAAGTCTAACGGGCTCGCCACCTTAATGGGTACGAAGATTGGTCGTGACATGAATGTATGAACAAGAACATGTTGTTTATTTTGATACCTTTATTTTACGGACTTAAAACTTCACAGTGACAAATTATAAACTGACTAGCTGTGCCCCGCGGTGTTACCCGCTCATCCCACGGGAACACTAAATTTATTCGGGATGAAAAGTATCCTATGTCCTTTCCCGGGTCTCAAACTATCTCCATGCCAAATTTCATCAAAATCGATTTAGCAGTTTAAGCGTGAAGAGGTAACAGACAGACAGACACACACTTTCGCATTTATAATATTAGTATGGATTTTTTAAGTGAGTGGCTCTACGAAGATGTATATTTTCCTTTGTTCGATTTACGAGTAAGTCTCGTTTAGCAATCCTTGGATTGCTGATCGTCTTTACTTGAAATCGGTTAAATACTTGACCGAAAAAGAAAATGGAAGGGGAATGCATATTTGCATACATATTGAATTTATAAAATTATAGCGCCTTAAACAAAAGATGCCCTTTGATTAAGGTGATTTATACCAATTTATTAAAATGCTCTCGTCTGACCATCTCAGGGTGGCTAACGGTTCAATTAAGGTTACTGTTAAATTATAAGAGCACTCAAATTAACCTCGCCAAATTTAACGTTTATGTTGTCTTTTTGTAATTATGTCGTCGGTACATAACGGTTGGAATGCACCCTTATTCCTGTAGAGTATACCGACCGAAATGATTTTCAATTTACATCACTTCGTTGGATTGTTCTCTAAAAAAATCTCGTATTCAACATTCCATTTCTCAATAGAATCCTTCCTTATAGATAATATAAGTTTCTTAACTCTAAATTATAATTAACTAAATACCTAGTATTGAAAGATAATCAATTGAAAGCAGGGATCGGATACCGTTATTCACTCCATACCAAATACCGTTATTCAATTTCGGTTTTTCGCTTATTATTACACATTTTTATATTATAGTGGGCTGATTTCAAAGATATTTTTCTATAACGAAATTCTATTTAATAACATCCGAAACAAACGCGAAATTAAAAAGATATTTCAATTTTATTGAATACCGGTATCGATCCTTGATTGAAAGTACCTACTAATCAATCCGTAAAGGCACTCTTAAAATGAAGCATGTTTTACAAAGTTATAATTTCTAAGGCGCTTAGTAGCGCTCCGGAGCACACTGAGCACAAAATTATAGACAAAATAGACCTTCATTGTTTGCGTATGGCCAACAGGGCGAGGTAATGGGTTCTTGAAATTAAATATCGATTGACCGGCGAGTCAGTTGGCCGCATGATTAGTCTGCAGAATCGACGCTCACGCTTGACTAGGTGCTTTTGCATCGTTCGCTTTTCAGCAAATAATGCCTTCAATCGTTTACACGAATCACTGCCCAGCGCCCCTGCGGCCAGGAGGGTGACTCCGATGTTCGAAATCAACCTCATATCGTGGCGTCCTGCTCATTCAAATATCGTTTGACACGAGATCGAAAGGGATGGACGGCACAGTATTATTTTCGAACTTCGGAGTAGCCCTTTAGGTCTGAAAAGCGCTCTGTCAGTGAGCGCTCTATCAATTACTTACTGGTTCACTTCGCGCAGTTTCTTTTTAATGCACGTTGATTAATGTTGATTTAGTGCTTGCCGCGTTTCTGCACGAACTGTCACGATTGACGAAATGAGATCCAAAATTCACACGATATACTATACAATATAAATCGATGTCAACTACACTGAGCCTAAAAATAATAGTAATAAACTTGAATTTTGTGCCTCTCGGTAAATTCCTAAGCATTCTTTTATTCTACGCTATTTATTATTTATATCTGCTATGTTAGGTATGTAGGTAATATGTAAAACTTTTATATGGCTATTAACACAAAAATGTGTACCATTAACTAGTTGATGAATGTCAAATATTTTATCACAAAACTGATATTAAACTAGAACTTAAATACCGCTTAGGTACACTTTTCTGTTATATCCATTGTCGTTGATATTTCGTGTTCAATGTCATAAATACAAAAAAACCGATCAAGCGATCGTATCGTTCGTATGAACTCGCGCACCGGAGGTTCCGTATCCTAACCTAACCTAACGAAAAGATAAACAGTACTGAGCGACAAACTTAACTTTACCGTTAGAAAGCTGTTTTAGGTACTTTAAATAAATACCTACTATATTTTTTATCATTAATGTACAGTTTTCAGATGTTTTCCTATACTCGTAGCTTCAGAGATATTTTATATGGTCGTGTAACAATCCTTTCGTACTTACGTAACCCACGCTCAATTATATATGCACTTGTTATTAAATGTTTAAAGTAGGCCACGCACTCACTGCTTCATGATGCTCAGAAAAATCAGGCCTGCATTCATAATATTGAGACGTCAGTTATCATTACAATTCTCCTAACTAAGCTGTTAATTTATATTTACACTAGAAAATGTCCCCAATTTCGTCCGCGTCACCCGAAGAGGGTTCTACCGTAGTTGAGTAAAAAGTATTCTACAACTGTCGTCAGATATCTCGCTAATGTTGTTCCAAAATAGGTAAATTTCATTTAGCTGTTTTGGCGTGATTAACTAAGAAAGATATTCCGACCGACCCGTTCAATACTGATCTGATCGATCAATACTATATAGAGCTTTACACACATATAAGATAAAATCCCACCAAAAACATATTCATGTCAAATGATGTCAAGACGAGATCATATCATATGCCTCGTCAAAAAGTTATCAGATCTCATCAAGCTTCTGACTCCACACGTCCTTAGTCTGCAAGGCCTAACTTCACAAACTCTTCACCTTAGTCAAATGGCTGTGGGAAGAAAGATTAAGAGAACTAGAATATCATGAAAATTCAACAGGATGAAACCACATAGATATACACATTATAAATACGATAACACATGTGTGCGGTTATTCCGCGCGACCTTGATGGCTTACGGGGATTCACTGGGGAATTCAGAGACGTGTATTTCTTAGAGTGCTTCAATTCAGGGGTGTCTCCAGAAACAGGGATTCAGCCGGGCAAAACGACCGCCGAAAATGCGAGAGCAATACTTATGTCCGCGGATTTCCCGAGACCTTTAGCCTCCCGTGTTCCACTGGGGAATTCAAAGGCGCTTATGACACTTCAATACTCATTCAACATGTGAGGATCATGTTCGAGTATACATCTTCGCCATGGTTCGGTGCGTTTTGCCCCCTAGAAAATGTTTTTAATGGTGTTTATTTTTTGTTTCAGCCCTAGCGGTACGGCTCTAAGCACGCTACCGCAACTGAGGGACTACCTACAAACGGCCGGCACTTGCAAGTGCGGGCTACCTTGCCCTTTACGACCGGAAACCACCTTCAGTTTTGATCCTAAGGTACGTAACATTTTTGAAAATAGTGACATTCGCTGGCTCATTATAATATCGTAGGGTTCTATCGTTACGTTTGTAGGGCACTTAAAATAAGAATAATGTCAATATTTTTTTTACATAAAATAACCGACTGAGATTTGTTCTAGCAATCAAAAGTCGTTTGTTTGTGAAGAGTAGCAAATCTGCATGGCTACCATATCTTGCTGCGACTTCGCTTGTCGACTCAGTGTCACCTGTCTTACTCGCACGGTATCGAATGGAAAGTGACAGATAGTTTTTGTGGCGCGACAAAAAGTCGCGTGTCTAAGTTATGCTAGACGTGCTTGCAGCGTGTCGGGGGGCGGCTCGCGGCGAGTATTATTTATCTTTTTCTGTGTACTTGTATAGCTTAGAATGACAGATACAGAAGGGAATATAATGTCACGTGATAAGCGACGTGACATCAAGTGCTACAACTGCCCGTTTGTAGCTGACAGTTCGTCACAAGGACTTGTAGGTAACAGACATCTCTGTGGCGAACTCTACGCATAAACTTTGTTGCATGTAAATAAACATTTTCTTAGCTAATTTATTGCCGTTACTATGGTCATTGCAGTCGCCGCCGTGGCAATTCGAGTTATCGGAATGTTTGCGGCTGTCTCGTACTACTTTTGCGCGGTGGGAATGATTCCATTTAAGCTGCCTTCGGAGTCCGCTTTTTGCGTTACATCGATTGAGGATCAGCACAAACGCAAATACATCGTTTATATAAATTTATGAGTGTGTATTTACTGTGTCGTAAAAAGTGGAACCATTGTGGACATAATATTTTATATTGTCGAAGTGACTGTAGCTGGATGACGGATTTCAATGGTAGCGTAGCGGTAATTAAATTTTACAACCTTGAGTTTACAATGTGCGTTTCACACGGCATTTAGTACCACGCATTAATCAATCTTTGGAACAATGCATCGTAATTACGGCAAAACTTGTAAAAATAGCCTTATTAAGAATTACAGAGCATCGCTAGTCTTAACTCTAGAAATTTACTTTACTTGTCGTTATAGGTAATCTTATATGGACTTTAAACATTCCAAAAGGTCATTATGATGCTCACCGCTGCATAGGGACTACCACAATTAATAAAGTATAATAATTGATGATGATGATGATGATGTCCTCCTTGACGTATCCGTCAACGGTGACACTCTGTCAACTGTTTCTGGCGTGTGCGTGCACAGCACATGGCTCGTGAATCCCAGCTGGCGACTCATAGGGTAGAATGGCGGAAGGCCGTGAAGACAGGCGTGGAAGGTTATAAATGCCTCCGCCTTAAAGATAATCACTTGAGAACTGATACAGAACCAATATTGTCATAAAAGGAACCAATGTTTCGCATCAATATGCGACGAAATGTTGCAAGATAATGTTATCGAGTGAAGGGTGGACTGCAGAACGAACAGACGGTGACGTAAATTCATTAATTGGTACAATTATCGTGTCAGTGTCGCCTTGAGACAACGATCGGTGATAAAATTGCATTTGCTTATGACTGCCATGCATTAAATTGGGCTGTTTATAATGTATGTTTCATGCATGTTTATACAGGCTGGCCAAAAAATAAATGCGAAGCTTTAGGGCGTAGTCATGTAAATCGACGTTGAACACCCCTACAAAGTTTTTCCACGTAGTCTAATATTTCCATTAGTGATAAAAAAAATGCGTTATTGTTCCCTGTGTGTAACATTGCGGTTGTTTATAGTAAAAAAACATCAAAAAAGTGGTAAAGGTTAAAATAAAAAGCAAAAGAAGCACGTTAAAATGAACTATGAATTAACGTTTTTCGTTTAATATTATAAAAACTCTGCACTAATTTTTTGGTCACCCTGTATGTCCTCTCCTCAATTGTTAAGGTCATCACTGTCATCATTCATCACAAGAACGATACATAAGTTCGTACAAACACAAATATAATTGTTATTGTAAGGTTTTAAGTATGCTGGGTAGGAAGACACCTACCTAAGTAAGAACGCAAGGGTCGCTTAGGTTACAAGTAAATGTTTTAAATGATATATTAATTGGTCATGAAGACGAAGGTTATATGTAATCGCTTGAGTTGAGTAAATTAGGATAATAATTCTCATCTCACAATAATGAATTAATCTTATGCTCAAGGCTTATGTTTTATTTACACCATGTGCTACTTTTGCAAAAAAATGTTGTGCCAAACTGTCAGACTAATTAATTCAATATTATTAGTAAAATCATACATAATTTGAACTGACATATATTGCGAGCTGTTCTATGATGATTGCATTGCAATTATCACGCAGTTGATAAATGGCATAGTATCCGTTTTTTTTTACAAGTATATTAGTGCAAGAGTGACGGATGTTTTATCATTTATCGATCGCGTGATAAACGAAACCATCATAGGGCCCGCTGTTAGATATGGGTGCTTCGAAAATGTGCTTAAAGAAAAACTGTTCAGGCATTCGTAGACTTCTCTAATTGTACAACACCAAAAACCGACTAGTAACTTGGAATAATAATGTAATGAATAATGATGGCTGTGACAGCACGTACACCATAATTTGATTCAACCACACTTGTTTTTGCTATGCGACATCCATAAAATTCCAAAGTCGGTAGGCAATCAAATCGCTTGTTCCAATTGAACTAGATGTGTCTCATTCATTCAATCCAAAAGTATATGTATCAGTTGCGTCACTAATCCGGATTTAGAGTTCTTAAGAGGAAATACCACTGCCTATTTATCCAAACTGTTTACGTTAAGTTACCGTTACCGGGCGCAGTAACTACGGCGTCACATACAAATAAAGTCCAAACTGAACGTAACCAAGTTATACAAATCGAGGTTTCGTTCTCGATTGTTTCCTCCTCCAAAACTTAACCTGTCGTAACAATATTATGGAAACTGAAGGGAATGGATTTTTTTATGCCGGACCGTTTCAAAAAACTACTTCAAAAAACGCGTTAAAAATATGTATTTAATTACCTCGCACATTTCCAACGTGATTCATGGTCTCATGGTGTCGAACATTTGCTGGAATCAGGACCAATCCATTGGATTGAGCTTTATAATCCCAACATTTCCTCAAGAATTTCAACCAGAAGGACAGTTTTAATTTTTAAACTTCGTGTAATCCAGTGATCACTTGATCAGCAAATGTAAAAAACATAAAAGAGGGCGTTTTGAATCTACTGGATATCGTTAGTTGCGAGTCGATCGAGTGGCAACCCCAGTGAGCAAACTGCCAGTAAAGACCAAGTGCATGATGTAGTTCGAAATACTCGCGCGACAAGAAGACATTGATGCCCGCATGCCAAAATGACCAGTAGTATTTCCTCTTAATATAATCTAGTATTATAGAGCAGCCTCATAAATTTGTTATAATGAATACATACGTGGTTGACTCGTTGTAATGGAGTGCTCTGAGTGTTCTGTTCAGCTAGTCGGGCCGCAGCCAAGCGAGTCTAACATAAATATTCGATAAGTAGGCAGATAGCGGTATGCTACGTGCATTAAATGCTTTGTTCATATGTATCATTTTTAGATTAAATTCTGTTCAGTTCAATCATTTATGGGAATGGTTGAATTGGACTTGATGGCTTTAATATTAATGCAAGTATTGCCGCTATAATCATGATCACATTTCATGAAACTATTCAAATGTAAATATTGGATTTACTATCGGAAATTTAACATCTACATCCTACGTAAATTGTTAATTTATTTAGTGATGAGTAAGAACGAAATTGAAAGATGGCAAAATAAAGTAATCTCGGCATTTTGATTAAGTTCTATTATGTCAGGTTATGGATTGCCCGATTATTTGAACTAATAAATCTTTTAATAAAACGTGGAAATTTTGTTATAATATAACTGAAATAGCTCATGCCATTATAGTAGAGAATGCCGTTTGGCATTTAGTTGGCTATCTTTACTGGCTCTTGTTTTGTGCAATAAAGTTTAAATAGAGAAATAAATAAAGCTTATAAAGTAGGTACAATTACATATGTGCATATCGTTAATTAACAAGCGATGTATACAATACTAGCTTTTGCCCGCGACTACGTCCGCGTGGAACTTGGAAGTATGGAAGCAACCTCGTACAACACGATAGATATCCACCTAATCACCTTAATTAATAAAAGGGATTATTAAAAGCGCCTAAGAAAATGTAAGAGCAATTGTGCTTTTGGTCTTATCATTACATTTCCTACAGGGTCATCAATGTCATCATGAATTACTTACTCACTTTTCAATCTTTTTAGGGATAATTTCCAGGATGAAAGCTATCCTATGTCCTTCCTCGGATCTTAAAGTATCTCCATGCCAAATTTCATCAAAATCGACTTCGACAGACACATTTTCGCATTAATAATATTATAGTATATAGTATATTATAGTATAGTATGGATTTTAGTTTGGCAGCAGTTATGGTGTTAGTTTGACAGACTTGTTATTTATTTTATAACATGTCATTACTTTATCCTATTCAAAAGATAACGTAATGACTCTTGATAACAATCACAAAACAAGCAATAGACTTGGCGACGTGCAATTTATAACAGCTTTCCGATGTCTCTGGCTGCATCTATTCCCAATTTATTATATCCACTGAACCGATGAAAACCACACACCTTGTATAAACGTAATACACTTGAAACGGCTAGACATTTTGAGTCACAGCCAAGAATACCCCGATCAAGATCTCATTTGAAAAAATATATAATCAAATAGGTGATAATGATAAACTTATATAGCACGCCTGTTTTTTACGCCGACGGTTATTTATTTACAGGGTGCTAGATAACATATAACTGGGTAAAGCTTAAATGTGTGGGTTTATGAAGGTGTGGGTAATTTATTATTGATAAATTTCGCAGTTAATAAGGAGTTATAATATTATTATTTACAATCCTCTACATTATTCACGTACGCACATTTCAATAGAATGATTTAAATATTAGGTACCTCTGTTGTACGTATGTACGCGTGTAGGTACACGTGTAATAATAAAGCAGGAACCGTTGTAGCCATTTCCTTCTATTAACTGAACAGCGCTTTTCTACACGTTGCGAAATTGGGATTGACGTCCAACAGTTAGTGAATTAAAGTCCTGCGGAGCGTGAAGTGTCGCCAACGCTCTGTGAGTGCACTGGAAATTGCATGCATCTAAAATTCCGTCTCGTTTGTCCCCGCGATCCAATAAAGGTGAGCCTTCGCATTCGTGCGACGGACAAGTTAATTCTGTCAAAGCTTGCTGCGACCTCCTCGCCTCGCCTTTGTGTGCACTTGAAATGTACAAATTGCACCGCGGCCCAGAGGGGGGAGGTCGCTGCACTCTCCTCCTATCCCCCCTTCCCCCGCACTCGCATCGATTCCTCTTTGTCCCGAGCATTCGTCTTGAGATGCACTCTGCGAGATCTCGATTTCACATTCAGACGAGGCACTGAATCGACCCACTCGTATCTTTTCGTGCTGTCGGCGGCGATGGATGGGATTTCATAGACCTATCTAGTTTGGAGCGTTGAGATCGAGACCTGAATCAGAAAGTAGTTTTCAGATTGCCAAGTAAATTGGGGATATAAAAATGAGTCCCCAGTCGTAATCACGATATAGCTTCTTTGATATGTATTGTGTTTTTTTTTCGTATTATTACTGCCAGTCAAAGGCACAGGGGTACCTATTTAATGTTAGGCATTCAATTCTAATACACGTTTACCATTGTAAATATATAGTGATACTTTAAATAGAATTTACACGTGTCCATTTGTATTCGAATCGTTTTTCGGATATATTTCACACCAACTATTGCTAATGCCTTCCTTCACACATTACCAACGTTATTTGCGTATTCATGTTCGAGAGTAGCATAAATTTTTAAAATGACCTTGCATTGTTCGTGAAAGAGATACAAATGTTTTACACAAGCTTACTCATTAATATAGATTATTTCCTCTTATGTAAATATAAATATATAGCCTAGTGGTTAGGGCATGCGACTTTCAATCCGGAGGTCGCGGGTTCGAACCCGGCCCGTACCAATGAGTTTCTCGGAACTTATGTACGGCATGTCATTTGATATTTACCACTCGCTTTTCGATGAAGGAAAACATCGTGAGGAAACCACCTAAGCCCAATAAGGCGTTTCCCCTCTGGGTTGGAAGGTCAGAAGGCAGTCGCTTGCGTAAAAGCTAGTGATGCCTACGCCACATCTTGGGATTTAGGTAGCCGACCCCGATTGAGAATTCATTCTCAAAAAATGGGACAAAGGCTAGGAGGATGATGATGTAAATATAAATATATAGACTAGATAACTATGCTGTGCTTGGCGATTGTTCATAAACCTTCAAAGCGGGTAATCTGCTTACAGCTTAAAGTAGATCTATTCAGTGCATCGCTCGGTACTGTGGATGCTGATTCCTCTCACTCACACGCTCATACTCGTATTTTGCATTTTTAATGCTGAATATCTTCAAAATGTAACTTGATACTTCCATCATCTGAATCTGACTAAGGTGGTTCACTTTGTTTGAATTTAAGCAAAAGTGTCAATTGCTTAAATGTATTTGAAGTTACAGTAATAAATTCCAACCATTATTTAAATGGTACCTTGTAGTCAGTTGTAGTGGCGTAGCGTCGTTTCAACTTTAGACGAAGCAAATGTTTACTAAGTTGCTTCAGAGACACATATTTCGAATTTACTTTGCTGGTCGACACGCTCGTAATAAATAGCTTGTATTGAGCTACCCAATCACTAATCAATTTCAAACAGGCAGTAATACCAGAAATAAGGGAGAGTACTCTTTTAATGGACATTTCGATTGATAAAGTAGCAACGCTTTTATTTTAACTACTAGTTTTGGAAGCGCGACGCTCTGTCGAAAGGGCGGCACAAGTCACAACCATCCTAAGGTAAAAAGCCATATCTTTGTATGAATTGCTTAGTAAGATACGTCCTTTTTACCGTAGCACGGTACGCGGGTATATTGGTATCACAACGGAGGTGCTCACCCACTCCACATAGTTGACAAGGCTCGTTTTGTAGCGATTATCTTGTTACACTGCGTTTACACGATGGTTGTTTGTTGTGCCCCATAGAGTGCATACTTAACGTTGGATTTCTAGCGATGAATTTGTATATGTCATTGTAATTCCTTTGTAGATAACAATGGGTTTTCAGTTATCAAATGTGTAGTTATAGAAAGGGATATAATACCTAATATGTGCTCAGAAACAGTCAAGATTTCTATCTCAACCTTTGGGTTGTCCGTTTTCGGACGCAGGCTTATTTTCATTCAGTCATCCATGTCATTCAGTTTGACCCGGCCATTCGCATCATATCGTTTACCTCACTCAAGAGCTTTAAATGAAAGATAAACGTTATATGAAAACTTCATCGGGTATACGGCCAGTTCAATAAGGATAAGTAAGGATTGTGACGTAAGTTGAGTGTTGGCGTGCAATCTGGATGGTCGTTCGTAGCAGGTAATGGTCCATAAACGTCGCAGCAGCCGGATGCGATGGTATCAGCCCGCGGGCGGCAGCCGTGCACCACGATTCTTTACGGGAGTCATAATTTTACACTCTTGTCACATAATCTGAGGTCGTTTTCAATGTCGATGTCAAAATTATTCATTATCTTCTGATGAGAAATCTTAAAAGGTTAAAGGGCAAAATATACCTAGAAAACAGAGCATCGACAGGAAAGTCGAGGTTTAATAAATGATATTGTAAAATACAAACCGGGTATCACCGTCATCATAACTAAACAGAAACTAATATAGAAAGTTCTATTAAAGTTCAAGTCTATTTTTGTACATACAAGCTGGCAGACATGAAGCTGTAGTAATTACTCATAGTCATTAGGTTAAATATAGATAAGGCAAAAATAACATGGACAATATAAAGTACTATAAAGCCATCGGCAAATATAGAATAGCGAGTTGAATAATGAAACCAATAATAATACAATGCAGAGGCTGAGTTATTACAGCTACGCTTAACGAAGCATCAAACGTAGTTGTATAATTGGAATCCTACATAATACTAGGCATATTTATTGGTTTTTATTAACCTGAGTATATTGACGGGAATATTGCCAAGTTGAGGTAGGTATATGAAGTCACCCACTGATATCAATTGGATAATGACTTAATGAGTCAACACGACGATATTGTCTACATATAGCGTAAGTAAATAAATAAATAAGTAAAGTTAGATAAAGTGACTTCTATATTTGATTTTGCATAACACAACTAGAATTTCTCGGTAAAGCAACAACTGGTAAAGGATTACTAAACTCTGGGTCTTCAGTTCTCATTTAGATAAAGTGAAAAGATGTGTCTCGATTACTTCTTCTTTCACAGCACATTGGCTTCAAGAACTTCCTTACGCTCTTAAGTTGTGTGCCTTGTGACTGTTCAAAACCTTATTAATAGAAAATGTTTATATCGGTGTCCTATCGTTTGACCAAAAGTCATTTTACAAAATTACACTTTACAAACAACGTTTTACAAAAAAACGTTTCGCCAATTGATCATTTTACAACAGGTCATTTAACAAATGACTCACTTCACCAAATGATCAGATGTTAAATTTACATTTTACAAATAATCATTTAGCAACTGAGCTATTAGACAAAACTACTCTTGGTCTAAAAACGTCTGGTACAATGTATTATTTGACAAGTGTTTCGTTTGTTTTTTTTAGTTTTTTTTTTAGAGCAAATCTAACTTTTTTTCTCCATGTTGCTCTACTATTTTTACTATTTTAGATCGTAGAGCATAGTGGATCGATTCATGGGTTAGGTTATGTTAGAACTGCGACCGAAGCGAGCGTACCGCGGCAGCGGACGGTGAAGCTCCAGAACCAAAAAAAAAACAAAAAAATAACCTAAAACTCGTAGAGCAAACTTGAGGAAAATTTACAATTTGCTCTATTAGTAGATACAGATTGTAGAGCATAGTGGATAGATTCTAAGATAGTAGCGAAATAAATTACCCAACTACAGATTACAGACTAAATCATAATGTTTGAAAAAGAAGTACTTTTTATGAAATACCATTTTGTTAAATGAAATTATGTTATTTAACACATTTGTCAAGTGTAGTGTTTGTAAAATAATCATTTGCTATGTGACTTTTTGTAATATGATACTTTTGTCAAATGTCTCGTTTGCCTTATGAATATTTGTTGAAACGTTGTTTGGTCAAATTATCATTTGTCAAACGTTTTTTGGTCAAACATTAGTAAACCGTTTATATCATTAGAAGTGTCGAGTTTGTTACGTAGACAACGTTCTATTTCTAAGTTATGCGGACCATAAAGCGCTAAAGGAGAAAATAAATATATCTTACACGTGTCAGTTTGAGAAATGATAATATCCGCTAATTAATTGATTAAATGTCAGTCTCTAAATCCTTGCGTACTCAAAATTCGCCGCTCGCCACGTAAACGATCCATATTCCTGATTTATCCGGCGGGCTGATTGTTGCCATGGAATTTCATTGTGTTGTCTTCGCGCGAGAACAAAGAAACACGGTTGTTCCGCGTGGCAACTGATTCAAGTGACATTTAACCGATCGATGGAGGTCGTGATCCTACATATATATTCGATGTCGCTGATTGAAATTTTCGATGTTACGAGCTCTGTTTGGGCATCATTTATAACCTTTCAGGTGACTCATTAGCTCATATACTGTGAACTTTGCGCACTAAACAGGTTAACGATTTCTCCACAGGGGTTTTCTAATGGTGACATATCAAAATGCCAACCGCAGAGCGCCAGGAGAAAGTTGCAAATTATACCTCTGCTATTTACGTAGCCTTATAGTAGTTGTAGTACTATATTTGTATTAATATTGAATAAAATGCTGCTACCTTCTGGTATAATCGTTGTTTATTAGTACAATTAAATGGGATATAGTGTGTTGTAACTGAGCGTGGAAGTAAGTTAACGTTTAGTCGGTTTCTAAACGCTGCCAACTTTCCCACAGTCGGTGAAAGTGGCGCGCGCGCAGGGCCGTACGTAACATTCCGATAGGGAACATAACGCTTAGAAATTGTAATAAATCGTTGCCCGTTTAAAACTAATCCGTATCAGTGTTTTTACTCGAGTATTGTGATAAATTCACATTTCTAATATTACTTCCTATACGTAGTTTGTTCAGGGTTTTGAATTAATTTATTTCGGTAAGTAGATTACTTAATGCCTTTATAATTTAATATATTAAATGAGTAATTTTTTAAGTGTTTCAGGGTCATTACGTTAAGTAGGTATATTAACCAAAATTACATGTAATAGTTCACTAACCATCTGCTACATGCATAAATTATCTTTCGGTCTAGTTTAGAGGGGTAACTATAAATGACTCATTTCACACATGGAATTCCGAAATTAAACTCTAAACACCATAAAAATAAGAACCGAGACGTGATCGTGAACTGGAGCTATACACACATAGCACTATCAGTGAATACACGTGCACATGGCACAATGTATGTATTCTCCGACAGCGAGCGACACGGTCTGCCGCTCCGATGGCGATGCCGATGGCGAGATAGCTAACCGAGCTGGCTTTGTCTACAATCTACAAGCTTTGTTTATTGACCATTGTGAGGCCTGAGATCAGCTCCCGATGTGGAATGGAGTCGTATACTCTGACAATGGCAGCAAGTTTGTAGCCGCTGTTACAACGTTACAACCTTCTTCTTTTGGATGCAGTAATGCACAATCAGTTCTAGGTGTTGGCCGACGCACTGAACTCGCTTATTCACTTTGACAGTACAATATTATGCTGTTAGCACGCATTGTGTTTTCAATGTTTTCATTCGCCTTCTGTGCATTGCTGCTATTCTTGTATGATATGGTTTATGAGGCAACTCAATTTGCAAGTGCATTTCCGTTGTGTTATGATGTAATGAGTCACGATTACTATAAATAAATATCTGCGAACCTAAATACACTTTTTGATTACGCTCTATACGATTATTCCAAAGCTTTTTGTTGTATATAGACTTTTTCACTTCTCTTGCTCTAAAAGTTCGACTTTATGCTGTGCGTAGGCGACATAAAATCGCTTTTTATGCTCTAGAGCATAAAGTAAAATCGTCGAAGACTAAGGCGATCGGTCCAACAGCCACACGAAAAAGGTCCTTAATAAACAGTAAAAAAAACATAAAACTTCATACAGACCGACCAAAAAGAGTAGAAATTAAAAAGTGGCAATACTGTTGTGTCGTCCCCGTTTTCTTATAATAATAATAATAATAATAGTACGCAGGGCAGCTTATGGCGAGCTGTTGGGGGGTAGCGACCCCACGGACCTGAGTGCTCCTGGGGGTCCTGATGGGGGGTGATGGGTCGGGGCCTCCGCCTCTGTCTTGCCTTAACCGGCCGGGCAGAGTGGAGTCGCGAGAGTTTCGGCTCGGGGGCGGATGTGGAAACGTAAGGGGTTAGTTGGCTGCGGTTTAAAGCCCAGTATTACACCTCTCCGCCCTTAGCCTTCCGCACTGGTGTTGCCCTTAGGCCACTCTATGTGTCGCTTTTTATGGGGGCCCATCTAGCGGGAGGCGAGTCATCGTCTACCAGTTTTTTTGCTATGAGACACTTTTCTTGGTAGACGTCCGGCTGTCTCAAACAATAGCCCAGTAGTTAGTCCATCGCATTTCATGTAATAGCCTAGTACCATATTTAGACTCCATACAACCACAATAGTTCTTACATCTTGCGGGTGCTGTCTCTGTGTGCGTCCCATGACACAGGCAGGGGGAGCATCCGCATGGTGTACCCCTTACATTTCATTAAATTGTCGAAAGGGCCTCTGCTCGTTGGCTTCGGCTCCGTGCACGCCTCCCAAAGGTCCGGGACACCATTGTCCCGTGAAAGGGTGCGACATACAAATAATAATAATAAAATGTATTTATTCAAAACAATAATTTCAGTCATATTACAGTGTATGATGCCTCTTTTTAAGTATCAATATACCTGTGCTAAGAGGTATCACTCTTCCTTATAAGGGTAGAATAACATAAAATAATATTTTTACTTCAAATAACTTATATCTAAGAATTTAGTAACAGAATTAATAATAAGATAAAATAAAGTGTCTGTGTGTGTGTGTGTGTGTGTGTGTGTGTGTGTGTGTGTGTGTGTGTGTGTGTCAGTGTGTGGGTGCGCGCGCGCGCGCTCGTGTGTGTGTGTGTGTGTGTGTGTGTGTGTGTGTTAGTTCTAGTAGGTATGTAGCAAGTCCTCTGTGTCTTGGTAGCTTTTAGATTTTAGCCAATTATTTATTACTTTTTTACATTCATAGTAAGATAGAGGATAAATATTTAGTTGTTTATTGATGATATTATATAGTTTTCCTGATTGAATATTGTATTGCCTGCTTGCGAAAGTTGTATTTGTCGACGTGGCTGGGACTATAATATCTTTTCTTCTTCGATTTTGTGTTTCTGGTTTATACGGCAGATGTATATGTAATCTTAAAATAACAAACAAGATATACAGTTGTCTTACAGTTAAGACATCGGAAAGTTTATATAAGTCTGAGGTAGGAAATCTGAACGGCTTAAAATAGGTAACTTTTAGCAAAGATCTCTGAGCTCTTTCTAATTCTAGAAGTTTGGTTTTAGTCGTACCTCCCCAAACTGGTATGCAATATACAATGATGGATTGAGCCAAAGCTATATACACTCGATGGAGCAGTTCCTTAGTTGCAATATGCCTTAGGTTCTTAAAGACCCACATAAGTTTTCTGATTCGGGTCATAATCAATTCTATATGTGAGTGCCAAGTAAGGCGCTGGTCTACAATAATACCCAAATACTTGGTACTTTCTACTTTTGCTATGGTTGAACATGAGCAGTTTGGATTATCTGGGTAATTACAAGTGTGGATTCTGATTTTATAATTACTTTCTGGTTGTGTATGATTATAATTTGTGAAACATATATAATTAGTTTTAGCGGTATTTAATGTGAGTAAATTTAAGTTTAGCCAGGCTGCAATTTTTGTGAGGCCCTTTTCTGTATTGCTTTTTACTTCTTCCCAAGAATTGCCTGAAAAGATTATTGCTGTATCATCTGCGTAAGAAAAGATATGTCCCTCATTTATATACATAGCACAGAGTTGATTAATATAGATTAAAAATAAAGTCGGCCCAAGGACACTTCCTTGAGGGACGCCAAATGTTATATTAGTATTATCGCTGATGTAGTTTCCTATTTTGACTTTTTGTTTACGATATTGGAGATAATTTTGAAGTAGCTTGAGAGGGACATCTCTTATTCCTATGGTTTGTAATGTCTCTACAAGAGTAGAAATAGAAACGGTATCAAAAGCTTTTTTGAGATCTAGAAAAACTGTTAAGCATTTCTTGTTTTTGTCTATTTTGTCAACAATAAGAGATGAGAGTGCCGTTATTGCATCTTCAGTTGATAATCCTGGTCTGAATCCGTATTGAGATTTTGATAGAATTTTAAATTTAGTTAGGTAGTTTAAGATCCGGTTATTAAGCAGTTTCTCTATTATTTTTGAAATGGTAGGTAGCACTGAGATTGGTCTATAATTAGATGCGTCATTTCTATTTCCACTCTTGTAAACTGGTGTTATTAGGGCTTCTTTAAGAGCATCTGGGAAAACTCCTTCCTTAAAGCAGATATTGGCAAGATGAACGATAATAGGTACAACTAAAGTACTGGCCATTTTTAGAAACTTTGCAGATATATTATCCACACCAGGGGCACTGTCCGACTTTAAATTCATTAAAATTGTAAGAACTTCATGAAAATCTGTTTCCAACAACACAAACGAGGTTAGATGAGGTTCTATAGGATTGGAGGTATAATTAGAGTTTTGCGCTCGGTTTATATTACTCTTTAAGATATCTTCAGCCAATGATTTCCCAACACCAGCAAAATAGTTATTTACTGCATTAACAGATTCAAGGGGAGTATCTTTAATATATAATAGTTCATCATTTTCAGATTTTTTTGGTTTGCGGTTTGTAATTTTGTTTATAGATTTCCATAACGCCTAGATTTCCATAACGCCTTCGATTGATTAGAAAGGAAGGACACTACAGTATTGCCACTTTTTAATTTCTACTCTTTTTGGTCTGACTGTACAATAAAATCCGTTCCAGACCTTCCGATCCGATCCGATTTATCGGAAGAAATCGGATAATGTGTATAAGATCCTAACAATTGCACTACACATTATCAGATTTCTTCTGATAAATCGGATCGGATCGGAATGGTCTGGAACAGGATTTAACTCTTTATTTTATTTCGTTTTGTTAGTATTCTAAGACCAAGGCAAAGATACCAACAGCCAAAGTACACAATAAAACTTCTTGAAATAAACATGTAACTTTTATTTACTATCATTTATTACTTTTTAAACTATTACTTTAAATATTTCTCATTGAATTTTAATTAAATTTGTTTTTAAGTATACATGATATGTGTATACATGTTTTTTTACATGATACAGTTTCATTTCCTCGCAATCGAAGTGAAAAGTAGAGCGTGCAACTCGTCCATAAAACGCATTTTACACTCGACTTTATATTCATCCTCGCTCGCAAGCTCGCTCGGATGGATAAAACTCTCGTGTAAAATGATGCGTTTTATGCACTTGTCGTACAATCTACTATTTTCTCAAATTTGCTATGGAATATTTACATTGTGTTTCAAATAATAGGTTTGGAAGTCACATGTTTCGGGTGAAGCGGGGAGTCGACACGAAGCTGACACGTAGATTGGGTTTTTTAATGCGCAACGCCAGAGATTTTCACGACCCTGGGGCTATAAAGTTGCTGTTTAATGCTCTGGTGAGGAGTAAATTGGAGTCGTCTACTGTAGTCTGGAGCCCTTGCTTGAGTCTTCTTACAGCTTACTTCTGGAAAAAGTCCAGAAAACTTTTTTGAGATTTTTATACAAAAAGAATTACGGATATTATCCCTACTTATACCCAACTAAGTTTCTTCTCGGAAGTCTAGGCTTCCATTCCCTTGAAGTGAGGCGCAATTTCAGTCTGCTTACCTTAGTCTGCCGTGTGCTGCGAGGAGAGTCAGATTGCCTAGAGCTGGTAAATAACTTAGTTAGGTTGTATGTTCCGGATGTCCCTCGAATCACGCTTAGACTCCGCACGCGACCGTTGTTGGCTGTGCCAGCAGCTCGTACTGTGTCGCACAGGAACTCGCCGCACCTCCGGGCCTTGACGCTGTTCAGTGCACTTCTGGTGTCAACACCGGAATGTGATCTGTTTGCGTGGCGATGGACGGCTGTGTGTAGTGCGTGTTTGAGGTACTGTGAGTTGATGGATGACAGGACTACTAGTGTTCCTCTTTGATAACTGTGCATCTAGTTTCACAGTGTATTAGATTTAAGTCTATAATGCTGTGTAAATATATTTATAAATAAATAAAATAAATGTAATGATTTTTCAAAACAACATTTCAGGCGCGTCGCCAGGAAAACAACCTTATTTTGTTTCAATATCAATTTTTGGCATAATATCGTAGCGTTTAGTCGTTTAAAAAAACATAAAGTTATGAAATTTTGCCACTACAACAGTAAAAAAACAAACAATAAGCGAAGTTTGCAGTTTTTATTCAAAAAAAATCTTACTTTTTAACATACATAACTTTTAATATAAATTTTAAACAATTCAAACTTATTTTAAAGTAAACTACAGATACCCTTTTTTATCTGATTGGAACAGTTCAAAAATATCATTTTTTTTTATCCGGTCTGATCAGATCGGACTTCGGTGTCTGCTACTCATTCGCATGTGCAAACAGAATTTATATACAAAAAAGGTTTTACATTTGGTGTTCAACTTGAAAATTTGTCATGTTGTAATTTAATTTTATTATTCGATGTGTTATTTTTATATCATTGTATTTGAGAAAAACACTACACATACCTCGGCGTGAAAAAGGATTGCAATACCTACTCAACAGGCAATTCCCATTTTCCCGGCCTCTGTAGTAATGTACTATTAATTTAGTCACACTACGTATCCATAAACAAAAAAAATAACACTTAAGGGTGGATTATCCGAAGCTAACCACATGTATGGGGATTTCACATCCCCTCATCTTCCTCCCTTAACCGGGTCAAGGCCGTCGATATTCAATAGCATAAATAGCGATACGAGATACAACCCTCACCCCTGCTGGATGATACTATTACTGGTTTCAAGTGGGGTAAACAACGATTTATTGTCAAAACAACACCTATTGGCTACTGTTTCATTTCATCGACACGCGTCAGGTTTTCAATCAAAGGGTTGTGGGCTGAAGTACCTATAATTAGTAATTCTAAACAATCTATGCGTTAACAGACGAACACATAGTTGTGAAAACTAATAGTTTATTAAGGCCCACTTGCACCACGCTGAGTTAGCAAAATTAACTCTGAGTTAAATGCTACTCTAGGGTTAAGTACTTAGTACGTCTTGCACCACCGAGAGTTAGAAGTAAACCTTGAGTTAAAAATTTAATTTTTTAACCCGCCGAAGTGTGAGGGTTAAAGTCATTAACCCTGGGTTAGTAGTGTCAAACAAGTATCAAAATTGACTTGACGTATAGCTTAGGTTATGTTATGTTGTTATGTTTTGTCCAGGATAATTGAATAGAATGTTGTCTGATGATGATTTATTTATTGAAAAACAGGTTACATAACATTACAGTTTACACCAATGCGTCATGAACCGAACAATGTTTATTTTGACGGCGAAACGGCGTGGCCCCGTTGTTCCGATATCTCGGGTGTTGGATTTGGTAGGTTGCCCCGGAACCGACGAAACACGACACCTTTCGGCCAGAAATCGGCACACGCGATGTTCTCCTGGAGCGGCCGCGGCACGCGCACTACAAACGAGCTGAAGTGCACGTAGTGGCGCGAATGCAACTGGAACACTCTCAGCAAGTAGCCGGTTTTCTAGCGAACATACGTTACTTCTTCAGCGATGGCAGTGTGATGAAGGCGCGACACGTACAGCGCCTTGCTCGGTGTGGAGACCCGCAGACCACAACCAACCGGTTCTGCAGTACCATCACACTGACTCTTGCGTGTCTTACGCTTTCTTGACACCGTTGTGAAACCCATGATGAAGAGATCATCAAATACATTCGTTCGGACTTTTACAATAGAAAAATTGCAGAAAAGGATCATTTTTACTCGCAAAGAGACAATGCTTTTTCGACTGGTTTTTTGTTTTCAAGTTTATGCTTAAACTTCGCTACTAAATCACAAAGCAGTAATCTGTCGCTATTTGTAAAATTTGGGGCACGTAAACGAGATTTGTTTTCCATTTTTAGCAGTTTAAAACAAAATAAAATAATTTACAAAGCAGACACAACTCAAGCAAAAACAATAATGACGCCTGACTGACATTTAATACAGATATATAAGACGTTAAAAAACTAAATGTCATTCCAAATCTGAAATAGTGGAATAGACTTATGCAAAGTACTGTAGAGTGACAGAGATCACAACACTTAAATCATTCATCATTTATTCTATCACATTTCGTCGGATATGAATAGAGCGAATGAATGTAACATTAACCTAGGGTTAGTTAACTCTGACTCAATTTCTATTGGTGCAACGAAAAGTATGAGTTAAAAATTTAACATTTTATCCCTGAGTTAGTAAACCCTGAGTTATATATTTAACTCGAAGTTTTGGTGCAAGTGGGCCTAAGAGTCTTAATAGAATATAATTTATGAAACATGTTATTTCTAATTTTTTTTATGTGGGTACACACCACAATTTTTATATTAAACCATTGATACAAAGATCAAAGCTTAAAAAAAATTAAAAATATGACGATATAAAAAAAAACAGCGCCCTCTCAAACAATGCAAAGATCGACACACAAAGCATAAGGAAAAAAATCGATAGGTTGCTTGGGAGTTAGGGTAGCGAAGTGGTTCAATCCAGAGGTACCAGGTTCGATTCTCGGCTTTTTCCACCAGGTAACTCACTCAATTTTTCTTTAAGCTATGATGTTTGTATCAATGGTTTACAATAAAAATTCACTAGTTGAAAATTGCAAATTATATGCTACGGGTCGTAAAGACTAGGATTAACAATTATGATTTGTTAATTCTACGTTTAGATGGCATGATGGCACGGAGCGGACAGCGCTAATCTCATTCATTTGTCGTCACTCATCGCGGACCTTGCAATACAAGCTTGACCCGAATACGGCGACCTCAGGGAGGGGACGCCACTCGCCTCATGGCCACTTCCATTCCTCATGGCCATTCAACGACATAATTAATGTCAAAACCTTTTGTAGTATTGTATCGTTTAGCTCAAACTGCTGACAATATCCCGGAATACCTGAATGTAATTAGCAACGATACTACCAGCGGGCGATACTAACTTTAGAGCAATGCACTGAACCCCCTTGCCGAGGGGGGAGACAGGTTCAGATACAAGCAAGTTTGGCAGCCGTAAATCGTCAGCTTAATTGTTCAAACTCGCATCTCGTCCATCGTTTGGTATTGTGGAGTCTATCTTGTGAGAGCACGGTTGATTTTGCAATTACGATTGTTAAATAGGAGCTTTGGAAGGTAAACAGTCGAAATGTTCCCGTTAATTAGTGGCGAGCTCTCAACGATACGCCGACAAATTACCGGGTGACATTCAGTTGCCGCACACAAATAAAACGACCGCACTGTCGGCCTATAGGGCTTTCGGCCCCGGCTCCCGCTCTTCCTAGTTGTATCTCTATTTGGAACATGCATTTATCAGAACAACAGTATCAGGTTAGATTATTCCTAATTGACTCGTTACTATTCTAAGATTGTACTCAGTTAACTTAGTAATAACGTCCTGTTAGGATTTTTAGAAGCGCCGCTGCTTAGCAATCAAAACATGATTGCATTTCGTGATTGTTATTGATTGTGCGGACGACAAGAACCGTATTAGGTTTAATAATTATTTTCTATTGTAAATTATTCACGTTGACGCCTAGATACCTTATACATCTCTGTGGAATTAAATTAATTAAGTACCTAATTATATTTTATTGCATCACAACATGCATATACCCATAGACTATACATCTCTGGGTATCCATACTAATATTATAAATGCGAAAGTGTGTCTGTCTGTCTGTCTGTCTGTCTGTCTGTCTGTCTGTTACCTCTTCACGCTTAAACCGCTGAATCGATTTTGATGAAATTTGGCATGGAGATACTTTAAGATCCGAGGAAGGACATAGGATAGTTTTCATCCTGGAAATTATCCCTAAAAAGATTGAAAAGTGAGTAAGTAATTCATGATGACATTGATGACCCTGTAGGAAAGGTAATGAAACGATTAGACCAAAAACACAATTGCTCTTACATTTTGCTTAGGCGCTTTTAATAATCCCTTTTATTAATTAAGGTGATTAGGTGGATATCTATCGTTTTGTACGAGGTAGCTTCCATACTTCCAAGTTCCACGCGGACGTAGTCGCGGGCAAAAGCTAGTATTTAATATTTTAATTTTATTTTAATATTCCTACTTAACATTGATTTGGAGTTTCTATACCTACATCTCCTATACGTGTACCAGTGTAATAAGTTCTAACACAAATGTATCATGTAATTGTTTTAAGTATTATTTACGAAAAAATGACTTACTGTTGAGTTTCTTTTGGCTTTCTTCTCAACAGCGGTCTCCTCTTGCGAAATGCCGGTAGAATCACAATCTGACTTGTAAAAGTGCCCCTGTGGCCTACTTACTGAATAAATTATTTCATTTCATTTCATTTCATTACTTTAATCATTTCTTATTAACTTTTAAGAAACTCAAACTTCCCTGGGAAAAATTTATCCCGTAATGATAACATTGCGCCTGAGCTATTAATAGCTTTCGGCCCCGGAATAACGTAATAATTAATTCAATTAGACCTAAAACAAGACTAAATTTGCCTAATTTAAATGAATGGAACCGTAATATCTCCCAGAAACATGAGCTCTTGTGAAGTACATTTTGCTCTTAAGTTTAAGTGCAGGCCAGTAGTTGTTTTTTACTGCTCTAAACACATGTTTATCGTCTTGCCACCAAGGTCGTAGCGCACTTAAGTCTCCGCAGATGTTGGACGATGTCATATCGGAACGACTTGTACGCATTATGCATGTATAGTTGTATTAATTAGAGCTCGGTCATTAGTTAACACGTGACACGTCCGATGTAGGACGTACGTTGTGTAGCGGCATCCATCTCGTTGATTGGTTTCATATCGAAATGAACGGCATTGTGCAGTGGGCTTATCGGGCAGTCCAGGCTGTCCCATTTAGCCGGATTGGCCATTAGCCCCCCCTTTGACAAGACATTGTTATGCATGTCCATACCAATTGAGCATGCCGCAAGACTGTATTATACCCAGATTTGTACGTGATACCCTATAGTTGATTAGATTGGATTAAAGTATCGCGGTAGTCACAATCTGATACGCACCGTGGGGGAAAACGCGTTAATAATAAACTTTCTTTCACGCACTTATCGTTGCATATTTACGAGGTGTTTTCTCTTAAACATGATCTTATTTCTATCAGTTTCCAGATATACCTTTCCGGTGTTTATGGCAAATAGATTTATCTCCTTTATAAATAGCTTATTGTTCATTTGAATGTATCTATTAACATGAGTTTTTTCATATTCTAGGCAATGGAATTGAGGGCTGTATAATAAAAAAAGCTATTTTTCGATTGGGTCCACAATCTGTCAGAAAATAGGCTTTAGTGCTTTGTATGCCAATTTCGGAGAATGTAAATACGTTTCAAGGAAATGCATAATTTATGCATATATACAATGATCTGTCCCGTGTTTAGAACGAATTACACACGAGTGACATTTATACATTAAATATAAATCAAAATCACCCGGCAGAATCCAGAGACACGTTAGTGAAGACCGCATCAAAATCGATCCAATAGTTTCAAGTGTATCTCGGACAGACAGGTGACTATCGAAAACAAACGTAATTTTAAAACGATTTATTGGGCAACACCGTCGAATGTGAACCCTGACACGCCGACGTAACTGTTCATCGGGAATGTTAAACACACGCTGTGCCACTTTTGAAGTGTCACCGTAAATCACCCTTCGGCCGCGTCAACTCCGCAGTTACTTAAGGCCCGTAAGCGGCAATATCCTCGTTTTGTACAAATCTTTACAGGCATGCAGCTGTGTCAGCGGGCGAGCTGGGAGCAATTTGCGTGTGCAGCCGTGCACAGTGGGCGTCCGTCTATAATGAATGGCGGACGTGTTCGCAGATCGCACAACAGCCCGACAACTAACACACCAAACTCCTATCTCATTAACCCTTTATTTGGGAATATGAGCTCTACATTCCCAAACACAAGATTGCAGCTCTAATCACTTATTTGATGAGGACTATGTTGAAATTCGTCGGTAACAGTACAGTTAATGCCTGCAAACCAGGCTCGTTGCATAGCTGCATTATGCACACTGCGCTTAATCGCTCCCAGCCCACTCATAAATTAATAGTTGACACGCAATGCGCTATGCATCAGAGTGGCTGCAGTAACAATGAGGCTGAAGACGAGAGCAAACATGCTCGTATACCGTTTTAAGGCTAAATAAATTACTAGTAAATAGGTGTGCATGGTAAACAAATAAATTTAACTCGTTCCCCGTGTAACTTCGGTTAGAAAATGTTAGAGTAACAGTAGCCACTGTTACCTACGTACCCGATTGAAGCTTTCTCTGTCTACTTATATGTTTGAAGACTTTGGAATGTCGACGAGTTTAAATATATCAAGCTAGAACTTCCTATTTCAGATAAACATTATTAAATATAAGGAGCGCGGTATTCTCTTATTAATTATTCGCGAAGCGCCACTCCACGCGACGAAAACATTCAATATGCAGCGATAGCAGTAAATCTGTGAGCGGTGCAATGGGCGCGTTAACACGAAACCAGGAAACGGCGGCTCGATGACGGGTGTACCTCATAACGCGATAGTGACTGGCTGAATGGCTCTGGACCAATCATGAAAAGGACTTAAGTGCGGATCCGTCCGATGGCGGATACGCCCTTCTAGGACCAACTAGGAATAGTAACAGCCACGATGATTAGCTATGCTGGAATATGCACATGGTCTATTTCGATTGTGTGAGTTAGTCGGCATGTATAAATGGCAGCATGTTTTGTAGTATTCCAGCAAAGAAAACATTTCCTATTCTATTATATTCCAAACAATACAATTCTATACGGAAATAAAACGAGAAATAATTGGCTTGTTTGGGTGGGCTTGTTATAGGTGTTTGACCAAACGATTGACTGCTTTCGAATAAGCATGTACCGTAACATCGGGGTACTTTGACACTACAAGGTTACTTTGTCCACGCATGAAAACCCATTTTATTTAATTAATAAATTTTAAAAAATGACACACCTAACGCTTATACAGAGACAGTTGAATCACGTGATGTTGTTTTAAAGAATTAATTAATTCAATACAAATGGTTTTTTTTGGTGGACAAAGTTACCTTGTAGGGTCAAAGTACACCGATGTTACGGTAATGGAAATGTAACCACGGCGATTACCTAGGTCAAATATAGGCCAATGTCATTTCCTAAAATGATTTCAGTGTTGCATTCGTTGATGACCATTTCACGTGTCAACCTTTTAAAGCAATACACGAAATGAATAACCGAACGGAGGCGACTTATAGGAAATTAAACCTTTACCGCATACGAAGCCATATATGGCAGATATGAACTTGGACCTTATTGGCACAGGTCAAGGTTCAAATTCAAACAACTATTTTTTTTCTATATGCGGTAAAGGGTTAAGTATAGTTGTGTGGTTGTAAGATGGCGTTGATTCGATATTTCGATATGGTAGGTGCGCTTGTCCCGACTGATATTAAACAAAACGGTTGGCTAGTTGTTCTGACACCTCTTATTTTTAATCGAGTTCGTACTAGAAACCGATTTTAGTTCATTGTAACATGTTAAAGTTTGGACAGTTTCACTGTGTTATGCCTATACGAGATGATGGAACGATTGAAAATCAGCTTTGCTGAAATAATTTTTAGGAAAACTTATTCGTTATAGACTGGTAGAAAAATCCAAATATCGGCTTCCTTTACCGTCCTAACGGCATTTTGTGAGCCATTTTGGCAACATGACTTTTCTGATGTAAAAAAGCCTGCTGAATTCGATTCTGGATGTTGCCAAGCCGAATTTTGCCCCCCTCCCCCATTTCCCCCCTTTTTACCTCAAAATATGCCCCTAATCACGGTTTTTACGGTTTTATACAAAAAGTATTACAGCTAGAAAAAAAATGTCAAAGACAAGAATGATCTCTATAAAATTTCCTATAACATGGTGTATAAACTTTTTTAGTAGGCCTTATGGTTTGTGAGCAATATCTTCCCGAACTTCATAGACTGGTAGAAAATTCTAAATATCGGCTTCCTTTACCGTGCTAACGGCATTTTGGGATCCATTTTGGCAACATGACTTTTCCGATGTAAAAAAGCCTGCTGAATTCCGTTCTGAATGTTGCCAAGCCGAATTTTGCCCCCCTCCCCCCTTTCCCCCCCTTTTTGACCTCAAAATATGTCCATAATCACGATTTTTACGGTTTTATACAAAAAGTTTTACAGCTAGAAAAAAAGTGTCAAACACAAGAATGATCTCTATAAAATTTCCTATAACATGGTGTATATTTTTTTTTAGTAGGCCTTATGGTTTGTGAGCAATATCTTCCCGAACTTCATTTTTTTTTTTTAAATTGATAAACTTGGTCGAGGCAGTGAAATGCACTTGTTTTAGGATAATTGGTATCGCACAGGATCCAGCCGCTCTGCAGCGCTTGACGCTGACATCCAGTTTGCATGCTGCTTATTATCTGTCAAGACTCGCGAGACTTTCAGTCATAAGCAGTCGTCAGATTTACACGCAGAACCGTACCCAAGTCGGGCTAAAAGGGCCGTAGAAAATAAAAATGCTTTGCTTCTGAACATGAAATCCTTCGAAATGCTCAGTTATACGCTAGATTCTCCAGAACTGGCCTTAGAAATGCAGTTACCCAGGATCTTGCAGCAGAAAACAATAAAGTGTCACTTCTCACTGCCAAGCAGCTCCTTAAAAATGACTCAATACCTTCAAACTAGGTTGGGCTCGCAGTTTTTATCCCGCGAGCGGGACTAATGTCGTCGTAGTGCGAGGATTTGCAGACAAGACTAAGGTTCAAGCGTCACCAACTGAGGTCGATACCTCAACATACGTGCTATTCATGAGGAAACCGACACTCGACATGTGCTCCACACTGTGCATAGCCCACCCAGAAGACAGGTTATTAGTGTTGTTGTTGCTTATCATTCATCATCATGACAAAATTAAGGGACTGCTTTAGAACGTTAAAATATTCTGGCGTTTTACTCAGGCACTGGCGATTCGAACGGCTTTATTGCAGGTAACAAAATAATTCAATTGATCATTTGCGTTTCTAAAACATTTACCTAGACACTCCTTTGATTAAAAGTATTCCGTTTTCCGTTATCGAAAGCACTGTGAACTACTCAATGAGATCGACATACACCCCATGAGCGAAAGGCTGAGAAGTTCCTGTCCCTGCTGTACAAGTCGAGTATGTGACGATGCAGGCTATGCTTTGTTTGGCACCACTCCAGCGCCTGAGCGTTTGCCCCCCACATCAGACGCAAATATGGTAGATTTTGAACGACCTGCCTTGTACAGGTCTTGAAGGTCGGACCTTAGTTCATTTTGAACTTTGCGTTGTAGCTTGTAGACCTGCACCCCTAGCACAACTGTCGCAAACGGCCATTTCTGGCGCGAGATAATTGACTGTCTCTTTCTGTGCAGTAATGTAAGAGGGTCACGGGTAGCGCTATGTCGCGCGACAAGAGTCGCAAAGCATAGTTGTGCTAGACGGGCTGCTGTTGGTGAGCCTTTCGGAAACAAACTTCGTTACTTAGAGTGAGCCAAGCTGCTTAGCAGTGTGAATTGGCACTTTATTTTTTTCTGTTGCAAGATCCCGGGTAACTGCATTTCTAAGGCACATTTCTGGAGAATCTGGCGTAGAACTGAGCATTTTGAAGGATTTCATGTTCAGAAGCAAAGCATTTTTATTTTCTACGGCCCTTTTAGCCCGACTTGGGTACGGTTCTGCGTGTAAATCTGACGACTGCTTATGACTGAAAGTCTCGCGAGTCTTGACAGATAATAAGCAGCATGCAAACTGGATGTCAGCGTCAAGCGCTGCAGAGCGGCTGGATCCTGTGCGATACCAATTATCCTAGAATAAGTGCATTTCACTGCCTCGACCAAGTTTATAATTTTTTTTTTAAATAATGAAGTTCGTGAAGATATTACTCACAAACCATAAGGCCTACTAAAAAAAATTATACACCATGTTATAGGAAATTTTATAGAGATCATTCTTGTCTTTGACACTTTTTTTCTAGCTGTAAAACTTTTTGTATAAAACCGTAAAAATCGTGATTATGGACATATTTTGAGGTCAAAAAGGGGGGGAAAGGGGGGAGGGGGGCAAAATTCGGCTTGGCAACATTCAGAACCGAATTCAGCAGGCTTTTTTACATCGGAAAAGTCATGTTGCCAAAATGGATCCCAAAATGCCGTTAGCACGGTAAAGGAAGCCGATATTTAGAATTTTCTACCAGTCTATGAAGTTCGGGAAGATATTGCTCACAAACCATAAGGCCTACTAAAAAAGTTTATACACCATGTTATAGGAAATTTTATAGAGATCATTCTTGTCTTTGACATTTTTTTTCTAGCTGTAATACTTTTTGTATAAAACCGTAAAAACCGTGATTAGGGGCATATTTTGAGGTAAAAAGGGGGGAAATGGGGGGAGGGGGGCAAAATTCGGCTAGGCAACATCCAGAATCGAATTCAGCAGGCTTTTTTACATCAGAAAAGTCATGTTGCCAAAATGGCTCACAAAATGCCGTTAGACTTGAAAATTTTGATTTGAACTACCAGTCTATTAGGTAATCAACGTATGACAATCAACCAGATCACTACTTTGTTGGTATATGTGGGATGGGATGTGGGCAAAATAATTGTAAACAAAAAAATATCGAGATCTATGATTTTTGTTCGTTCACGAACCACGTTGTGTGCACCTACTTAGTACTTACTTGATATATATAGAGTCGCGTCCAACTCTCTGAAAGATCACAATGAAAAGTCACAGACAGTTAAAGTTCAAGTTTGCACTTACACGAGCATGACCTTCGGAATGCACGCGCCACCAAAGGTCACATTCAATTTCGATAATACGTTACCCTTCGTCTGCTTGATTTGCCTGATATGTGCAAATATTTAACCTAAATGTTATATTTCGTCGAATTAAGCTTGCGTGCCCCCGTTACGTAGTTGAATTTAACCTTAAATGCCTGCGATGTACACCTGTAAAGTTCTGATAGTTTTTCTTGGGTAATTAACACAATGCAATTAAGCCTTTGATAGTAGCAAAACATTGACCATTGCATTATTCAGGCGCATAGATTAATCATTGGAAATGTTGAAAAAAAAAACAACGTAATTGACTAGACTTGCCGCTCTATAGCAATACTTTTATCGTTTGTGGTGTCAGTTCCAGTTCCATGAGACGCGGACGTGGATACAAAGAGAAAATTATTATTTTTGAGTATATTTCTGTTTAACCCATTGACTGGTAGGGAATGCCTAAAACTACCATTTGTTCTTATATGTTGTATTGTGCAATAATGTTTCAATAAATAAATTAAGTAGTCAATGAGTAGAGAAAGAGCGCGTTTCTTAGGCGTATTATGCCCGAAGGCGTAGACAGAACAGCAGTCGTCACCGTTTGGCAGTGGATTCTCCATTCTCTCTGTGACCTGGAACATCAAAAGAATGAGTTCTAGTAAGCACATTCATTAAGGAAATCATAATTTTCCTTTATCTGTTCTGTCTATCGTACTAGTAAACGGTTTCGTCATCTAGTACCCTGCGCAACCAGTCTCTCCACAGATTATATAGATAACTGCGGATCTATTTTAATTTAAAAGTTTTGTAGCATAATTGAACTTGTGAATTGTCCGCAGGTGGTGAGCAAGCCGTACCAGGCGGCGTCGGGCGCGGAGCTGACCAAGCTGTGCAACCACAAGCGGAAACTCCTGGCCACGCTGCAGGCGCGCGCTAACTCTCCCTCCACGCCACCGCCGCAGCTCCTAGATCAGAAAAAAGGTATGCATTGAGAACTTCCCAAGCCTAGAAATTACTGACTACCTCAGACTTATCCTTTTTTGCAAACGAACCTGATGGAAAGTGATCGTCGCCGCCCTTGGATTGATCCTTCACCAGAGGACACACTCTCCTACTGCCGACTACTGTTTACTAGTTCCAAAACAACTCAGCAGGAGCTTATTTAACAACTAAGCATTTCTTTCAAAAATTAACAGTTCGTTTTTGGAATGCGAAGTATTGCCGCTGAGCTGAGATGCGATGATAAATTAGAAATGTAGAGTCTGACCACGCTAAGTCTTTCAAGCAAGTGAACTCTCAAACCATGTAAACTGGTTCACTTTCTATGGTTTGACAGTTCGTTTGCTTGGAAGAGTTAGCGTGGACTGACTATATTCTACTTCGAGACCAATAACCACGCTCGTGTAAACATTTGAAACACGTGTTTGTATGCCTAAACTTGGCATCAGGTAAAACAAGAATCAATATCTGACCTGCTACATGATGGAATATTTAGGTCAATTTAGCTAAAGACAGGTATTTAAGAAAGATACCCATTCTAAATGTTAAGTAATTTAAACAACACAGGTAAATAACTGTAGATAGTAATCGTTGCGATTATTAGCGCATAGTATGCGCGGTGTATCGTATAAAAAATAACTTAAAACTTATAGCTTATGTTTAAATTACCATTTCTACGAAAAGGTCAAATAAAATGTATTGTTTGGAGCAACGTACGTGATGTTACGTAAAAAGTAATAAATTTGAAAACCATTATATTTATGTAGACTCGCCCGCCTCGGCCCGTTAATGCCGTTGGTTCAACGTTACCTAATCTATCGCCGTAATTAATTTTACTTAAGGCTCATTGATACCTTAAAGTTGAACTAATCGCCCCGACGCTAAGAGCTTCGTCGGGGTAAACAAATTACTTTGCGAAACTCAATCTTCAATTTGACGGGTAAACAAGGAGAAATGAGAGAACAATAAACAAATTATTATTCATGTCATAAGGAAGGAGGAGAGGCGTGGGATGAGAAGAAAATTGTTGTCGAAATAACAGAGGGTGAATTGTGTTTAGTAGATGTACCCGGCATCGGTATTCATGCTCCGGCAACTCGTGTATTCTTAGCCTTATTTCATTTCCGCCATCCGACTGTCACTTTATTCTTTGCAAAGAAGACATAGTTCCACATAGCGTCTGCCGTGCCGGTGAGCGCTTTTGAAATATGTTTTCCGATTCTTATTCAAACATTGACTTAGATACTTCTGAGATTGAGAAAGCGGGATAGTTTGAAGTTGGTTTAGGCGCCATTACGTTTATCTGGATTATTATAAGATATTTTTGTATTTAGAGAACGTTTAAAAGAAGATGATTATGCCATCTGTAAGAGACCTTTAATTAAAATTTCTCACGCGTAGATGCATTATGTAGCAGGCATCACAAAGTAACAACAGGCGTGCTGAAACATTAGTGCTAGTTAGCGTCGGTAATACGGGTGTTAAGCATAATAAGTATTTCTATCTAACACCTACGAGAGCAAAGTGTTACCATGTTTAAGCTGTGAATCCCGTGTTTTCCGCCTTTTTTGTTTACCCGTCAATACAGTTTTTTCACTAACTTTGTAGCATTATTTGATTTGCAAATAACAGCAAAAAACAATTGGCCATAAAAGCAAGTCAATGATTTATTATAGTCATATCGTCTATACGAATCTTTGTAAATATACCTTTAAATTCAATAATCATGTCATGCAAGTAGGGTAGGGCGGGCTTAAAGGTCCGCGGGTTAAAAGGTCCATATTTTTTTTCCAAAAAGGTGTGACGTCTCCGACTGTCGACGATGGCGCTTTACACACCCAGCAGCGTCCGCTTCTTACACCAGTATCATTAAAAGTTACTATTCCTTACTTGTTTTTTAAATATGTACAAATGGACCTTTTTACCCGCGGACCTTTAAGCCCCGCCCTACTCTACAAAGTGTGCATTGATAAACTGTGTTAACACGGTGAATAGAGACTAAAGTACTATGCGTGACCTTACAAACGGTCCGGTAGTTTTGAATTTTTGATATGTTGTGTAGGATGGTTAGTCAGTTTTAAAATGCAAAATGCACAATTCCCCCCCCTCCGCGCCCGCCGCCATATTGAAAAAACCGGCACTCTCTTCATATTTTTGCTCATATCTTCCTTTAGGAGCATTTTAGCTAGAAGAAAGCTTCGACAATGTTATAGAGAGTTAAATTTACTACATTCTCCATTTTATATTTTTTTTCTAGGACAGATAGTTACGGAGATAGCAACATTTAAAAAAACGTAAAAAATCGCAATTTCCTACTGAAAAACCAACTTCTGGATTATATCTTCGTTTAGGAGCATTTTAGCTACAACAAAGCTTGGGCAATGTTGTAGAGAATTAAATTTACTATAATTTACATTTCAAATTTTGTTTCAAGGACGGTTAGTTACGGAGATATGCACATTTAAAAAACAGGAAAAGTCGAATTTTCCGAAAATATCTCAAAATTCTTGGTTTAGAACGCTGTCATTCAGTTAGGGACTAGTCTAGGACAAATTAAAACATGTAGGAAATATAATTGCTTATAAAACTCATTTCCATTTTTACATACATTTTCGGAAAATGTGACTTTATTTTTTACATATCTCCGTAATTATCTGTCCTAGAAACAAAATTTTAAATGTAAATTATAGTAAATTTAATTCTCTACAAAATTTCCCAAGCACTGTTCTAGCTAAAATGCTCCTAAACGAAGATATAATCCAGAAGTTTGTTTTTGAGCTGGAAATTGCAATTTCTTAAGTTTTTTTAAATGTGCATATCTCCGTAGCTATCTGTCCTAGAAACAAAATATAAAATGGAAAATGTAGTAAATTTAACTCTCTATAACATTGTCGAAGCTTTCTTCTAGCTAAAATGCTCCTAAAGGAAGATATGAGCAAAAATATGAAGAGAGTGCCGGTTTTTTCAATATGGCGGCGGGCGCGGAGGGGGGGGAATTGTGCATTTTGCATTTTAAACACTGACTAACCATCCTATACAACATATCAAAAATTCAAAACTACCGGACCGTTTGTAAGGTCAAAATCCTTTATTCACTGAATTATAAAGCCCCGGAATGAACCGTAAACAATTACGACTTTCTTTATTGTGCCGTTTTCTGGTCGTTTTGTTTTGGCTTTTCTTTTTATGTTGGCGTTGATTGGTCTCAGAGTCATAACACGTAGGGTTGACCTCTAAAAACAATTGAGAAAAAAAAAAAAAACTTTGCTCGCGCCAATGCTAGCTTAGAAGTCTTTGTCTAAAATAACAAAGCGCTACAAAATTTAGTTTAATGTTTGAAAAAATTTAATCAAAGTCAAAAGTTAGAAAACTGCAAATTTACTACTTTGCAGATTTAAAGTTAATTAAAAAGTCGATTTCATCAATCTTTTCCGTCGTCTATTTTAATGATAGAAGTAAAGATTCATCCAACAGTAGCTTGGCCGGGAGCATTATTATCCGATTAGTGGCGCGCGTTACGGGCGCAATCTCCGAGCCTCCTTCATCCAATCCAATTACACGAGTGTGAACCACCCGGATTAGCCGTGGACGGCTCCGGGCCGCCGGACGAGCGCCCACCTCGCCACGCTGAGATTTTGTACCTATCAATTTATGAGACCAACATAATATCATCAGATTGCATTTTTTTCCTAAGATACCAAAAAGCTTTGAAATTTTTGCTTAATTTCATTCTTCTTTGGATAGATATCCACTTCTTCCTCTTTGAAATTAGCAATGAATTGCATTGTTATGCCCCTATTCGTAGTGTTAGAGAACCAGACAATATAATTACGTGGTGACTATGCATCTAAATATACGGTTGCGGTCGCATTTAGTAAAAAAAAAACATTTCATAAATGTGCTGAAACTGGCTCAATATATTCTTCAAAGATCTGAATTAGCTCAGAATATTTTACTCTATGATATAGATCTGTGCGGCAGCCATCCTTCATCCAATTATCCTAGACGAGTGTGAACCGAACGAAATTAGCCGGAAAACCGGCCCACCGGAGAGCGATCCTGACTAGATTACAGCCTTACTTAATAACCGGATGAATCCTGTTCAATGGGAGGTTAGAGCCTTTTAAAATGTATTACATAAAACTTCAAATAACATATGTCTAAAGAGTCTGCTCTCTTTGTTACCTATTTCCACTTGTCCTGATGTTCCCATTTAGGTACATGGGGCGATCTTCCTTACCCGCAACTTGCATGTAGCAGGTTCTTGTGCTGCGTCTTTGTTTAAACGAGGCTCTTTTTCACCGGGCACATGCTCAGCGCCCTCAGTCCACGAGGGACCCCGATCTCAAGTGGGGGTCCCGACAACTCCCGAAACATATATAACTTTTTTTACTGTCCAATGGGACCCTTAAGTATGGAGTTCCTAGAGTCCTGGTATGCCTGGTAAACGGTCTTTAGACAAGTTTATTACTTTCATCCAATTCAGTCGTGTAAACGGGATTGACCGACAACCCGGCAGCGCTACTGCGATCTTGAATGCTTAGTTCTTTATTGCTTCCTACAGTCGATATTAACCGAGATATCCGTTCGGCTCACCGAGCACCACGATCTTTTGTTTATTTTAATGTCATTAATGAAGGAAAAGTAGTAAACAATCGTACTAGTGTTCGATAAGATTACGCAGATACGAAAATTTGATAAATCTAGATATCCATGTTTTGTGGGAATACCTACATATGTCAATGCGCTATGTGCATTATTTCCGTTTTATATATTGGATGTTAAATACATTATTAAATAACAGTTTACGTTGAATAATGCATGTATTAAATAAGTAATATACGTAATATAAATACCTACACTAGAAAAGTTCAAAGCTTCATAAGCTACCGGCACTATCTCGATTCCTAAGGCACTAAAGCAACACTGAAAAGTGGTTGCTCGGGGAGCGTAGTTGTTTCTTGTAACAAAGAGGGTAGAGCGATCTCTTTGTTGTTAAGTGGCAGCGAACGAGGCGAGAGGGGCGCGGGGGTGCATTTAGTGCGGCATGAATAGCGGGTAACTGCACTTCGTCAGTCCGGGAGGAACAACCTGCCCCTGCACCCCCTCGCAAGCCGCGCCTGAAACATTTATTTTAATCTTTGATTAAACTACTCGGCTTAAACTAACATTTATCTTAGATGTTTACATATGCACGGTCATACACGACCAATGTTTAATCCAATTATAATGTACGTCTGCAAAAATATAAACTCGATTCCTATAATTACACTCCTTGTTAACCCCTGCCTACGAATTTCTATAAACGGTCCCACGCCACGGTTGCCGTTCGGGCGCCACTCATTAAGACCCCGTTTTATCCCCCTCGCTTGCCCACGTTAATGTTGTTTTCGAGTATTTAAACAACTGATTACAAATGATTGAACAACGAGATTTTATTAATTACGTTTAAGCATAGACAATTTTCCTACAGCTTGTTTAAACGCGCTATAAAAGAAATCACATCGTTCCGTCGCGTTCATTAAGAAGATAATGTTAGTGAACGACATTAAGAGGGCCGGCGCGGAGTGGTAAATCGGGAAGTCTACACGGCGAGCCGCAGATTTGCGTAATTACCGTAAAGGAAGTCGGCCGTTTAGAGCAAACAAAAACGCTGGCGACTCGATCGGTGGCGGGAACAAAGGGCTCGCGTAATTTGAAACAATCGGCGGTGGTGCAGAGCGGCTGGCGTGGGCGCGCACCCTCCGACTATTGATCTGACGACTCGCGCCACCCCGCCGCCCCACGCGAACACCCTACGTCTCGCCCGCCGCCGGGCGGTCGCAAGCCGCCCACAGCCCGTATTTTAATTGCAAATCTGCCAGATAATGTGCAAATAGATAACGGTATTATATTCGGCTCGCTAACTAATTATGAAGCGCTATCGAATTACTAGCACGGTATACTTTCGAGCGCTAGGCTACAGGCGAGCGACGCATTATAACGGTGTATTGTATTAACGAGGTGTTAGTTATCTTCTCTGTATATAGAACTAGGAAAGAAAAATAGACGCAGCTTCAATAACACAAAAATACAATTAAAAACAGAACAAGAAGAACTGGAATATCTGGAAAATTTAAATCGATTTATACCTGACTTAATTGAAAACTGCAAGTCATCAACATGTGATGAATACTGTCAAAAAATTGAAACCACAATAAAGAAAAGCTTGAATGGAAAAGCAAGTATAAAACGGCACAAACAAATATTATCTGAAAACACTTTAAAACTAATAAAAATGAGAAGTATTTTACAGCATAGAAAGGCTTTAAACAGTACAGAAAAAAATGAACTTACACAACTCTACAAAGAAACAAATAAAGCCATCAGAAAAGATTATAAAACATACCGAACTAATAAGATACAAAAATACCTACAGACAACAAGAAGCGCAAAAAAAGCGTTCAAAGAGTTAGACAAAACAAAAAAATGGATACCGTCGCTAGGACAAGGCTCTTTAATTACTAATTCGCGCTCAGAGATCATCGATTTGGCAACAGATTTCTACCGACAACTCTACAGTTCATCCAAGGAAACGGGACATCCTTCCCGTTCTACTCCGACTTCGATCAACCAGGACGACCCAGTTATAGAGCCATTTAAGGAAACAGAAATTTTAAGACAAATAAAGAAGTTAAAGTTCGAAAAGAGCCCTGGTACTGATGGGCTAACCAATGAAAGCATCAAATACGCCAAACAGCTTCTACATCGCCCTCTTGAGCTACTTTTTAATAAGATTTTAGATAAAGAAACGGTTCCAAAAAAATGGACGGAATCCGAAATCACTCTTTTATATAAAAAAGGTGACCCCAAAGATATAGGTAACTACCGTCCAATCAGCATAATGCCATGTCTCTACAAGCTGTTCGCCTCATGCTTACTAAGCCGAATAACGGGAGATCTAGATAAACACCAACCAATAGAACAGGCTGGCTTCAGGGCAGGTTTTAGCACCATTGACCATATTCAAGTAATAGAGCAATTAATAGAAAAATACTTAGAGTACAGAAGACCATTATATCTGGCCTTCATAGATTATAAAAAGGCCTTTGATTCGATATCCCACGACAGCATCTGGAAGGCTCTAAGTGAACAAAAAATACCAAATAAATATATAAATATTATTAAGAACATATACAAGGACAGCACGAGCAAAATTAGACTAGACAGGTTGGGAAGTAGCATACGAATTCAAAAAGGAGTAAGACAAGGTGATCCGTTATCACCTAAATTATTTATTGCCGTCCTACAAAATATAATAAAAGATTTAAAATGGTCAGAAAAAGGCATAAATATAAATGGCAACTTCCTAAGCCAGCTACGGTTTGCGGATGACATTGTTATATTCTCCGAAACCTCGTCACAGTTAAGTAATATGGTCAATGAATTAGTCTTAGCTAGCAGAGCTGTGGGACTCGAACTAAACACAGACAAAACAAAGCTAATGACAAATTTCCAAGAAGATGCTATATACGTTGGTAATGAAGTACTAGAATATGTGCAGGAGTACGTCTATCTGGGTAAGCAAATATCCTTTAAGACTGGTAGAAACCTTGAAGAATTGGAAAGGAGAGTAGCTATCACATGGAAAAAATACTGGGCGCAAAAGGAAATCATGAAATCACCGGAAATGAATATAGAGTTGAAGAAAATAGTCATGGACACTACAATTTTACCATCTTTAACATACGGCTGTCAAACGTGGACATTTGACTCAAAAATAAAAAATAAGATCCAATGTACTCAAAGAGCAATGGAAAGAAGTTCATTAGGAATTAAGATTAAAGACAAAATAAACAGCAGGACTATAAGGAATAAAACAAAAGTAATTGACGCTGTACAATTCGCTCAGAGTCTGAAATGGAAATGGGCTGGGCACGTGGCTCGCTATACCGATGACAGGTGGACAGGTAGAGTCACGCAATGGAGAGGCCCAACCGGCACACGAAGACAGGGAAGACCATCTTCTAGATGGAATGATGGGATAAAGAGAGTGGCGGGTCACAATTGGATCGATGTTGCCAAGGACAGAGACACTTGGAATTCTTTGGAGGAGGCTTTTACCCAGAAGGGGTCCATACTAAAACCATAGACTTATCAATATTATCTTAATGCAATCATACAATTTGAATTAATATTATGTTATTTATTATACTATTTAATCGTAATTTAATGCATGAAATTTTAATTACTCATATTTTTATTTTACAACTGATTTTAAATGAAACTATTTGATTGATATTATTATTATTGGAGAAATATTTATATGTAATTACTTTTTTGATAATAAATTAAAAGAGAGAATGCATTTATTAGGTTAATTTGATATTGTTTTAATTTGATGATTTGTTAATTTGATGTTGAATATTATTTATTGTGTATGGAATGAAATAAAGCTTTATTATTATTATTATTATTAGTTATCTTTATGTTCGCAATGAAAGATGTAGAGTATCTTCGAGCTTAATCTTAATACGGTAGACATTGTACTCGAGGCATTCCCGATCGGAGCTACGACGTGAATCCTTGGGCTCGTTTAATACACAAATGGGTCGATGATCGGATGCTCTCTCCTCTTCCGATTTGTTGTGAAACCGCTTATTTTCCATTTCCCTCGTCCACAATCTGGGGCGTTCGCAGTTTCCGTCGGAAATGAATCTCGATAAGGGGATATATTCTAATAGATTTTATTATCTTTTCTTATTGAGACTATTTAATAAAGTTAACTTATTTTTTTAATTTTCTTATTATAATACGCTTGTTCATTTTACGCTATCGTGAGATTATATTTTATTGAAATCGTTGCGTAATCATCAATAAGTAATTGTTCTTTTATTATTGATAATATATGCGCGACTATAAGATCGATGTAATCTTGTATTAGTATGTAACTGTTTATAGAGTGGTCTGAGCTATTTCTTTTCAATTACCAGGCCGTCTAGAGAGCGGGACAAAGTCACGAGGTCGCTCCCGTCTCAATAACGTCATTGCGACAACTCTTTGTGCTGCCCGTGCCGCAATCTGCGGCTCATTTCGCATTTAGGGCATTCTTGTTATGAGTCGTTGATCTGATTATTATGAATTGAGATCTTTTATTGATGAGATGACATTGTGTTGATTGTGGGGCGATTATGTAATATAGATGGAAGCAAAACGAAAATATTAGGGTATACGCAATTGTGTAACGTTTAAAGGATTCATTAATATAGAAAAAGTTTTTAATGTCCACGTTTGTACAAGAGTTAAGCCAATGTTTGTTTGGTGATATACTGCGGCGAGTCAAAACAACATGCGTATGTTTAGTCAATTAGGTCGTTCGATGAACTTTATACCCCGGTCGACGAATAGATAGAATAATCGAATACCTGGGACAGCTCCCAAAATGTGATAGATTTCTAACGATATTGCTTGATATTTTATAAGGGGATATATTTAAATGCTCATCTATATAATTTTTCAGTACACTAGGTAACCACTAATTAACTGAATGCATACCAGAAAATCGAATGCTGTGCAAAAAAAACAATTGATTAACTGAACATGTCCTACAAAAAATACTTAAACATCATACAAAACGAGATGACCTTTTTAACCGAATTCACACCAAAAATATGGTTCGTACATCGGTTATATTTGAAAGTTTTGACTTGCACACTAATTATCCTCGCACTGCACACTAAGATCCTATTCGGCCGGGTTAGGTTAGGTTAGTTTTTTTTTTATATCCAGTAAAATAGTTTTGCAAATACCTTTAAATAGTATATTGAATAAGCATTATTTAGTGTGCATAATTAGTGTGCAAGTCAGTTTTTTTGGTGAAACTTTCAAATATTTTGATCGAAAAAAGGGAATACATACAGATATCGATTTAAATACATGCCTTTTATAAGTAGTAGATTTTCAACTACTCCGCTACCTATAGGTTGTCTGGAAGAGATCGCTATTTAGCGATAAGTCCGCCTGTTGTTTATATACCTCTGCCTGTTATTTTAATGTATCTCATGTTGTGTTGTATATTCCTTGATGCTTGAGGTGTGCAATAAAGAGTATTTGTAGGTAGTCTAAACCTGATGCCCTTTATGAGTGTCAATTACTTTATCGCTACGCTTTAGTTGTATCTAGTATCGCCGGAAAGTGACAGGGAGTGACAAGTAAATATTGCAGCTGTTATGTTAATGTATAAAGTATCTTATAAAACATCATTGTTTAAATGATAAGTTTTTATACGAAAAAATGTGTTATAATACTTATAATTTTCATCAGGCTTACAAAAATGTTCACGCGACAGCGACGCCTTTGTACAAGATGAATGTTATAAATGTCAAATGAATTAAGTGTCCCTGGCATCATCATTCACCGACCGGGGTATAATATAAATAGGTACCTAGGTAGATGTATTTAAAATCTAATCTCGTTGTTGTTATATTTCAGCGCCCGGTACGGAATTGGCAACTCTGAAGAAGAAGATGAAGAAACGCCCCGGGTTCCCGAACATGAGCGTGTCCCAACTAATGGTGCAGCGGGAGCGCCCCCTCGTGGAGTTCAAAGTAAGCACTGCATTCCCTATTCAGCACATTCATTCCGACCAGTTGCCTGCCTTTACACTCTGTTGGAGTCACAAGTTGAAGCACATTGCACTGATTCGGCATCAAGTGATTGAAATGTAAAATATTTAAATTTTAGATAGGTATATGCAGCTTTTTTTACCTGCAGTCTCTCTCGGTTTCTCCTGAGCAGTTATTATACCCATTATTCCCACTCTGTTGGAGTCATAAGTTGAAGCACATTGCACTGATTCGGCATCAAATGATTGAAATGTAAAATATTTAAATTTTAAATATATGCAGCTTTTTTTACCTGCAGTCTGCATTTGGCAAAATAATCGGATCAGATAACAGAAGAGTCATCGCTGTACCAGCATCTTTGTAGCACATAACAGTGACTGCTTTCGGAGTTCAAGTTTTAAGTTGGCTCGATAGGGCATCGCTTAAGTGATAAGAATACCCAATGTTATCACAGTAAGATACATGTGTTATACCATTTTTGAATCTGCATAACATGCCTAATTTATTGACGTCATTTGTTTGTTTCGTTTCAAATAAAAAAAGAACATGGCAGATGGTCAAAGTTGAAATTCGTGTTTTTGTGACAAATTAAATCAAGATTAATCAAGTTTTCTTCAGCATTTTACAATAGTTACTGACAAAATAACACTTTACACATTTGAATTAGCTATTCATGATTTGATACACATAAAAAACTGTCATTAAGAGCTTTCCGTGTCGATGCTGGCACTAAAAATGTAAAACAAAGGGGAAAATTCTCAAAAGTTTTTATTTCGGTAATAACTCGAAAACCGTGCAACTTTTACTGAGGTCATGTTAGGTTGGTTGGGTTCCTCTTGAGCTGATCTACCTCCAGTGTCACTGTGACGTGGTACATCTGGGACACCCTGTATATATAATCTATAACAAGTTTGTTGTATGGGAGCCCCCCTTAAATATTTATTTTATTTTATTTTTAGTATTTGTTGTTATAGCGGCAATAGAAATACATCATCTGTGAAAATTTCAACTGTCTAGCTATCACCGTTGTTGAGATACAGCCTGGTGACAGACGGACGGACGGACGGACGGACGGACGGACGGACGGCGAAGTCTCAATAATAGGGTCCCGTTTTTACCCTTTGGGTACGGAACCCTAAAAAGTACGCTCAAGGGCGGAAAGTAGAAAATTAAAAGTTTTGAAATGCCAGGTGGATAAGTTGCTTATTATTATACAACTTTGATCTAATAGTAATTAATAAACTTTAATATAAGGGTGATTCTACAAAAAATGGGTAACTCGATGTCATAGGGCAATAAAATAATGTTTTGTTATATTTTGTTTATATTTTTAATTTTATTTGAATACTACTAAAAGCCTTTTATTTGGTCACCCAATTTCAGCTATTCATTTTAAATACAAATTTGTGAAACTGCACAATTTATCCTTAAAACGTCAGTACTTTGGCATGTCACAACCTCAAAAGTGGGCAATCAAATGGCTGTGTATTAAATATTACCTCTAATGTAAGAGAACTTACTGTTTCAATACAATCTATGATGTATTTAATAATGTATAACACTACTTTCATAATATAATATTCTCACTGTTGTTGTAAAAAATATAAGAAACTTTGTGTTCAGTTTTATTCGTCAGTCCGCTGTCTGTTGTTCGAATTGGAATTTCGCGCTAAATATAGGCGACTCAAATTCAAATCCGCGTTAAATTTCAAAGCTGATAGTAAAGTTAGCTGCAGGTCGAGCCATTTTACGGCCACTATTACTAAGCCTGTACCAGAGTTGTGGTTGTCATGTGAACACGTGCCAATCCAGTCAAAAAATCAGTCCTATGGTAAGTCGTTATTTCCTTGTTAATCTGTGTTATACTTGAATTTATACACAGTCAACTTTGTTTTGTTAAAATGTAGCTAGTTGATGTTCGAAAATATCAAATTAAATGTTGATTCTAAAGATAACCCCAAATGCATGTCCTTTTCATCAGTCCGTTGGCGTCAGTCCTTTGTGTTATATTGCGCCAAAGGACTGACGGGTTTCCAGGGTACTGACATTTGTAGCGTGTTGAAGCTGTATATTTTTACTTATTTCAGTTTAAACCATCGTGCCGCTTCTTAAAAAAAGAAGGAACAGGGGTAAAGACATTTGTTAAGGAAATAACACCTTGGGAGCAACGATTAGCCACAAAAATAAAATAAAAAAATCATCTGAGTACACGCAAAAAAAAAACAACTTCTGAATCATACTACTTATATCTTTGTTCGCCAGAACTACTGACCACGAAGCATAATCAATAGATGGTGAACAAATGACCTATTATAAACGACGACCAAAGAGCAAATGAAGCGAAAGACAGAAAAAGTCCAGAAATAGGCAATTAAAAAATATTTAACCAAGCAATGGTTTCAAAACTGAGAACTAGACTGAAAAATCATCGACCAAAATATAGGAGAGTCAAAAAACAGTCTAAGTAAGTTGTCAAATCTATGGAAGAAACTCCATAAACCAGAATTGGAGAAATGAGTGAAGATATTACTAAAAGGAAAAGAAGGAAACAGTGAAAAAGGGCCTTTGCGGAAGTGTTATTTAAATTAAATTAAAAGAAACTACATAAAGAGATAAAAAAAAGTTTGAACAAGCTACAACAAATACAAAATTATAGAGAATACCAAAAATAGCAGTGACTTATAAAAAAACAGGGATGCTTACTTAGAAAATGTATACTGTTAAACTACCTCAAAGTAGTAAAGCCAATTAAAAAGCTGTTTGAATGGTGGAGATAGATCTTTCTCACAGTATTACACGTTAAACAGTTTTTCAATTATTACTTCAGTGAATGAAGACTAAGAATAAGACTAAAAACATAAGAATAAGACTAAAAATAGTTTCTATCGTCTGAAAATCGAAGGTGAGTGAGGTACTCGCCGTTAATGTTGATGCCAAGTCCGTTCCAATCCAGTAGCTTGAAGGCATATTCCAGTGTAGCAGTAAACAGTTTTGGAGAAATAACGTCTCCCTGTCTTACTCCTCGCTGCAGTTGGATAGGCTCTGGCCTTGGATTCGGACTGACATGGTGGTGTTTCAGTACAAACACTTCAGCACTTCGATGTATCGATAGTCGATACGGCACCGCTGGAGAGATTGAAGCACAGCCCATGTCTCGATCGAATCAAAGGCTTTTTCATAGTTCACAAACATAGTGGCCGGCTATACTCCTTTCTCTTCTGTACAACCTGCCGCAGTGTATGAATTTGGTATATGGTGCTAAAGCTTTTCGGAATACGGATTGTTCGGGAGGTTGGAAATCGACTGTGCGCGAGACGATTGGTAATGACTCTGAAAAACAGCTGATGAACATGGCTCAGCAGTGAGATGGTCCTGTAGTTCTTCAATAAAGGCTATGCTCGAAGTTTCTGAGCGCGAAAGAATCAGAAATAAGGATATCCGCAGTAGAACCAGAGTAACCGACACAGCTCACAGGATTGCACGGTTGAAATGGCAATGCGCAGGCCATGTAGCCCGGTAAATGAACGGCAGTTGGAGCAGCTAAGTCGTAGAGTGGCGACCACGTATAGGAAAGCGCAGCGTGGGAAGGCCCCCGACTAGATGGACGGATGACCTCCTGAGGGTAGCGGGGAATCAATAGATGCGGTCTGCACGGGATCGCACTTTGTGTCGAGTCATGAGGGAGGCCTATGTTCAGCAGTGGACGTCTGTGGCTAATAGATAGATTAGTTCCTAAAAGATTTATTTCTAAATTTTAATAAATATCAAGCATATGTTATGAAGTTGTGTATTTTGTCAGTACTTTGTCAGCCTCGTCAGTCCCCTGGCAGTCAAATTCAGAAAAACCGAAATTTCTCCGGTTCTACTTAAAAAAGTGACTGGCCCAATCTCGAGCAATATATTCATTACATTACCTATCTTATATACCGGAATTTGTAGCATTTTGATTAAAAAACTATCATAAACAAAATATCCCGAAAAGTTACCCAACTTTTGTATATTCGCCCATAATAGTAATAAATACTGTGACTGAAATTGTTTGTGTTTGTATGCTTTCAGCACATGTAGAGCGCCCTCTTGCGGAGATCAAAGTGCACATTACCTATTCATAGCGCAATAAGTGCCGGCCCGCTGCCAGCCTTTACTGTCTATTATGAATATTTTGCGATTCCATTTCCGTTCAAACCTTGGCAATGATTTTATAAGATTATGATCTTGTTTTCTATTTGTTGCCCGTGGACGGCTGTTCTTGACTTTAGTTGCAGAATTTGCTTTGCCAAAGAGACTATTATTTTATGGAAAGCGGATGTATTAGACGTAATGTTGCATTCTAAAGCTTCAATGAAATCCCACGTATGCTGTTACTTTGTTACATGCAAATGTTTATGTATTCCAAGTCGATAGTTACCTATCCACTTGATGACTTGAAAAAACCCAATGACAGTGCAAGTACAAGCCTCGTATGATTGTTTTTACAAACCCTAATCTATAAAATTATTTACAGAGGGAATTTTGAAAAATATGAATAGATAAAAAAACAAATCCGTCTTTGTTAATTGCAGAAATGATCCAAATTGTAATTTAGATCCCAAGTATTGTACGTTATTTTATTCAACTTCGTGTTCAAATCAAGCTACACGTTACTCCATACTTAATACTTTATCAACATCATTGGGAAAGACGTGAAGAGACTAACTTATAAGTTTATCAATGTTTAATATATTTAAATACTTCTTTCCAGCCTCAAGACAATGAGCACAACCGGACCGCGTCACCAGGGGTCGGCCCGCGCGGCCCCGCGCCATGCCTGCCTTTCGCGCCACAAAACATGCCAAACCCTATTCCAGCGGACAATGACGTCAAACAAGAAACACACGTACAAAGGAGTTCGCACTACCTCACTGTCAACAGCGGCTGGATAACGCAACAGGAGACTCTGGACACCGGCCACAAACAAAACCCGTCCGCCGGACCCAATGTCCACAATCCTCTCAACGTGGGCATGCCCGTCTTAGGAACGAATGGACAAATCATAGGCGTCAATACCGGGTACAATAAACATCCCCATTTTAAGAATTCTGTTGGTATGATGCTACCGAACCCGGAACCGGAACAAAAAGCCGAAAAGAAAGAGCCTCCTCAACAAAATTTGCCGGCGAAACCGGCGGTCAAAGAAGACGAATCGCAAATATTCTGCGGGCTAAATCAGCCGCTGACACCTGAAGTCATGCAAAAGATTAACGAACAACAACAACTGTTTATACAGCAGAACCAAAAGCAGATTGAAATGGCTATGAAGGGTTATAGGTCGCAGTTAGCGGAAACCGCGAACCAGAACAAGCAAGGACAGAACCAGTATGTTCCTCAGGGGCAGTTGGTCATACAGAACGGTGCTGTCGTCAAAACGAACCCTGCGAAGACGCCGCCGTGGCAGGTGAAAAGAAACGACGCCACGCCTAATCCTATGACGAGTCCCAGTCCAAAACCTCCAAAATTAGACAATATGGACTATGAGGATCCAAATGCGATAATATCAGATGATCCCTCAGCCGCTAAGAATAACTTCGTCAATAACGAACTTGCCATGTGCCCTCGTGTACCCCCGCTGCCTCAGCATTACAATATGATGGGTCAGCAATGGCCGAACGCAGAAATGAACAAGAAAAAGTTAAAAAATCAAAAAGGCTCGAAAAAGAAAAATAATGCCACGGAAAACAAAATAATGTCGTTCAATAACGGTATGCGTCTCGTACAAGATTCAAAAGGAAAACCTTGTGCAGATATGTCCGGTAACAGTGTTCCGTCATTCATGGACGATCCCAACGGTTACTTAGCACAACAAACAGTACTACTAAATAACACGATAAACAGACAAGTTGGGATGAATTCGTCATTTGATAGTAATCAGTACGACAACACAAATAACTGTTACGCTAACAATCAGGTGGACAAATCATTCAAGCCATTAAATAAATCATGTGACATGGTTAACGTCTATAGAAATAACATGGTGCCAAATGCGTCTCCCTCTCCAAACAATACCCCCGATAGCAGCGTTTTATCCGACAAAGGACAGGACAACTCACAATGCTGCAAGGGGTGTAACGTATACAAAGGGAACAATGGAGAATTTTCTGAGAACCAAATGCGAGTTAAATACATGAAAAACATGTATAAAATGGAAATAGACGGGAACCGCCAGGACGCTCGCCTAACGAGTCCTAACCACAGCTTCGATGATAACCCCGTCACATCGTCCACCTTCATGGAACGGAGTCCCATACACGATAATTGCGGACCAATACAAGCCGGGACCGTCAGTACAAGTAATGTGTCGCCTTCGGAGAAGCTACAACTACCGGAGCCTTCGCCAACGTCTTCCACTAGCTCCCGAAACACCGACACTCCGCACAGCAACAGTAGCAATAGCTCACAATTTACTCCTAACTGCACATTCCCTATGCCTAGTCCGGCGTACTCCAATGCTAGCTCGTATAGAGACAATAGCAATCCTTCCACGCCAGGAAGCGGACATTCCTATCAATACCACTCCCCCGGACCGCCTTCTACACAATCTATCACTGGAACCCAGATGATGCATTTCATATCGAATCATAATGTGAACAAAAACCTAATGGAAGTGGACAACATATCAATGGTCGGAGTGAAGCCTGGATTGAAATTACCTCAGGACATATTCAGGGTCGAGCCAAGGAAAAGGGTAGAAAATTCGATGCCGGGTTATTGCCCTCCTCCGCATCTAGGCGGCGGGCCCGCACATTCCCTTATTCAATCTTGCTACGTGCAAACATTTGTAACGACAATGGCGAGCGGTTTTTCGGTCACCAGAGATACGGTAACATCTGTCCTCGCCGGCAAAGCGAACACCGCAACGACATCCATCAACGCCTCTCAAGTAAATTTTGTTCGGCCGCCCCCGCCTCCTAGCGTTAATCTGGCCACCACCTACGCGATACCCAATAATCAACCGGATCCGTTCATCAATTCGGTCAACTTGCCCACGAGTTACCCGTTGCACATAGCCGGTACAACGGCTCAGAACATGATATCGAAATCACCTCTAGAGATGGTCCAGAACGTTATTGGGAACGGACCTGTCAAGCCCGAAACTAGTAACGCGATGACGAGTATGCCTCAAATGACCAGGAGGCCGTGCCCGCCAACTACGCCCGGTCAAATTTTGATATCGTCAACGGGACAGATTATAGTGTCCAACAATCATATGCCACCGCCGCCGCCAAAGACGACAACGGCGGCCTCGCCCGTTCAAGGTTCTGGTGCTGTTACTCACGTCACTGCTTCCGTAGCACCCGTGGCTCCTGCCGGAGGCGCCCCTGTACTCAACCAAGTAGTAGTCAACACCTTGCCGACGCCATTCGTAATCCAACCATCTATGATGGCGGTCGATGGGCAGGTCGTCCAACAGAACACCATGTTACCTCAAATAGTAACCGGTGGCCTAGTGCCCGGACAATCTCCTAACGAAAGCCCGCGCCAAATAGACGTCAAAGGCGCACAGAGCTTCGTGCAAGGCGTCGCGGTGCTGTCGCCGGAGAGTTTGAAGAAGAGGAGTAAGAAGAAGAAAACCAGCAGTATAACGAACGTTCTTCAAATAACGGCACCTCAACAGAATCCTAACAACATTATGGTGCATCACACTTCTCCGCAACAGAGCTCTAGTCCACAATTTTCTCCGAGAGGGTTCCAGTTGTCTCCGAATAATAATATATCGCCGGCGCCGATGCTCCAAGCTCTGACTATTGTACCAGGAAAGTCCGGAACACCCGCTCACATAGTCATGAATGGGCAGAGCACGTCGAACAACTTTGGATCTCAGCAGATAATAGCGAATACGTCTCCATCGCAACCGATCAATCTGTTGCAGCCGGTGAATCTGATCAACAACGCCAGTGGCGTCATGCCGAATTTCCCCGCCTTCCAACAGTTTATAGTGCCAAATCTCGGAGGGATGGTGATGACCGCGGATGGAACCGCCATCATTCAGGACAACTCCAACGGCATGCCGATGCAATTGCAGTTGCAAACGGTTAACGGTCAGAACGTGTTGACTCCCGTGCAGAATCCTGGAGTTTTCGCCACTGGCGCCAATGGTGGCGTGGTACTTAGGGCTCAGAACCAGCAGGGAAAGATCATACAGTCCCAACACAGCCCTGGCGCGCAGTTCCTATCCCCCAACAGCCAAGTCATGATGAATAGTCCCAACTTCAACGGCCAACTTAGCCCGCTTCTCGCCAACTTGAGCCCTACAAACGTCGCGTTCAACACCAGCCCTCAGGTCCGCTCGAGCAACGTCCAAGCTCAAGAGTTCATTCAGACCAATCAAATGGGACAAACGTTAATGGTTCCGCTCTCTCCCAACAAAGCGTCACTTACTTCCGCTCCGAGGACAAATTCGACATTCGTCCAACAAAACACGACTATAGTTCAACAACAGACGACGCTAGTTTCAAACTCTCATAATACGCACTCGTCATTGACAGCTAATCTTCAAGGTGCTAATTCGCGTTTGAGCATAGATCCGAATTTACTTCTCGCGCATAAACAAATCAAGCGGAGCTTCACCGAACCGCCAGAACCCGAGGAGAAGGAGGAGAGATTCAGACAGGAAAAAGAATCTAAACCGGATTCCGAGAGCTACGGGCGATTCGTGTCGGATTTCGGAGCCTTGGCGCGAACAGGGCATTCCGTGTCGACGCAGACGTTGCGTGGGCGAGGCAAGTCGCCGGGAGGCAGCAGTCCGCCGGACACCACCACGCACAGTCCGCTCGGCCCCGAGCCCGCGCCCAGCCCCAGAGTCTACAACCCCAGCCTGGCGGACACCACCACCAAGTCACCTGAACCTTCTGACGCTAGTTCATCGGTGAGTTCGCTACTTTTTTTTGCATCAACGTAGGTACTGCATATATTGCTGTATTGCAGCGTACATTTTATTGAACAAAACCAAAATACTGGCCATCTGTTGGTCATAATTTCGATTGCCCTTATGTTAGACGGATTTTAACCAATTTTGGTACAGAGATAGCTGGACATCTAAAGATGGTTATAGGATACTTTCTACCCGACTAAGGTATAAAAAAATACGCGTACGAAGTTGCGGGCGCCGTCTACTAATATCATAATTTGAAGTACTTATCGGTATCGTTATCGTATCCTCTGGGTTGGAAGGTCAGATGGCAGTCGCTTGCGTAAAAACTAGTGCCTACGCCACATCTTGGGATTTAGGTAGCCGACCCCGATTGAGAATTCATTCTCAAAAAAATGGGACAAAGGCTAGGAGGATGATGATGAAGTACTTATCGGTAGAGTAATTTCCATGTATCTCGTTCTTGAGCCTTCTCCTTGGCAGCCTGACCTTTTCCTTTATATGGTCTATGTAAGCCCTCCTTGGTCTTCCTCTCTTTCTCCTCCCTTCAATATTTCCTTCTATTACGAGTATAATCTTTAGATAATGTTGGCGCCGCAGCAGGTGCTGCGGCGCCAACATTATCTAAAGATTATACTTAAATGAAATGAAAAAAATATACTGAACACCTGTTCAGTATATTTTTTTCATTTCATTTAGTTATAGTATTACAAAATATCTCGGGGTCATGTTATCGTGTAGTAATTGGCGCCTAACTACTGGCATTGGCTGAGAAAGCTTCAAAATGTACAAAGTCTGCGCCAAATATAAATCAAATATTTCAGAAGTTAAACGCTATATTTCGTGTTAATAAATATAAAATATGATATATTTGTTGTTTCAGGCAATGGTTCAATGTGTGTCGAGTAGCGAGCAAGACATGGCCGAGTCGCGCGAGCACGCGTGGCCCGCGCCTCGCCCAGACTTCAACTCTGAAACCGATGCGCAAAGTAAGATTTAATTTATTTTCCGGAATTCCGTTTTTTGGAGGCCGAGTTGTTTTGAGATGTCTTACCGATTTGATTCCTGTACAAATGTCTGAATAAACAAATTCCAGGCGTGATGTCAAACTTGCCGCTCATGCGCCAGACCCGCCACCACAACTCCGTGGAGTCGACCGACATGCACTACAGCCAGAGTGCGGCGCCGGCGCTGCCGCACGCGCTACTGCCCGCCACCAACTACTACGAGCGCACGCACACCTACACGCACAAGCGGAAAAACGACTTCGGGGACGGCTCCAGCTACAGAACCGACAAAATGATGAGGACCAGCTACGGCATGCTCCACCCCCTGCCTAAAGAAGAGTACGACATGGGCCTTGGCCCGGACAAGCAAGTTAGACATTTCCCACCCTCGGGAACGAGCTCGGAAACGTCTGCTATCCAAAAAGTATTTGACAGACACAATTTAGGTTCTGGCAATGGTGAGTACAAATTTCCGTTGTATGTAAAATCTTTCTCGCTACGCTTTCGATCCTTGGCTAATTCAAACTGTACAATGCAGTCTATCAGAACTACCCATCAGCTTGACTCTTGAGTGTCGGCAACTTGACTATGTTTCTAGTTTCGTTTCGAAGCCCTAAAGCCCTTTTTCATTATGACATTATTTTATACCTTTTTCGAATGGTTTTCTGTTGGACTTGTTATTAACGTGTCTTAGCATTCACATACCATGAAAATTATGTTTGTAATATTATTCTACACATTGGAAATTTTGCTTATTGACATATAAAAAGGGCTTTAAATTCAAATTAACTTCTTAACAATTTGAAACAAAACGTTGCCAGATTTAACAATTATATCCGGAACCATTTCACGCTTTAGTCACAGCTAACAAAATTCAAAATTTATCATTAATGTTGTGTCTTGTATTGGTTTTGGATTGACTGACGCCTACGAACGAAATTGAAGGACATCACGTGTACAGCCGTTTGTTAATAATACATACTGACGTGTATTGGTATATTTCAGCTTCTACATAATGCGATACTGTATTGGTCATTGGTTTTCTTTTGGTTGGGTTAATACAAGATACAGCTGTTAATAAAGGGTGTACTGGAAACTAATCGGAACACAAAGCGATGTGCAGCGTCCAAACGTTTCCACCCGGCTTTCTGTCGCTTTCCATTGCACCACACTCGAAGTAACAAAATTGGCTCACGAATTGGGATCCCATTACTAACGCATCATTGTAAAGACATCATCATTTCATCTGTTCATCATTGTAAGTAAAGCACAATTTTCATATTACTGTTCTTCTTGGGTGTGGGAAAATGTAAATTATAATCTACTTCACCTATTGTAAGTTTGCACTTGTGATACAATTTACCGGAAGCGTATAACGACCATTGTATTTTTCTATACTTACTCGAGTAACTCGTAAATTGTATTGTTAAGAGTAAAACTGAAATGGTACTTAGCATTTTGCACAAATATATTACATTCTTTCTTCAAATGTATCTAACACCGGAATTCTTGTTGCTGTTATTGTGAAGATATTCTTCTCTTGTACTTTTAAAATTGGTATCAGATAATCTTGTTTGTCAAGTTTAGTGTTTTACGTGTTAGAAGCTCAATGTCATCGCTACACGGCAAAATTACGAGGGGCGTCTGAAAAGTTCTAAGCCTAAGGTATTTCGAGGTTATATATGCGTTTATGATACTGGCCACTAGAAAGGCCATTTAAAAACAAATTATTAAAAAATAACATGTCACGTTTTTATTATTCTGTTTCGAGATATTCAACGGAAAAGTACATCATGTGTGAATTACCAACGAATATTACGAAAATTGAGCACCGTGCTGTAATTAAATTCCTTACAAAAAGTGACAAATCACCGCAGTGTATTTTTGAGGAAATGGCTATTATTTACGGTGATTCTGGGCCTTCTTATGCCACAGTCAAAAAGTGGAGTCGCTTATTTAAACTCGGACGGGAATCGATCGAAGACGACCCCCGCTCAGGGCGGCCAATATCGGTAGTGACCGAAGAAAACGTAGCAAAAGTCAAAAAGCTGGTATTAGAAGATAGAAGAATTAAGGTTTGGCAAATAGCTGAGGTCTTAGGTATTAGTAAAGAAAGAGTCGGAGAAATTTTACATGAACATTTGTACATGAGTAAAGTCAGTGCTCGTTGGGTACCGAAAATGCTAACGGCCTTCGATAAAGTACGTCGTGTGGAAACTTCTCGGGCGTTTTTAGAATTGTGCGAAGATGATTTAGATGAAGTTTGTTCCCGAATAGTAACTGTTGATGAAACATGGATCAGACAGTATGATCCGGAGTGTAAGTCTGAGTCGATGCAGTGGATTGAAAAGGGTGAAAGGCCGCCGAAGAAATTTAAAGTGCAAAAGTCGGCCTCTAAGTTAATGGCTACGGTATTTTGGGATTGTGATGGCATTCTTTTAATCGATTATTTAGAAAAAGGCTCTACGATAAACGGAACTTATTATGCAAATCTAATAAGACAGGTGCGACAAGCCATAGTTGAGAAAAGGCGGGGTAAACTAAGGAAAGGCATTTTGTTTTTGCAAGACAACGCACCCGTTCACACCGCTAATGTTGCGAGGCGTGCTCTGAAGGAAGTTGGTTTTGACGAAATTGACCACCCACCCTACAGCCCAGATCTAGCCCCAAGCGATTATTTTCTATTCAATAATTTGAAGAAAGAGTTGAGGGGAAAGCGATTTAGAAGTGACGAAGAGATGAAGGCGGCTGTACAGGAGCATTTTGAAGGGCAAAATGAAGATTATTTTTTTAATGGCCTAAAAGCACTGTATAAAAATGTTAAAAATGCATTGATTTAGGAGGAGACTATATTGAAAAATAAACACGAGTTCATTTGTGTAAATTGTTTTTTTCTATCTTAGGCTTAGAACTTTTCAGACGCCCCTCGTATATGTCTGCTAATTCTCAACTAGAGAGTTGGAGTATTACGAGTGACGATAAAGAAAGACTCGGGTGGAGATAGTTATCATTCCGCGTTCACAAAGCACCGATCTTCACGGACGGACGCGTCACATTCAGCTTCCCACACGTGAAATATCAAAATAAGTTTCTGTCAAAAATGACATTTTAGTGGCAAGCTTTTATAGCCGACTGTACTTTTCTTTAGATATCCATCAAATGCTCACTGAGACAATTCTAAAGAGCCCAAGCTCGGTAGGATTGCTTTTTCTATTATAGAGTTCCTATGGCCACCTTCCGGCTCCATCATCAGATCAGCCCCATGGTACCATATTATTGTATTGTCATCGAAGTTAAGTAAGTATGCAAAATTTTAGCTCAATCGGTTGACGATATCTGCTTCAAAATTGAGTTGCAAGATTTCACCCGAACATACATACTTTAAACATACCACGCAACCTAAATAAAAGCTTGTAATAACCATCACCGGAACGCGGACGGATCGGCGGGGGCAGAGCGCGACCCGGGCTAAACTGTCATGATCGATTGCTAGATGACAAGAGCGAGGAATCCGATGAGAAGGAGAGAAGCGGGGAGTTCCGCGTCGGCGAGCTAGTGTGGGGCCCGGTGAAGGGCTACGCGTCGTGGCCCGGCAAGCTGCGGCGGCGGCTGGCGGACGGCCGCTGGAGCGTGCAGTGGTTCGGCGGCGGCGGCGGCGGCTGCCACCCGCGCGCCGCCGCCGCGCTGCTCACGCTGTCCGAGGGGCTGGAGGCGCACCACGCCGCGCGCACCAAGCTCAGGAAGTGAGTGTTGGCCACACAGACCACCCCCACTACACGGAGCATGTAAGGCGACCCGCGCGCACCAACGATATGGTACGGCGGAACATTAAGAGGCCTTATTCCTTTTAAAATGCTGATTGTTTAGACATTTTTCTCTATGATCAAACATGTTTCTTAACTTACTATTGATGTTACTTTCTAGAACAGGGCTATCGGGATTTATTGGTATATATTTGAAACCTACAGTTTGAATTTTTCATTGATAATTTTTGTTTCAAAAACTACTCGAAATTGACAAAATTCACGCGGAAAATTAGTTTTTTTTACTTATTTTCGACTGTACGCAATGAAAGCGTGAAATAACTATGTTACTACCTAGAACTCGGGGAAAAGTATTATTCACTTCAAAACGTTGGTTGAAATTATCAATATATTAGTCATAATATGAAAAAAATAAATTTTAAAAGGAATAAGGCCTCTTAAAGTATCAACACGGCGGCCACCGTTTAGTTGCGTCCTTGTTTATGATCCATGCGTACGTCAACGAAAAAAGAAATTAAATAAATAACATGCTAAATTGTAATGTTAAGTGGTGTAGAGAGACCTCATAAACATGGACGCAACTAAACGGTGGCCGCCGTGTTGATACTTTAATGTGCCGCCGTACCATATCGTTGGTGCGCGCGGGTCGCCTTACATGCTCCGTCTAGTGGGGGTTGTCTGTGGTTGGCCACCACGAGCCGGTCCAATGCTTTCTCGACTACATTGTGGACCGTTTCGTTTTGCCAAATGAGTGTTCTTGGGAAACCGTAAGCTTTTCTGATGTTTTACTAAACTGACCTAAAGTGGCCTATTGGGTTTCACCGCGAACATTAAAAAACGTATTTGGAAAAGTTTGTGGTTTCGGCGAAAAGTTAGAGTAGACAGATTCGACTACTAATAGGTTAGGAAGTAACGTTTTGATTTTTTACTTGTGTGATTGTGATTAGTAATGTAAAATTAACCCAACCCAAAGATTTCGGATGATAACGCGCTGAGTATGCCATTTGTGCAGTCCTGGATTATCCATATAGGCGATGTAGGCGATTATCTACATTATGTAGCATTTGATTCGAATAGGCGTCGAGAATCGCATTCCCTAAAATTCCCTAAAAGCATGTTTTGATCCGGCGGTGCGCTTATCCTCGATTTATGAGATATTAAACTATCTTATGTGTTGAAACAGGAGTAGAAAACTAAACACGCTTCTCGAGAACGCGATCCAAGAGGCAATGACCGAACTGGATAAGAAGAGTGACTCTGCACCGACCGAAGTGTCCGAGGAACCGAGCGACGTCCCTTCTGTCGACGAGACGCCGCGACGCACCAAGAAACACCGACCTCGGAGCAGAGAGAAACATCACAAGAAACACCCGGCTAAGATCGCTTCCGGACCGGGCAAAGCCGATGGTGGCAGACTGCGCAGCTCGCGATGACATAAACATCACAATTATACCTCATTGATTCATCGGGATAATCTTTTGCTCTGTTCGATTCGACTTGAAACTGCATTGTAACGTGTACGATTCTCCATAACATAAACTCTACTGTCAACAAATAGTCTCATGTGCTTTGGCTGAACATTTTAGCGGTGACAGACTTTCGGAGAAGTCATTTGATCATTCCTTTCTTTGAAACTTTGTTAATGCTCAAATGCGTTCACGTCTATACGGCACAAAAGTTAAACATTTCAAAATTGGCAGCGTGTGGTAATGTATGCTAAGTGGACAGAGAGCCCGGCAGCTTTTCTATGTGATAGCACACTTATATTATGCAGTTTTAGGGCTGAGATGACGTTGCAAAACAGTGTCACGATTTGAGCGTTCGTCTTATCAATAAATCACAATGCATTATTGGCGGTTGCTGAGAAATCCGGCAGAACAACCATGAAGTATAAACGTTGCCGTTTGACTTCCCTATATAATAGATTTGTATGTCTACAACTTAGTATATTCTTCTTAAATACATCACATAGTCAATGTCATCAATGTGTAGGAATAGTTAGTAAAATTATGTTGTGATTGTACGAACATTATCTGTACAATTTTTGTTTTCGACGTGTCTAGAGTGTTATTACTAACCAGAGATTATCTACCATTCCGTACCTTTATTAATAAATATTGTATATATTACTCTTAATCTCTTTGTTGAAATACTTTTATTTGAGAGTATAGTATGTTGGATTGAACTAAATTTGGACAGAAAAAGTTCCTTGGCATGAAAATTATCTATATTTTGGTATTTACTTAACATTTACTTATATAAAAGTGATTTATTACAATTAAAATAAAGCAGTAGGTACGTGTAAGTGCGCGGCTGCGGTTCTGAACCGCGCGCGCCGTAGAGTAAGCCTCGACTAGGATCGGCTCGAGTAGGGCTCTTCGATATCAAAAATAATTATAAAATCCACACCTGTCATCGATGTATTGTACAATTTTAGTGAACTGTAAATGAATAAGAAAGTAAATCGCTATATACCGTGTAAATTTTTATGTGTGTTGTTAGAAAATAATAAGTGAAACATGATTTCTAGTCAAAATATTGAGCATATTAAATGTAGATTTTATAGACGAGGTAATTGACAATAACACTGGCCTGGCGATTGTTGACGCGCTATCAACAGTTTCGGTTACATAATTAATAAGTACAGTACATGATTGTTAATTTCCACTTTGTCGAACTTGTTTGCGTTGACCTTTATACATTTGTTGAGCTTGAGTGATATTTATGCAGCCATTTGATTTCTTGTAAACACACTACCTACCACACGTGACATTCATACAACCTTAGTTTCCGGATATTCATTGATTTATCAAATTCAAATTGTATTAATTTGCTTAAATTCTTGAATTAGCCATGAAATTGGTTACGGTACCGTAAGGTTGGGTTACTTTAGCCATAGAGGGTAACATTGCCCGCCTGCTAAACCAATTTTATGCTTTGAGCGGGATTTGAACATACGTCTTCACGGCTTTTCGGGCCAGACGGGTGAAATACCAATTTTATAGTTCTATAAAAGCCACTATTTTTCAACCAGTTGCTTCATTTCTTATAATAATATAATATATGCCTTAGGGTGGCATGGTAGTGCCATCTACCGTAAAGATACTGAATGAAAAAAAACGATTACAAAATTCTGAAAACGACATCTTATGCCGAAACCACTTTTGAGTGATCGCTGGTGCCGTTTTTCAGTTTTCCAATTTATTCTATTGGATTTTAATGGGTGGACAATGTTACCTTCTAGGGCAAAAGTAACCTCGAGTTTACGTTACCTATTGGAGAAGTCGAACCTTATGAAGTTTCCTATTTTAGCGCTACTGCTTTTGTTCCGTAATATTTTTTGACAAATTTACAAAGAAAAGCTGAGCATCCGAAATAATATTAGGTACCAGTACCTAGACATAGCAATATCCATAGCATAAACGTGTATGAACGAAAACTGCGGTGTAATCGCGCTGACAAGTGTTTTACCTACATGGCATCACAATGTTCACATATCCCTTACCTAACCTTGTCATTTGTCATCCTCTTTGAGTTAACGTAAAATAAGATAATCACTGTAAGTGTCGCTTAATTCTAAGTATTTGTTTTGTGGTGCAAGGGAGATTATTTTAAAACATTTCTAAAATGCTTTTTAAACACATTCAAGTAATATAATAAAAGATTTTTAAAAACTCTAGGTAGAATTAATGTTAACTATAGGTAGGTCATGTCATACCATGGATCCCACTTGATAGGTAATTTGTTATCGATAGTCATTGTTAGATTATTATCAATGTGCAAAATTACTTTGTGATTTTTGAACATGTCCGATAAAATTATATATCAAGGAATTATCTCATAGCTTACTTACTGTTTTTATAATATCGTATTTTAACCTTAGAGATCCCACTTAAAATCGAAATAAGAAATGTGACTCCAGATGACGACATGTATTTAATGTTGAATGGAAATGTTTATTATATTGATAGTCGGATAGCTCCCGCGAGATGGTATTATGTACATAATCTTACTGTAGTTATGTATAGTATTTTATTTCGATGAGAATTAATGTTTTATAGACTAATATACAACATAAGATTATTTATTTGTTTTGCTGTGTACATATTTTTTTCAATAAAATGTACCTGTTTTATTTAAGCCTACTTTTTATTTTCACCTTTCCTCCTGATTCATTTGTAGCCTGACGTTGCGATCTGACGCTGGCATGTCGTAATTTGAGCAAAGAGTTATTTGCTACTTAGACAGTTTTACGTATCGACATTGTAACTGGGATTTATTTTATGGAGAGATGAGATGAGAGAGATGGGAGATGACAAATAAAAATACCAACATGAACATGACGCTGTACGGCTGACTGAAAGGAACGCTATATTTGATAAATATTTCATTATTTTTACTGGCCAGTGTCTGTTTAATGAAGCAATCAGTGCGGGAACACGCGACATCGAGTAAACTATAAAATTCTCAGAAAAGTTGAAATTAGTAGGTAAGTAGTACGACTGGGTTACCTACAGTCGCATTAGATGGCGCCACGCAGATTGGAATATAAAAGTCTGCCGTAGGCAACAACTGCTCTTTGGGTTTACGGAGTAACACGTAAGATGGCGCCACTAGTACAGTCGGCATACGCCGTGAAGTGTTTCTATGAAAATCGTCAGTTAGTTCTAGAAAATGTCGATAGATGGCAAAAAACGCTATTTACACTGAATGCATGTGCCAGCAGAGGCTACATCATCATTAGGATACAGAATGCGTACTTACTACAAATTCATATGGGTCTCGCATTCTGTGACAAACTGACAATAGTACGCTAACAAGTGTGTTTGAAGACTATAATGATGTTCAGCGTGAGCATTCATGCCGTAGTGTAAAACCTTAAACGATTGCATCAAAATTTAGTGATAAGAGGATGTTCTGAAATGGGGTGGGTCGTGTTGGTTAAAAGCAAAATATTTTTTTGTATTATTTCCTTTATTAATTTCATTTCTTAGGTTGTTTCTTTACAATAAAATTATATAAAAAGTAATTATCGATTCCTCCACCTGCACTACGGATGCCATTATCCGGAGTTAGATCAGGCTTTATTTGGGCCGATTCGAGTCAATAAATAAGCGTATAATGTGCTTGTTTTGATGGGCCCACTTCCCAAAGTGACACTGAAAGCCGATTTAGTGCCGCGACGCGGCCAGTGTAGCTTGATCTGGCTGCTATTGCAACTAAGTCTAGGCTAATAATGTGCCTCATTGAATGTGAATACATAATATACCGTATATGAGTACCTACCTATGGGAGAAAAGCTATGGCAGTTTTAGAAAAAATATGCACTTTAATTAGCATACAGATAAAATATATGCAATATTTATTGCTCAATTTCTTTGATAAAATAAATATGTTTAATGTATTAAACAAATACTGAACAAATAAATGGAATTTATTCTTCTTCGGATCGGGTCTACTCACTTTCTTGGGAGCCAAGTCGTCGGTGATTTTTATTTTACTTAACTGTTAACTTTGGCTAAGTGTTTCGACAGTTGCAGACTCATTGCTTTGAATCGTACCTACCTATTAAATAGTTATATCTAGAACTAAATTGTAGACTTATTACTAATTAGTCTACTTATCTTTATAATAGTAGGTAGGTAATAAGTTAATTTCTACTAGGTAATTTATTCGAGGGGCGACCGATATTTAAAATGTTGTATTCAACAGTCGAGTCGATGCTTTTTTAAAATCTTTATTGAAAAAAGAAGGCTTTGATCACTTCAAAAATGCAACAATATATGATTACCTATAAATAAAGTCTTAAGATAGAGAGATAGTCCACGCTTCAATTGAATATTTATTTGTACTTTATTACTACATTAAAATATCGAATACTACATGCTAAAGATCAAAAACTATGCTACAAATGTTTCGGCTTTACAGTTACAGTTGTTTTTTTATCCCCAACAGTATTGGGGTGTATCTTTGTAAAGTGGCTGTACAGTAAACAAATTCCGGTTGGCAAGTTTAAACATCTCAGCCGCTGCGAGCCCTATGGACCGTGAAGTTATTGCCTTCACGACTTATTGACGACAACGGAACGCAGTTTCGTCGCTATTAAACTGTTTCGTTTGTTAAAAAATGTAGGTATTGATGCTTTCAGGATACGATCCCGTTTAGTGCTACAGACGATTGGGAGGATACAATTGAAATGTGATACATTATATTTGTGTAAGTACTATTTTGTTTTCAATTGGTGGTTAGGTACAACTAAAAGGGCTATGATCTTCGACACACCATGTTCTTTATCTTACAATTCTTGCTTGCCTTGGTTTGATCCCGAGATTTGATTTCCCAAGAGCCTTACCCAGTTGGCAGGTATAATATATGTAGTCGAATACGTTAGTTACTATTACTATCTAGTACTACTACCTATTTTACCTAAAATACTCCTTCGGGTGGTGCCGAAAGAAAACATATTTACTAGAAAATATGAGCACGACTATTTCGTAAACCAACTGTTAGGTAGCTCGCAATTTTAATGCCTCGGTATTAGTTTTGATTCGTTCCGGATTCGGCGCGTTGTCGGATGCTTTGATGCCCCGCAAGTTTACACGACAAACAACCAACTAGCGAACATCCTCGAGCCTGCCTGCAATATGTTCGGATTAAAAAATAATGTCGCTCCGGCATCCTGCTTGGTAAAACTAATATTTTTCGCAGGCCAGCGTGGTTTGCAAACAGTGTAATAGGAAAATATACAACGGCATATTTGGGCGAATGCTAGCTGCTCTCTCTTTGCTCTGAAACGTCGGTTTTAAAAACTGGGCTTTTTGAAGTTGATGTAGACAAACGTTTACTTACAGCGTATGTTGTGAGGACACCCTCTATTATCAAAGGAGAGCGTTCGGCTTTCCAGCCGTGCCGCAGGACTCTGGATGTAATTGGCTTCCCCTGTGTTTCGAAAACGTAAATAGGTAGAACAACCATTTTATAAACTTCACAGGACCGTTTCAGGTAGGTATTCCTAACAATGAATGTAGGTATAACTGAATTTGAAAGTTCAGAAACGAAAGCTTAATTATAAGACTTCAGTAGAAGTTATTCAATGACTGATATTTATATTCCACTCTAAGACCTACTTTCAATTAACGTTGCCCCAAAATTTTAGTCCGATTTAATGTTTTAAAGCCGAAGTGCGAAACAATGTAGGTACCTACCTATATTGTTCAGTTGTCGACTCCACGATAGCTATTAAGTGTAGCTTAAATTTCGGCATTTAAATGTTTGAATAGCGTTACGGTACCTAAAGCATCTCGAAGAGCTATTTTCGTCTGGTCTGAGTATCCGCTCGCGAAAATAATTTGTAACATAAATTCACGTAAGTATCGACTGTCAAACAGTTTGATTTGTAGTCCAGTAGGTACAGCTTTAGTCGCAAGAAACGAAATAACTAGAAATCCTATTTATACCATGACAAGGTTCTCAGCTTGCGAAATTAGCCTATTGCGGGTATCGTTGCCTCGTTTTAATTAAAAGCTTCATTGCTTTGTCGAGTGGCGGCAATGGAGCTTGATATTCAAATATCCGTCGATATTTCACCGTAAATAACCTCGCGTTTAATTAATAACAAAAAGTAACTATTACAATCGAGCTGACAGGTGAAACTCCATATTTAACGGTATCGATATTTATTTTAGTCGATACCTACTGCCCTATGTGCCGGCGGCACACAAAGGCTGGATTAGAGCGCCACCGTGGCGAATGATGGCCACAGACTTAAAGTCCTCCATATATCTCCATCGGTCCACTATTAGACGTAGATCTCACTTAAAATATGAACAGAGCGTATATTCAGGGTACCGAAAAGAGGTCGACAATCGACAAGGCCGAACTAATCCAAATTCGTCCATTTTGATTCTCGTATTCGAATCGGAAGGCAAGTGCAATCTGTGCCACTAAATGGTAGATACCTAACGTAATCTTGATGAAATACGGGCCCGCTCGAGCTCAACCTGTTGATTTTCTTGTGGTTCAAGCTGATTGACGTTTATTAATAACTAGACTAGAACTTCGTCCGCGCGGAAGTACCTAAAAGTGGGTTATGACGTTTTTGATTTTCCCTAGTCGGGTAGAAAGTGTCTTATAAACATCTGGTCATGTCTAGCTTAGCTACCCCTATACCAAAAATAATTGAAGTTAGTCAAAACGTTTCCGCTTGATGACAAAAAAAAATACATCAATATTATGTACATACCTCATATGTTAGGATCTAGAATAAAAAACGACAATCATGGGATTGTCTGGGTCTGGGTATGGGCCCTCATTTGTATCTTGCACTGAACTATCTTGCAATGAAACTTCATTTACCATCCATTAGTAAAAGGATAATTATAAACTCTATTTGTAACGTTATAGTATCTACATTGGTCTCCTCTTGTGAAATGCCGGTAGACTCAGACATGTAAAAGTGCCCTTGTGGCCTACCTACTTGCAAAATAAAGTTCATTATTACATTGGTATGGTGACTAAGCCTTCGTTGGTATATTGAATGTTTGTATTTAGTTAAATATTTTTTTTGTTAGAACGCGACGCAAACAAACTGTTTCACAGTTTGGCGCACTTTAAACACACGTTAAGTATGTGCTAGCATAAAAAAAATACAAGAAATATGGCATGACTCTCCTGCACTCAAAATAAAAATGGTTCTCCTTCTTAAAATGTTCTAAGGGTTCAGAAGGTTAATCCTTTCAAAAGAGAACCGATCATTGAATGCTGCATATTTGAGCGAAAACCGGCCACTACTCGTAGATAAAGACCTAGTCTTTTTAGGGGATTATTCTGAAGTTCGAAATTTGAAGAATCACGAGAGCGAACAGAATGAAGGAATAAAGTAAACTTTCTTCTACATGTTGCGGTATCTATTTGTCCTTATTCCGCGTCTGTTACTTTACACAGCTACACAGTCCTATTATACATTGCAAGCACCTATTCAAATTAGCCGCTACACGCACCGAATTCGAAGTGATAAATCGATCGGCTTATTGGCGTTATTAATTAAACCTGACTGTGCATGTTAATGTAATGTGTCTTTGTTTAACCTGGACACATAAACCTATGCCGGTAGACAGATATGTATTTCTATTTGTTTCGTTTAGCGGAACTTTTTGTCTTACTTATGTCCCTATCTGTATTAACTGTAGGAATATAATGATTTTGAAATTATTAATCTCTAATGTATGGTCACATGAGCATGGCTTCGCTTTTCTCTTCTGTTCGGGCAAAACTGGTGCGCGTTCAAAGTTAGTCGCGGTCGCGGCGACTCGCCTCAAAACTAGTTGCGTCGCATGTGTCACAAACAACCAATAACGTAAGTACAGATCTCAGTTGGGAATACCATCATTATTGCCAAAAAATCATGTGAATAAGCACAGAATAAATAAATAAATAAATATCAGACAACCTCACACAAATCAACCTAGTCCCAAATTAAGCCCAAGAAAGCTTGTGTTATGGGTACTATGCGACGATATACATACTTATCTAGATAAATAATTACTTAAATACATAGGAACATCCATGACCCAGGCACAAATATTCGTGTTCATCACACAAATATTTGCCCTTGCCGGGATTCGAACCCGGGACTGTCGGCTCAGTAGGCAGTTGCTTAACCACTGCGCCAACCGCGTCGTCAAGAATGGGTGAATTATACGCAATGCACTCTCAAGAGTACGTGGAGCATAACGATGGCCATCGTTACTGTACTGTTCAAATACAAATACAAATACAAATACAAATCGTTTATTTGTTCAACATAGGTGCATATGTACATAATACAGGTGTGACAATTTTATTTCAGTTCCACTATGCTGAGCCGTTAGGCATACAAATATTATAAGTAATTAATAGAGTACAGGGAAGTTGTGCTCCATTAATTATTGTCTAACAAAAAATCACTTATTTTATAGTAGGTACGCTTTTTCTGCCAAGAAATTAAATAACTTATTTTTGTATTCTACTATATTTTCTACATGTACAATATCTGTTGGGATTTTATTATAAAGTTTAGGGACCATTCCGAGTATACTTTTCTGAAAAAGAGCGGTTTTCGAGGACATTCCATTAATTTTATTCCTAAGTCGGGTACTCCTAAAACTATTAAATAAATGCAGATTAGATCTTGCGAAAATTGCAACTTCAAATATATACAAGCACGGGAGTGTCAATATTCTTAATTTCTGAAAATATGGTTTACAAGAGTCAAGTTGATTTAAGCCACATAAAGATCGAATACATCTCTTCTGCGCTTTGAAAGCAATTTCTCTGTCAACTGAATTTGCCCAGAAAATGATGCAGATGATGAATGATTCAGGCATAATGAAGTCTAGCTAGAGAATAAAACCGCAGAAAATAGGATCGCCATTATCTTCAAACCGGCCGCACCTATCTCAAATGTATGGCCGAATGAGCATGGCTCCGCCTTCCTCTTTTGTTCGGGCAAAATTGGTGCGCGTTCGTAGTTAGTCACGGTCGCCTCGCTACGCCTCACAGCTAGTTGCGTCGCATGTGTCACAAACAACCAATAAAGTACAGATCTCAGTTGGGAACATCATCATTACTTTACAGAATGGGTGAATGATACGCAATGCACTCTCAAAGTACGTGGAGCATAACGATGGCCATCGTTACGTGTACTGTTCAGGCATAATGACGTCTGCACTATCTCATAGTACTGTACAGATAGAGACAGGTATTATATCTCGCGCGAGAAAGAGTCGCGTGTCAAAGTTATGCTAGCCATGCTGGCTGGAGAATAGAACCGCAGAAAATCGGGTCGCCATTAATCTACAGAGGTCGGCCGGCGCACCGATCGCAAATGTATGGTCATTGAAATGAAGATCTATAGACTGAACATATCACTCCGACGTTTTATTTCGTTTACCGACTAAACCTGTCCAGTCGCATTACATTAGACATTCCTTTCATTTAAGCTAAGCAACGGCCGATTCTAAAGTTCTTTCCTTCGAGCATTATTCTTGTCAGTGTAATTGGATAAATGGCTCGGAAAGTAGGGTGAAGGATTGTGAAGTCTTAGGTCAGATTCATCTACATTTCATAGCGGGGTAAATAAAGAACACTCGGATTATTGTTTTTTGGAATTATACTTCAGCTTGATAATTTTGTGAAGAATTATAAAATGGTATCTCGTTAATGTAACAACCCGATACTTAAATAAATTGGTTAGGTCAGGTACTTAGGGTAAATGCACCGAAGAGACAAGTAGGTTTAGTTGAAAATATCAAAAACTATGAATGTGAGACATTTGACGTGTGATAACGTCAAGCGAATTTTTAGTCGGCTTTGCAGTTGACTTTCATCGCAGCTCAAAAACGCCCAATATGGGTTACCTATATGAAATACCTTGGTATCGGTATGAGAATTTCGGTTTAATGACCGTATACTACGTTGTACGTTGCTCTACAATATATTACGATTATACTTAATTATTTAACTTCATTTTTTTTTCTAAAACCCATGTCGAATTGAATTTAAGCCGCGTATTTCAAATAGGCCGTACCTTAAATTACCTCAAAAATCTCAGTAAAGATTTGTATCGTGGGTCCGTGACACCGTCTCGGGAGAGTCTGCCCAAATGTACATGTTCTCAGCTTAACAAGTTCTTCACGTAAAAAAGTAAATTGACACGTAATTCTCATGAGGCTGGCGTTACGGCCGTCGAAACGAGATTAAAGTAATGTCACTTTGTGTTAAAGCAACTTTGAATCGTCGGAGCACACAATCTGTAAGTTTTAAGTACTTTCTTTAAGTATATTTTGTTTGAATAAATGATTTCGACACGAATGGTTCATATTTTATTGCCTCGAAAACTCTTATAATGACAGGCCTCAAAAGAACTTTCGAGAAAAGCATTTTTAATAAAGTCTGTATATACGAGTTTAAAGCTATCTGAATAATATGTAGGTATCGTTCCATTTTCATTTCTAAAAAGTTTAAAGAAAGTACGTACAGTTTTCATAGCTTCGTTGGTAAAAACCGGTCAAGAGCATGTGTTCTATTCCGTGAAGGGTCCTCCTGCACGGCTAGCATAACTTTGACACGCGACTCTTTCTCGCGCGGGATATACTACCTGTCTCTATCTGTACAGTACTATGAGATAGTGACGGATGATGCTATCTCGCGCGACATGAGTCGCGTGTCAAAGTTATGCTAGACGTGCTGTTACCAAAGAAACAGATAAAAAAGATGCTTTTATATACATTCTAGATATTTATTTACTGTAGGTTACGTGTGTATTACCTACAATACTACGAAAAGGCTTGCTGTGCGTGTGTGCTTTGTTTGCTTACGTCGTAGAAGTCAAATATCGCTCGACATGTTTGTAATCGGTTCGCGATTCATCATCAGGAGTTAGTCTATCGAGTGTAGAATACTACTTAGTATTTTTAACGTATATAACTTGAGAACAGATGAGATTTAATTACTCGTGATAACTATACAAAATAAAACGAAACGTAGGTATGTCAAAGCCAGGTATCCCAAAAAAAATAACCTAAATACAGCTTTTTAGTTTTTCCAAAGAGTTTTGGAGCTAAGCTGCGGACGGTCAAACAGACAGAAGGAAACGGTGAAATTAAAAGGGTTCTTAGTTTGACTGAACGCGAAACCCTAAAATCGTGAAACTTGGCACGCATGAAGCTAAATGCTTTCTGATGTTGTGCTTCAATGTCAATGTGGGCGGGAATTTTTCCTCCACCCTTTTTACTCCTTTGTTGTGTTTCCCAGCGGTATTTTTTAACGTTAAAGATAAAGCTTTTTAAAACAGTTACAAAATGCGTTTCAAATGTTCTTTACAACTGTAGAGCACTACAAAATAAAGCTGTACCCGTATATTCCCACAACTGCCGTAGCATTCCCGAATAATTCTAAACAGGTAGAGTTTTTAAAAAGGAAATAAAATGTGGTTTGCATATAGAAAAATATCCGTACCTGTAAATGATGTTTCAATACTCAACAGAAACAAAATAGCTAGATAGAAAGTAGATAGATAAATACCGTTAACACGTTCAATTTTGCCCTAGCGGGTAAATGTCCCTGCGGTTTTAAATAAAAATGTTAAGGATTTACTTTTAAAGCTAAAATTAATTCTAATTATTTCAGTAGCAAATAAATGAACATAATCATTTATTTGCTACTGAAATAATTAGAATATTTTTATTTTCTTTTAGGGCAATATGGGACGGTTACATGCTGAAATGCGATTACTAGGAATAAATGAGTACCTAAGTATACTAGTTTCAGAACTAAAGTGACAATAAACATATCACGCACACCAAAGTAGTCAAAGTGATATTTCGAACTGATTTGATTCCGATTAGAAGAAGAATTATCTAGCTTCAGATAGGAGTATTAGGCATCAACGCCAGTAATTTATCAGCCCTGTCCATCCCAGGGTTAGGTCAGCGCAGGTCTAGTGGAGGATTTGGAGGCAGTCTCGCCAGCTAGCAGTCCGCCGTCGTGTCGCGTTAGCCGCCGCGCGCGCCCGTGATGTATCGGGAAACATCCCCCAAATGTCAAATGGCGGGTGGCAGGATTTAGTTGGAACTACAGCACGCGCTTGCAAATGAGGAGTGTCTTTTCAAAGGGGCTTATTTTTCTATGAGTTTCATACATTTTTTTGAAAGAATTTTTTTTTGTAAACTGAAATATTGAAAAGTTGATATTTACAGCTAAATTGAGTGGTTCACTAATGTTTGACCAAAAAACGTTTGACAAATCAGTCACTTGACCAAACAACGTTTCACCAAATATTCATTAGGCAAACGAGACATTTAACAAAAGTATCATTTTACAAAAAGTCACTTTACAAATGATCATTTTACAAACACTACACTTGACAAAATATCATTTTACAAAATATCATTTTACAAAATATCATTTTACAAAATATCATTTTACAAAATGTTATTTCATAAAAAGTACTTCTTTAACAAAATAAATGTATCCGTATCTTATCTTTATCTTGTCTTTATCGTCTTTATCGTCTTTTTCTTGTCTTTTTCTTGTCCTTTTCTTGTCTTTTTCTTGTCCTTTTCTTCTTTCTTGTCTTTTTCTTCTTTTTCTTGTCTTTTTGTCTGTCTTGTCTTTTTCTTGTCTTTCTTGTCTTTTTCTTGTCTTTTTCTTGTCTTTTTCTTGTCCTTTTCTTGTCTTTTCTTGTCTTTTTCTTGTCTTTTTCTTGTAAATTTCTTGTCTTTTTCTTGTCTTTTCTTGTCTCTTGTCTCTTTCTCTATCTTGTCTTTTTCTTGTCTTTTTCTTTATTTACGTTTTGTTATGGATATAAAAAAAAAAAAAACTAACCTAACCTAACCCGGCCGGGTCGGATCTGCTCTGAAATTGATTCACCTCAAGTTTGGTCAAATGACTCAGTTGCTAAATGATCATTTGGTCAAAACTTTGTTCACGATTTGCAGCAGGCCCTCTGGCGTTGATTTTTTAAATAAAATAAAAAAAATTGGGAGTTTATCAGTAAACGAAATTCCGACTAGGTTCTTACTTAAACTTTGACACTAAAACTACATAAAATGCATTAATTCTGGTAAAAATAAGCTCGAAAATGTTCTATATACTGTTAAAACCTAGGATCAAGAAAAAGGTTGTCAACACCTGACATTGGGGCAAATGCGATACACAGACGCAATTACCTCAACGTATTAGACGCATTTTGCCAAATTTAAATAATAACCTCCAAGAATTTGACATCGATTTTTTTCCAAACCCAAAGCATTATCAACAAAAATAGTGGTTCGAACATATCGCCGTACTAATAGTAGTCACATTTATTACAAATAATTATCAAATATCTAAAGAAAAACAGGGATGTACACATATTTTGTTGACTTACCTCATGCAACGTGTAAATCTAGCATGACACTAAATTTCAAAATGGTCGACCTCTTGACCAAGATACGCCAAAACGTCCTCTATGTTACGTGTTGCCCTCCAAGTAGTTTATTCCTATATCACTAACCTCCTGACTTCCCGTGTCCTACACATAGTACATAAACCTCACAATCAATTAATAGTTAACTGTCAACTATTTGTCATAAGGTTAAAATTAAATTGACAAATTATGAATGCTGGTCGTCAGGAGGCTAAATGGCAGAAGTTGTAGTAACTAACGTCGTTTAAAAAGTAACTGAAATAGACGCAATAATCCCAAAGTGGCAATTACCCCGGTTGACCTTACATAGAACATCCATGACCCAGGCACAAATATTCGTGTTTATCACACAAATATTTGCCCTTGCCGGGATTCGAACCCGGGACCGTCGGCTCAGTAGGCAGTTGCTTAACCACTGCGCCAACCGCGTCGTCAAGAATGGGTGAATTATACGCAATGCACTCTCAGAGTACGTGGAGCATAACGATGGCCATCGTTACGTGTACTGTTCAGGCATAATGAAGTCTGGCGAGCGAATAAAACCGCAGAAAATAGGATCGCCATTATCTACAAACCGGCCGCACCTATCTCAAATGTATGGCCGAATGAGCATGGCTCCGCCTTCCTCTTTTGTTCGGGCAAAATTGGTGCGCGTTCGTAGTTAGTCACGGTCGCCTCGCTACGCCTCATAGCTAGTTGCGTCGCATGTGTCACAAACAACCAATAAAGTACAGATCTCAGTTGGGAACATCATCATTACTTTACAGAATGGGTGAATGATACGCAATGCACTCTCAAAGTACGTGGAGCATAACGATGGCCATCGTTACGTGTACTGTTCAGGCATAATGAAGTCTGGCGAGCGAATAAAACCGCAGAAAATAGGATCGCCATTATCTACAAACCGGCCGCACCTATCTCAAATGTATGGCCGAATGAGCATGGCTCCGCCTTCCTCTTTTGTTCGGGCAAAATTGGTGCGCGTTCGTAGTTAGTCACGGTCGCCTCGCTACGCCTCACAGCTAGTTGCGTCGCATGTGTCACAAACAACCAATAAAGTACAGATCTCAGTTGGGAACATCATCATTACTTTACAGAATGGGTGAATGATACGCAATGCACTCTCAGAGTACGTGGAGCATAACGATGGCCATCGTTACGTGTACTGTTCAGGCATAATGACGTCTGGCTTGAGAATAGAACCGCAGAAAATCGGATCGCCATTAATCTACAGAGGTCGGCCGGCGCACCGATCGCAAATGTATGGTCATTGGAATGAAGATCTATAGACTGAACATATCACTCCGACGTTTTATTTCGTTTACCGACTAAACCTGTCCAGTCGCATTACATTAGACGTTCCTTTCATTTAAGCTAAGCAACGGCCGATTCTAAAGTTCTTTCCTTCGAGCATTATTCTTGTCAGTGTAATTGGATAAATGGCTCGGAAAGTAGGGTGAAGGATTGTGAAGTCTTAGGTCAGATTAATCTACATTTCATAGCGGGGTAAATAAAGAACACTCGGATTATTGTTTTTTGGAATTATACTTCAGCTTGATAATTTTGTGAAGAATTATAAAATGGTATCTCGTTAATGTAACAACCCGATACTTAAATAAATTGGTTAGGTCAGGTACTTAGGGTAAATGCACCGAAGAGACAAGTAGGTTTAGTTGAAAATATCAAAAACTATGAATGTGAGACATTTGACGTGTGAGTCAAGCGAGTTTTTAGTCGGTTTTGCAGTTGACGCTCATCGCAGCTCAAAAACGCCCAATATGGGTTATATGAAATACCTTGGTATCGGTATGAGAATTTCGGTTTAATGACCGTATACTACGTTGTACGTTGCTCTACAATATATTACGATTATACTTAATTATTTCACTTAATTTTTTTTTTATAAAACCCATGTCGAATTGAATTTAAGCCGCGTATTTCAAATAGGCCGTACCTTACATTACCTCAAAAATCTCAGTAAAGATTTGTATCGCGGGTCCGTGACACCGTCTCGGGAGAGTCTGCCCAAATGTACATGTTCTCAGCTTAACAAGTTCTTCACGTAAAAAAGTAAATTGACACGTAATTCTCATGAGGCTGGCGTTACGGCCGTTGAAACGAGATTAAAGTAATGTCACTTTGTGTTAAAGCAACTTTGAATCGTCGGAGCACACAATCTGTAAGTTTTAAGTACTTTCTTTAAGTATATTTTGTTTGAATAAATGATTTCGACACGAATGGTTCATATTTTATTGCCTCGAAAACTCTTATAATGACAGGCCTCAAAAGAACTTTCGAGAAAAGCATTTTTAATAAAGTCTGTATATACGAGTTTAAAGCTATCTGAATAATATGTAGGTATCGTTCCATTTTCATTTCTAAAAAGTTTAAAGAAAGTAGGTACAGTTTTCATAGCTTCGTTGGTAAAAACCGGTCAAGAGCATGTGTTCTATTCCGTGAAGGGTCCTCCTGCACGGCTAGCATAACTTTGACACGCGACTCTTTCTCGCGCGGGATATACTACCTGTCTCTATCTGTACAGTACTATGAGATAGTGACGGATGATGCTATCTCGCGCGACATGAGTCGCGTGTCAAAGTTATGCTAGACGTGCTGTTACCAAAGAAACAGATAAAAAAGATGCTTTTATATACATTCTAGATATTTATTTACTGTAGGTTACGTGTGTATTACCTACAATACTACGAAAAGGCTTGCTGTGCGTGTGTGCTTTGTTTGCTTACGTCGTAGAAGTCAAATATCGCTCGACATGTTTGTAATCGGTTCGCGATTCATCATCAGGAGTTAGTCTATCGAGTGTAGAATACTACTTAGTATTTTTAACGTATATAACTTGAGAACAGATGAGATTTAATTACTCGTGATAACTATACAAAATAAAACGAAACGTAGGTATGTCAAAGCCAGGTATCCCAAAAAAAATTACCTAAATACAGCTTTTTAGTTTTTCCAAAGAGTTTTGGAGCTAAGCTGCGGACGGTCAAACAGACAGAAGGAAACGGTGAAATTAAAAGGGTTCTTAGTTTGACTGAACGCGAAACCCTAAAATCGTGAAACTTGGCACGCATGAAGCTAAATGCTTTCTGATGTTGTGATTCAATGTCAATGTGGGCGGGAATTTTTCCTCCACCCTTTTTACTCCTTTGTTGTGTTTCCCAGCGGTATTTTTTAACGTTAAAGATAAAGCTTTTTAAAACAGTTACAAAATGCGTTTCAAATGTTCTTTACAACTGTAGAGCACTACAAAATAAAGCTGTACCCGTATATTCCCACAACTGCCGTAGAATTTCCGAATAATTCTAAACAGGTAGAGTTTTTAGAAAGGAAATAAAATGTGGTTTGCAATAGAAAAATATCCGTACCTGTAAATGATGTTTCAATATTCAACAGAAACAAAATAGCTAGATAGAAAGTAGATAGATAAATACCGTGAACACGTTCAATTTTGCCCTAGCGGGTAAATGTCCCTGCGGTTTTAAATAAAAATGTTAAGGATTTACTTTTAAAGCTAAAATTAATTCTAATTATTTCAGTAGCAAATAAATGAACATAATCATTTATTTGCTACTGAAATAATTAGAATATTTTTATTTTCTTTTAGGGCAATATGGGACGGTTACATGCTGAAATGCGATTACTAGGAATAAATGAGTACCTAAGTATACTAGTTTCAGAACTAAAGTGACAATAAACATATCACGCACACCAAAGTAGTCAAAGTGATATTTCGAACTGATGTGATTCCGATTAGAAGAAGAATTATCTAGCTTCAGATAGGAGTATTAGGCATCAACGCCAGTAATTTATCAGCCCTGTCCATCCCAGGGTTAGGTCAGCGCAGGTCTAGTGGAGGATTTGGAGGCAGTCTCGCCAGCTTGCAGTCCGCCGTCGTGTCGCGTTAGCCGCCGCGCGCGCCCGTGATGTATCGGGAAACATCCCCCAAATGTCAAATGGCGGGTGGCAGGATTTAGTTGGAACTACAGCACGCGCTTGCAAATGAGGAGTGTCTTTTCAAAGGGGCTTATTTTTCTATGAGTTTCATACATTTTTTTGAAAGACAATTTTTTTGTAAACTGATATATTGAAAAGTTGATATTTACAGCTAAATTGAGTACCTAACATTCGAACAGATGACATTAGACAAGTCTGACTTAAATGGAGCACATCGCTAAAGTAGACATATTGAGCTGATATTGCGGACAGCGCGGCAAGCATGCCACGTACACCGCGCGTTTCGTTCGCGCGAACCACCGCACGCGCCGCCCTGAAGAGTCTGAAGTCGTGCTATTTTTCCTAGTCGCCGCTACATTTGTTTCCGCCGAGCCCTGTTGCCTCTCGCCGCTCCGTGATTCGCTCGGCAAAAATCGCCGCATCGCGCGCGGCCGTTCGTGGCATAATGCTTCATCCATGGTGTAAGAAAATAAGGTATGGCACTCCGGCAAGTCAGCCTTTCTACGTCACTGATTACTTAGTTGCCGCTTTATGGTAGCAAAAATTATGAGGAAAAAAATGTTTGACGCCAGTCTTTAAAAAAAAAATTATGCACATGAGTATTATGCGTTAGGTACAGTTCTTTAATAAAATTTTACTTTGTCGCAATATTTGATTTAAAACACTCACGTTTTTATGAGATTCATACAGGTAACAAGGGAATCGGGGAGTATTTATGATACACCACTGGCAACACAGAAACGGATTGACAGACCCGTCCAACCAATCATAGCGCGAGTCTCGCCTGTCATTCCGGAGTGCCATACCCTATGCCACTCACCGCTGCCGCTGGTCGCGCAAAGGCGTGGCCGGGCCGTCACGTCGCGTTAGTCACCGCGCGCGCGCGAGCGATGACGACGCGACGCAATGATTAATCGGAAATAATTCCTCTAAATGTCTAATGGCTTTAGTTTGAACTATTGTAATCGCTAGCAGATCAAAGATAAAGCTTTTGTAGACTCTAATTAGGAAAGTAATGATTCAGATTAAATCGTACGCATTCGATTACAAAACTGTAGGAGTATTGCCCACATAATTTGGCTCATTCCGAGGGCTGTAGGTTGTATCATGAAACTGAGGAAAAGAAACTGAGATTCCAACACAATTATATAATTCTTGGTATAACTTAGATTAAAGAAGTGGGGCTGCTTGCTACCATTTTTGCAAATTTTCAATGCATTACTTATAGGTACATTTTTTACAACATTTACACAGATGGTTGGTGAGTCGTTGGAGAATCGCTGCAAGACCTGCAGGAAATGCTGTCCGGTCTTAATGCTGCCTCGAGACGCGTTGGGCTAGGGATGAACTTGGACAAGACTAAGGTCATGTTCAACGAGCACATCGTCCCTGTGCCCGTTTCCGTCGAAGGTGTAGCCCTTGAAGTTGTCCAGGAGTACCTCTACCTAGGACAAAAGTTACAGCTGGGTAGAGACAAGTTTGAGAGTGAAATCACCAGAAGAGTGCAGCTTGGCTGGGCAGCATTTGGAAAGCTGCGTCACATCTTCGAGTCACCCTTGCCACAATGCCTGAAGACCAAGGTATTCAATCAGTGCGTCCTGCCGGTCATGACATACGGAGCCGAGACGTGGAACCTGACAGTGAAACTAGCCCACCGACTACACGTCACACAGCGAGCTATGGAAAGGGGTATGCTCGGAATCTCGTTAAGGGACAAAGGGCCCGGCCACATCTCCACGGCACGGCGCCGTCATCGTGAAACGGCGCGGCGTCGTTGATTTTTACGGTGTCAGCGCATATAAAATCACCGTAAAAATCCACGACGCCGCGCCGTTTCACGGTGACGACGCCGTGCCGTGGTGATGTGGCCAGGCCCAAAGTCCGGAACGAGATTATCCGACAAAAAACCAAAGTCACTGACGTAGTTCAGAAGTGTAGCAGACTGAAGTGGCAGTGGGCTGGTCACATCTGTCGCAGAACCGATGATCGGTGGAGTAGACGGGTTCTCGAGTGGAGACCACGACTCGGCAAGCGTAGTGTAGGACGCCCTCCGGCCAGATGGACCGACGACCTGAAAAAAGTGGCTGGTGGTGACTGGATGGCGAAAATGGGAGATCGGGCCATGTGGCGAACCCTGGGGGAGGCTTACGTCCAGCAGTGGACTGCAATAGGCTGAAATGATGGTGAGTATGTCCAAAATACGTAGCCTATACTGAATGCCTTGTGCTGTACAAATTGTAAAAAAATTGCGTCCAAGTGCGAGTCTGACTCGCGCACCGAGGGTTCACAAGTACTTATCCCATCTTAACTGGCGGGTTAAGTTTGCACCTGGTATGTATGCCGCCGGATGCAAATGAGGCGCAAAGTTAACGCAACCGATCACGTTTGTTGTTTTTAGTATTTGTTGTTATAGCGGCGACAGAAATACATCTGTGTAAATTTCAACTGTCTAGCTACGGTTCATGAGATAAGTGCTGGTGACAAACCCACTCCCCGTTATACAAGCGATAAAAGATGCAGAGAGAGGCTACATCTCTACGTAGCGCCAAGGAGTCAAACCGATCTGAAGTTCGCTGGCAGCCGACGATACGAGTCGCTCTTCGTTGAATACGATCTAGAGGGAGAAGCTGGTACTTGGGCGCCCCAGCCCACAGATGAGAACAGTACTCCATATGTGGACGAACCTGCGCCTTATAAAGCTGTAGGCGATGGGCCGGAGTGAAGTACTGTTTCGACCTGTTGAGCACGCCGAGTTTCTTGGAGGCTAATTTAGCCTTACCCTCTAGATGTCCGCGGAATTGGACTTCACATGAGATGTCGACACCAAGGATTCCTATAGTGGCTGAGGCAGTTAGGGGAGTGCTTTCAAAAAGAGGTGACGCGACGAACGTAGATTTTTTGGTGGTGAACGCGCAAAGCTGCGTCTTTGCGGGGTTAAAGTGGACTAAATTAAGTCGACCCCATTTTGAGACTTCTTTTAAACAAGTCTCGACTTCAGACACAAGCTTTTTTCGGCTTTCGATGACAATTTCCCGAGAAATATTATGGCGGCCGGTATAGGAGGCATCACCCGTGCTATCATCTGCATAGCAATGAATGCCACAGATTTGCAGCATATCATTGATATGCAGAAGAAACAATGTGGGCGAAAGCACACAGCCTTGAGGGACACCAGCATTCACAGACATGGGTTCAGAGCATGCACCGTCAACTACGACCTTTATGCATCTGTCTGCCAGAAAGCTACTGGCCCATTCGCATTATTTCTCGGGAAGCCCATAAGACGGAAGCTTCGAAAGAAGTGCTTTGTGACAAACCCGATCAAAGGCCTCCGCTACATCCAAACTAACAGCCAATGCCTCACCCTTATTTTCCATAGCCTGTGTCCAACGATGTGTCAGGTAAACCAGAAGATCACCAGCTGAGCGGCCTCTACGGAAACCATATTGACGGTCTCTAAGCAGCTGGTGGTCCGTGGTCCTCAAGGTACCGAAGGAGCTGGCAGTTTATAATGGACTCCATTATCTTTGAAAACAGGGAGGTTATGGCTATCGGCCTGTAGTTGGAAGGGTTAGAGCGGCCCCCTTTTTTAGGAATCGGATGCACCAAAGCTGACTTCCACGAAGTCGGGACTACACCAGTGGAGTAAGAGAGCCGAAAGAGACGCGTTAAAACCGGAGCCAACTCTGGAGCACACATCTTCAGCACGATAGGCGAGATTCCATCGGGCCCACTCGACTTATGAATCTCCAGGGAAAGAAGTGCTTTGCGCACTGAGCTTTGATGGAACCGGACATCCGGCATATAGCTCTTGCACCGCGGTATGGTCGGCGGCTCTTGTCCCCTGTCATCCAAAGTCGAGTTGGACGCAAAGAGTTTGCCCAGAAGATCGGCTTTCTCTTTCGCATCGTGGGCCAACGAATCATCTCCCTTGCTTAAAGGTGGAAAAGATGGCGTGCAAAAATTTCCCTGGATAGCTTTGGCAAGGGACCAGAACGCACGAGTTCCTGAAGGGAGGCGCACTAGTCTCTCGCCAATTCTACCAATGTGCAACGACTTTGCCTTGGCAATTTCTTTATTGAAGGACCTGGAGGCAAAGTTAAACTCCTTTTTTAACTTACTGGTCTTTTCATCCCAAACCGTTGTTGCATTTACCCAGGCTTGGTAACATTCCTGCTTTTTACGTGAAGCCTTTTTGCAGGATCGACCAAACCAAGGTTGGGATTTGCCACTGATAGGTACTACAGAAGATGGAATGAAGAGCTCCATTCCCTGCAGCACCACGTCAGAAACAGAATCAGCAACAACGTTGGGATCATCCAGGGCAAAGCAAACCTGCCTCCAAGGGTAGGACGCAAAAAGGCCTATCTTATCATTAATATATACATATTTTTTCTTTTGGCGTTTGGCATATTATGTAAGTACCTGTACGGGACAGTTGATAGTTGATAATGATAACACTTCAGTTTTCCACCGAAATAATGATTTATTGATAAAGTAATTTATAAAATGATACAAATGAATGCACTCCGCGGTTGCCGGATATGCACTAACTTAAAGTAATGGAATAAATGCTACGTGACGTAAAATGCTGACGGGCAGAATGCACCTTTGTACAGACCGTACATGCTCCCCGCGCGAGATAAGGATGATGAAGTTATACAAAAATAAATGAACTTTAAAAAAAATAGTAATGTTAAACTAAATAAATCTTGCACTCGCAATAAAGCGCCCGCCGAAGAAAGCTGACCCCGCCTTGTCGAGTCCCCGTGCTCCTTGATATTTTAACTCCAGCGTTGGTCATAGATCCATGTTTATTTTAGTCATGGGTTGCTCCTTCGGTTTTGTATTTTGTGTATAGAACACTTATAACTTGTACTTTCCAGATTTTTCTCTATCTCCTCTATTCTTGTTCTGCAAAATTTTCGTCTAATATTTTAAGTAAACAGTTCGCTAGATATCCGATCTTGTTGATAAGACCTCGACCTCGGCGTTAGCGCGTCGAGCGTGCGGCCTGCTGAGCGAGCATTATGCCGCTGTGGTACTCTATAGTTCCGCGAACCCGTGACGTAGTTGTAAGATAATGTTTTAATAGTTTTTGTTCTCGCCAGTAAAGTTCCACTTGATATTTGTTTATTAGGCTAAGTTCACATTGGTAGTGTTGTGTGTCACTTTATACTTTCGGGTTTTTCGGTCCGGGATCTGGTTTTGAATCATTGTCTGATTCTTGACTGGCAAGCAATTTTGATATTTTTGTAATGGGTCTCTTGATAATTCCATTTTTTGTTTTAACTGATACTACACGTACATACCCATCGTGACCCGGGTGTACGGTTTCAACTCTGCCAAGAGGCCATTTTCCAGGGGGCAGATTAACATCATGGATGATAACAACATCTCCAACTTTCATGTTTTCCTTAGGTCTCAGCCACTTGCTTCTCTTTGATAATTGACAAAGATATTCCGACTTCCATCTTTTCCATACATCTGAGAATATTTTTTCATCTCTCCTGTTCAGAAAGTGTAATTTTCATAAGTAGATAGCCGGGTGGAAAATAGCTTTTCCATCCCTAGGGTGGAAAGTAATTTTTTTTTAATTGCCACGGAGTCAATGCAATATGAACACTTTACTGTATTAGTTGCAAATGCTTGATAATTTTTCGTTGGGGTTCCGTGACTATTTTTGTTGGGCATTGGTTGATAAAATCGGTTTTCCTTGATATGATTTTCGAAGCGAGGGTTTGGGTATGCCGACGTCTTCATAGGGCCAGACCTTTTTTCGTAGTTGGATGATTGAACAGGTTTAGCTAACTCGTATTTTCGACGAGATGATTCTAGAGCTGTGAATTTATTTTCCAAAAAGCTCAAAAATTCCGCAAGGGTCGGCAGTTCCCTTGGATTTGATAAATGCTCAACGTAGTCATTATGAGACTCCGTGTCCAATTTTTGCGCCAATAGATGTACGACTAACGGGTCCCAAGTGGAGGTATCGACGCCCAAGTTTTGTATGGCGTGAAGGGTCTCCTTAGTAGTATCATGTAGCCTTTTTATTGATACAGCGGATTGCTGTGGCACGGTTGGTAGTCCCAGAAGAATATTGATATGGAAACTGAATATTAGCTTGGTGTTGTTGTAGCGGTGATTTAAGATTTCCCAACATACTTGATAATTTTCAGTGTTGATATTTAAATGTTGAATAAGCTTCTCTGCTTCGCCTTTGACCTTGCTCTTTAAGAATTGCATTTTCTGCGCATTTGATATGGAATTGTTTTTATGTATAGTTTCAGTGAACAAATCCTTAAATGATGTTTACATATGATAATTTCCGTGAAAGGTAGGTATTTCAATCTTAGGTGTCGATCTTTCTTGATGTGAAAAAGCCCACATTTTGGTGTTGATAAGTTTTTTGACTTCCTCATATTTCTGCTCGCATAAGTTGTAAGTTTCTTCATACTCAGGTTTCTCACTTATTTGTTCACTGTCGATCTCCCAATGTAAAGAGTCGACCGTTGCCCACCGAGCTTGTATGGTTCGTAAAGCATCTTCGAATTCCCACCTCTAGGTACGAAGTTCTAACTTGATATTGTTGATAGCGCGTTGAAAGGCTTTAAAATTACTTTGTTGTTTTCGGAACATTTCTTCCAATTTGCTTTGATTGCCACGATCAGTAGTTTGAAGGTTAGATCTAGATGCCGGTTTCTCGGTAGCTGATATGTCCATTCGGCCAGGAGGTGCAGGACCGGCTCCTGCGGGCGCCGATGGTTGGTCCCAGTCAATGTTCAAGTTGAACTGTGAGGAAGCAGGCTTGATAATGGGTTTTTCTTCTTGATATTGTGGTACACATTGGCGTATAGTTTTTCGGGCTTCGTTGTAAATGCTTGATATTTGATCGTAGTGATTTTCGGCAAAATAGACGTAGTCTTGATTTTCAAATTCACAAAGCCTGATATGATTATTTTGGAAATCTTTCCAATATTGTTCGAGAGTGTCTAATCGCCTTTTGATATTTTGAGGAGTCTTACGTTCTGCTCCATCCTTCTTGAAATTGACCAAAAGTTTGCTGATAGCATCTGCAAGTTGACCTTGAGTGTTCAGTAAATCCTCCATAATTGATATATCTTCAATTTCTATTCTGATATGGTATTTATTTAAAAGATGATGGCTTCACGTTTAGTTTTATCTAGAAGATGGTCGCAGTTCCGTGCTTAAGTGTCCACCGTAAGTATGTGCGCCTCTCAATCAGACGGTGAGACCCGCTTGTGGGAGGCCGTCATAACCGATTCGCTACTCACGTGGGATCACTATAGCACGAAGTCCTGATGACCTTGATATAATATTTCTTTCTTGATGATAATGGTAATCTTGATATAGCTTTTGGTCTTGATATAACACTTGATATTGATATTCACCGATGAAAATGATATTAAGTAATGTCACAAGTCGTAGTTGAAGTCACGTTGCGTCGTCACGCCACGTGGCTGAATTTCACTGTGCACTGATACAAAGTTGTTTGAAGGACGATAGTTCTGATATCTCAAATCCGGTTCGAAGGACCATAAAGATGTACGGGACAGTCTCGCACACACTTGAGTTGATAGTTGATAATGATAACACTTCAGTTTTCCACCGAAATAATGATTTATTGATAAAGTAATTTATAAAATGATACAAATGAATGCACTCCGCGGTTGCCGGATATGCACTAACTTAAAGTAATGGAATAAATGCTACGTGACGTAAAATGCTGACGGGCAGAATGCACCTTTGTACAGACCGTACAGTACCTATGTGAATAATGTGGTACTTAATTTTATCTAACCGATAATTTTCATCTTTTCAAAGGAATATATTTTTAACAAGATCTTTTTGAGAGTTTATCAGCAGGTAGTAATGGATATGGCTTTGTCCTTTGAGCCGGCGATCCCACTCAATTGGCTACCTGGAAAACTGTCCCACGGGGCCCACTTAGTTACTGCAATTTACATTTCGTATTGAATAACATGGTTTAAACCAAATATAGGTACTTACTACTACTACTAATGAGAAAATGCCAGGGCCACATAATTTTTAATGCCTACTTTATACCTACTCCTTAAATATGTACCTGGCATACTACTACTACAACATGGCTATAAATAAGGAAAATTATAAGTTTGGTATTTGATTAATGTCAAGCAGTTTTTATTAACTCACTAAGGGCCGATTGTTCAATCACCAGATAAAACATATCTGTCAGATAAATGTTGGCTGTCACTTTTCTTTTATATGACGGGAGGAAAGGATAGCAATAATTTTAATTGGCAGATAAATGTATCTGGTTATTGAACAATCGGCCCTAAATGTGATGTTTTCTTTTACTGGTGCCTATAAGATATTATATATATTGTGTCTTTATATACATGAAAATCACTACTTCGTGAAGCGCTACGATTCAAGTTGTTCTTACTTTCTTTAGTACAGTATATAGGTAGGTTAGTAGTATATACAAATACAGCCACGGCAGTTTACAAATTACATTTTAGATGCAGATACGGGTAGTGGGATGTAATATCAGAGGACATTAGTCTAGAGCCCCTAATGTGGTGTTGTGCGTTGGCAAGCGCAGCGCGGCGCTCGCTGTCGATGTCCCGTTCGAGATTTATCGTCCGGCCCCGCCCCCCGGGCCCTCCCGAGTTCATTTCGAGAAAGACGATCGAGTTTCATTTTTCTTTTCGTCTCTTGACGGTAATGGACTGCTAAATGTCTGCTCGCAAACTGCGCTGTCGAGCGTCACCAGACGTCCAGATCTACATTTATATCCTTTTTACAGTCTAAACGAGGCGAGGGCAGTTTTTCACGCGTCTTTACATAAAAGGAAAAGGAAATTTCGTTACAAACATTTTAAGATTAGCGTTCTATCGGACGAAGCTGCATTATACAGTCTAGTACTAGATATAAAGAGATTTCAGAAAGACAAAGCGGAGAGGAAAATTTTATGGTTGTCTGTGCGAGGTTTTGTACAACGTCATGAAAAAGTCGTAAATGTTGCGTACTCGCGTGTACGAGTGAAATTTTCTACTTGAGCGGTCGCGCGATCTACGGAACATGCAAAATTTTACGATTCTTGCCTCTGTTCGTTCCGTTTTACAATATCTTTACTTATATATGACCAAATATTTTACGACTCAACTGCTGAAGAGGCTTTATATGTATACATCGAATACTTAAATAGCGCGGCGCGCCGAGCGCGTATTACTTATTATTTAAGTTTAGCAGTAAGTTTGCCTTAATAGTATTTATTCAGTTATTCACCGAATTCTAGAACTTTTCAACTGGGTTTAAAGTAATTTCTGTCATCCAATAATGCCTCTAAGCGTAGAAGTACTATTAGTCGTTGAGTGAAGACGTTAATTAAAGTTATCTCGAGAGGTTCAAGTGAGTGCGAACGAATAAAATCTTCTTTCGCGAATTTAATTGAACAATGATGTTGCATGAAAATTCGAGTAGACGTTATAATGGAAATTCGATTTGCATTTTCGCTTGATAATGCTCGCAGCTCGCAGCGAAGAGGTAAATAAGGCTTAACACTTACCTGCGCGGGGTTATTAAGCAAGGCTCCGACATTCCGCCTCGTTTCACTATTGGCGCATTTCACAATTCAGCTCACCGCCTGGAAATCTCATTAGGTACAATTCTGCGTTTTCAAGAGACTTAATAGGATCGCGGCATAATGAGTGTACCTAATTATGCTAAGCGCAACGACATCTTGCCAACTGGGAGTGGTTTATATAAAGAACTGGCAATAAAGTTTTAACCGGAATACCTTTGTTCTTATTTTATAAGCAAAATATGCCACAATGAGTACCTAAACTAGACATTTTACTAAGATTCAAACTTTCAATTGAAAGTTTCAGCTGGCGTCTCTTTACGGTTAAAAGGCCGTAAAAAGTGGGATGAAGTCATGTCCAGCGGCCGCAGGTGCAGTTTGTGTTCGGCGACAGCTGTTTCCGAACAGATTGACATGTTCTATTTTTGAATCTGATTTAAATTTTGATAAACTGGCGGTATAAATTCTACTAAAATGCTAAAACCTAATTCAACTTGTATCGCTTGTAAAGCATATCTCAGCGGAAAACGAAGCGCAGTCATTGATTTAATTCATTCCTGGTTTAGCTAATAAAAATAAAACACGAAATAGATCTAACAGAAATTAACCCACGCCAACGGCGTCGCGCTAATTCAAAGACTAATTGGCGCAGTTTTAATTATAACTGGCATTATCAACGGCCATTTAGGCTCCATATATTTCACACTATCCCGCCCATTCACGAGCTAAACCAATTTAGTTATCAGTAATTTTCACCCCATTGTTCTGCATCAGTATGCAGCGAAACAGGGAGTAAGTAAGTATTAATAAACCGAAACGGTGCGCTAAAAATTTCCAGGCCACATTATTTCGTTCAGCCCACTTTATATGTAACACCTGGTGCACTATTGATCGTTTAAGCGCTAATATCACTTCCACTAGTGCAGTACATTCGGCGTAGTGTGCGGGAACGACCGATCAATAGCTGTATGCACTTAAAGGTATGTTGGGAGAGCAAGGGCATTTGCGATGTCGCGGTATGCCGCAGCCCCTATTGCATGCATCGGTGCGTCACGATCAACATTGAACATGCAATGTCATTCAAAGCTATGCATGATGTCAACAGGCGAGAAGTACTTACTACACCGTAAAGTAGAAGTACTTTAACATTTTGATTCGTGCTGGCAAGAAGTATCTGTACAAGTTGTTTTACGTCCCTCGCTATATTGCGGATTTTTAGTGGTACTTATTTATTTTACTGAGACTATGCTCCTCATTAAAGTAAAGTACAGTGGGCAATAAAAACTTGTTACAATATATATTTTTAAAGAAACTTATGTATTATGATGGGTGCAGACTTAACGTTACAGCGGATATCGTAACATGTTAGAGATAAAAAATGTTACACTACGCCCCGTAATACTCGTAATACCTTTCGATTTCAAGGAAATTCTTATAAATATTCACCTTTTTTTTTTTTTGGTCCCCGACGTTGAATGAAAGTCATCTATAATGTCTCTTATGTAAAAGATATAAGAGAGGCCAAAAATATCCACAGCGATCTAAGAAAAGCTCTTTTATCAGATGTCAGTCATGCTTGCGTCGACAAGGGTGAAATGATTTTATAATGAAAGGTTCAACCCATACGTAGACAGTGCAAGTGTGCAATATACCGTGTAATAACCGATCAATGTAGATAATGCACTTAAGGGTGCTTCGCTGGCAGCGAGCCGTTTGCTCGCAGGATACCCGAGCCGAATGAGACCGTGTCGCCCGCGTCGATGCATCACAATGAGCGTGCGATGTCGACGAGGTAGAGTGAACTGATTTTAGAGAAAGTGTAATCTAAAAACAACAATCCTTCGTGAGAAAACCATCAGCTGTCTTGAATTTGGAGCATATATCTATCTTTGAAGAGATAGAATAGAATAGAATAGAATACTCTTTATTGCACACCTCAAGAAGAAAGAAATACAAATACAAATGACACTTAACATTACAATAGAGGCAAACAATAGGCGATCTTATCGCTAAAAAGGGATTAATATAAATGAAATGAGATGAGTAGGCGATGCAAAAAGTAATCAAGAAAACTACTGAAAAATTATGAAAATCTACTAAAACCTATAATAATAAACATACATAAAAATGGGTACGTATTACAATCCCGAAAGTTCATAATACCTACAGGTGAAATACCGATGGTCAAAATACCGAAAATCAAAATACCGAAAGTACGAAAAGCCGATATTCGATATACCGATGCTCAAAAGACCTATTTTGAAAAGATCGAAAGTTCAAAATCTCGAATTTTATAATACCGAAAGTTTAAAATCTCGAAATTTTATAATCCCGAAAGTTATGAATCTCGAAATTTTATAATCCCGAAAGTCAGTTGGCAGTAAAATGCCAATGAAAAAATATTTTTTTTCTTTTAAAAATGTGATCATAACTACAACAAAAGGAGCGTTTTTTAGGGATATAAAAAAAAAAACTAACCTAACCTAACCCGGCCGAGTCGGATCTGCTCTGAAAGGTGAATCATTTAAAGTTTGAGAATAGGTTGAGGTGAATCAATCACCTTTCAGAGCAGATCCGACTCGGCCGGGTTAGGTTAGGTTAGTTTTTTTTTTTTATATCCCTAAAAAACGCTCCTTTTGTTGTACTATTTTAATCGTTCGGCAAACTGTAGGAATTCTAGCCGTCGGGATTACAGTCTTCGGGATTACAGTCTTCGGGATTACAATCTTCGGGATTACAGTCTTCGGGATTACAGTCTTCGGGATTACAGTCTTCGGGATTTCATCCTTTCGGTCAAACGTTCTTTCGGGATTTTAAACTTTCGGTCAAATAAACATTCGACATTTTAATTTTCAGCCTTCCATCCATAGGTCTTATGAAATTCGGTATTTTGAACTTCGGCATTGTAATACGTACCCCATAAAAATATACATAAATGAACATAAGACTAAATATATACTCATATATAAACTTACTTAAACCTTATATTTAAAATAATATATATTATAAAATAAATTATATTTAGAGATTCGTATTATTTGCAAGAAAAAAATACAAACGAACAATATCTGAGGTGAAAATCTTGACCCTCTACTTTTAGTAGGGTAGGTAATCAAATCAGGACGGGTGCCCTTAAAACAATCAATTTAGAAAGATACGCATTAACGGTCCGTTGATGAAAGTAACTAGGCAGTTTATTTTGCTATGGTATGCAACATATCAAGAAATCTGTAAAAATTCTACCTAACTTCTCCCCTTAGGAAATATGTTAAAGAAAAACTTGCACACTGAATAACTTGCCGTGCAGATGATTCGACAATGCAACAACAAAAGCGTGCAAGAAAAGTTGAAACTTTTCACACTTCAGACACTGCATCGTTAGGAAACTACGACACGACGCAACTTCCCTCCGACTTCTTACGGCTTATTATTTTTTATCAAAAAATGCAGGGGTGTGACATCGAGTGCGAAATTGCCTATCATATAAAATAGAATCTTGGGGTGTATTCGATAAGTGATCTTTGTAACCTAAGCTGGGGAAACGTTGTTAGGGAGTGTATTTTATTTTAAAATATCGTATAACATTGATGGCCTTGTGCATCTCGCCATACATCATCATAAATCAGGGACGGTCTACATATTTGCTTGCGTGGCGTCCGCAATTTGGGCCCAGCTTGCGGCCGGATGTGTCTACTGGCCGCTCAGATATGTTAATGGACACTACATCTGTTTACTTAGGCCGGTGCGAGGAACTATTCCCCGATTGTACTGTTCATTTAATTCTCCGCCGGTAAATTTTAAGAGATTCCTCGCATTGTACTCAGCCGCTATCTCACCTTCATTAAAATATTAAACGTTGCTTAGAATTTTAACATTGAATTTCGCATTCATGGGATATCAAAATGCTCAAGCTCGGAGTTATTTAATCTTTCAATTTGGATATTAAAATGCACCACTGAATGTAAGATACGGGAATAAAGGTAATATTATGCACCGTGTTCGTCTGCCGAAGTAAATCACACATTAAAATGAGGGTAGAACTTAACACCCCTTATTCGCCGATAACAACATCAGATTTGCGCTGGAACCATGTCCGTTATGGAGCATATTTGTCGGCTGCAACCGCAGTTAATCTGTAATCTGGATATAGCTGTATCATTAAATTCGTGAAGGTGCAAACTGAAGCTGAGTGCGCTATATTTTAAACGTAATGGGCGGCCGTTTGCTACGAATTGTAATAAATTACTTACATTTATCTCGCCCTCGGTTGGCCTAATTGGCTGTGTGTGGACGGCGCAGCAAGCTCTATTTGAACTGTTGCGATATTTACTACTGAATAAAGCTATTTGAATTGTAAATACTGCAATACCTAACGCGGAACGTGTGGAAAAATGTTAGACTGTAAAAACGCCTTCAATTGTTTTGAACTTCGGGTTCCAGCGGCTTTGGTAGATTCCAGTCCAGCTATATATAGATGGAAATATCGATAAGTTGAAATATTCAATTATCCTGGATTCCTTATTCATATAGATTATTTTCAGATTGGTGATGATGAATGGGTGAAGAACTTAGATATTAATTTGTAATCAACACAATATGTAAAGCGACTCAATTATGCCATACGATTAAATAAATAAATTTTCAGATTTAAATGTGAGAAATCTTGAAAGCCGACCAAGAGTATGTCGGGCCATTTTCAGCAGAATAATGAATTTAATCATCATTATCATTTCGAAGAAGGAAAGGAAGGTTTTTAAACGTTTCTCCAGACCAAGCAATGATGAATTAAATACGCGACGTTGACTCTTAAACAATGCATCAGGACTCAGGGCCCATATAATAGTGTAGTTGATATCTGATAAGATCTAGTACAATGTGTGCAATCAATGAATAAATTAACAAAAAACGGTTCTTAGTTTCACTATCTGAAAAGGTACATTAATGAAAAACCGGTCACCGCTAGCTAAGATTTGAAGACTGAAACTGAAATGACGTTGTCCTTCGACATTTCCATAATTGTACAAAGGAAAAAATTGCTCGATTAAGTCTCTTTAGTCTCAGTTCAAAACAAAATATTGGCTATATAAAATGAATATTCCCAAACATATTTGTCTACGATGTGAGAATCCAGCGTTATAAAACTCACCCGGAAACGCCCACGGAAACGTTTTCCAGCCAAACCATAAGCATGACTCAGCACATTTTATTTTACTTTTTAGACCAGCAATGATTTTCCTCTTACATTGGCGATTCGGAGCTGGCAAGTTTTCGTCTGTTAAATATAAATCTAACTTATGGGTGTCGAAAAATCATTCCCGCGTCATAAATTGTAGCAGCAGGGGTGGGCAACAGTGAAAAATTGCAGTTGCTGTGTAATCGTTGTGTCGAACCGAGGGTGCTAATGTTGCAAGTTAAATTTATCTCGTAAAACATTTATTATATTTGAAAAGGCTGCCTCGGTGACTCGGCGTCTCGTTTACAATATACAGGAGAGGTACGAGTAAAACCTTAGGCAATTATGTTAATTATAATTAAGTCGGTTTTCGGTTCTCGGTGAACACTGTTAAATATTAAGTTTAAACCGCATGTTGTGACCCAGTTTCCAATACAAATTAAAGTTTTGTTACTGTCAACCCCTCGGACGTATTGCGTCGACTATTCCGAGAGAATGACAGGACGAACCCCTAGGAAGCCCCCTAAGTCGAGTGGGGGCGCCGCGGTTGCCCCTTGTGGTCGTACCCTCAGGCGAATTATAGGCCTACAGCCCCTGAATACTAAGAGGCGGGATAAAAATTCACCCCACAGGTAGCCGCTTCTAAGCCGACACATAACTTGGTCTCGAGCACGCGACGGAATAAATCCGATATAGGAACAAATCAATCCCTTGTGCAGGATCTGAAGATCAGAGCGGGTAAATAAACAAACACGCTATGCGAGTTTGTTATTGTTGATCCTTCACTAACAATCCCTAATACAAAGAAAACGGTTACATTTGAACGGATCTCATATAATAGTAGGTTCTACGATGGATGGGCAATGGTGATGCGTTTTGTTTTGGTAACAAAAAAATCGGTAATATCTCTTAGTGAAGCGAAAACGTATTAACTCGGTTGCAGTTTTTTAAATGCCACTCGCAGTTTAAGAAACGGCTGAACAAAAGTGTGTCATTTCAGTTCCTACTAATTTAATATTCCCACGTCTATTGCGCAATCAGATTTTGTCTCCGAACGTGTACTGTAATTTTATGGAGTCTGTTACCAAGATACTCTTGACGGATCTCGTCAAATGCAGCTGACGCGCGTCGAGCTCACGTTTTTGCGTAGTAGGTCAGTATTCTTCGGCTCAACGTCAAGATAACGAGACGCCCCGCAGGCAAATGTTGTGTATTTTTAAACGTCGCGAAGGATTAAGAGCTGTTCCGTATGTACGAGTCGCGAAGGCGGCCTATTTCCTGTCACGTAGCAAGGCGCAAACGAGCCGACGCCGCAAACGAGTCGCGTAACGAAACAAAATAGTCTGACGGAAACGAGCTGTCCTCTCTGTCATAAGCCAGCTAACGAGTCCCAATGAAACAACCAATAATGCTTTACCGAATTAGTGTAATAAAATACAACTGCTGACCTACAAACACGCGGAATTGTAGCTTTTTCATCATCATCAGCCCGGAGTCGTCCACTGCTGGACATAGGCCTTCCCCAGTTCGCGCCACCATACCCGGTCCTCAGCTTTCCGCATCCAACCGCTTCCCGCCACTCTTTTTAGGTCGTCGGTCCACCTGGCGGGAGGCCGTCCTACAGGGCGTGTAGCTTTTTAATCAAGTGTATTTGTCTGGTTACGCGCATAGAATCGTAATTGTCTGGTTGAGTAAAATATTAGATAGCTACGACTCGGTATCATCTATTAAACACAAGGCTAGGTCGCAATTCCGCGTAGCGCGTCGCCGCGCTGAATCTCTCCCGCTTTCATGATGTAGGTACGTATTTCCCACTGACACGATTTCTTTGTAAAACACCACTTTTGTGTAGTGTCAAGAGGTAAAGCGTGCGCCGGGAATTTTAATAAGACAAGTGTGTGTTTAGTCGGCGTTCTCAAAGGGGAGGTTGTCACGTCACTATATCTAATTAACTCTTTTGATGTAGATATAAAGGCGACGTATTTAGACATGTTATTACGACTTAGTCTGGTTCAACCCGTATGTTCGAGTAAGCGCGGCCTATCCACTGAAATAGAAATAAGTCAATTCGGTTCTTATTTCTACTTTTATTCTTTTCGATCGGCGCAAATACGTTACAAAACGAACGCCTCGAAAATCCGGGACACGAGTTTCAAATACGGGAAAGTTAATCCTATATAGGGGCCGTATAGCTTTTGAAGATGTAATAAAAAGAGTTACATTTATTTACCCTTAGTTAAACATTAGGTTTCAGTGAGATGGAATGCAGGCACATAATATGTTGATTTGTATTTTATCTCCTCGAGAGGTGCCTTTATTTATGTATTTGTAAATGTGCAAATATGGAATGATTTCATTGTGAAATTAGTAATATCTCTATCTAGGCCAGCGGAATGAGAGAGAAGCGGCCGCAAAGTTTATTAATTGAGCGCTTGCGGAAAATTAATACTTTGAATAGAGTGTTTGAATTTTTTTTAATTTAAATAATTGAATACCTTGCATTTGTATTATATAGTGAGAGCTGACTCTCTTAAGGAGATGGAAATTTAATTAAAATTCATCTACTTCAGCTACCATTAATTCAACAGCTGTAAAAAAGATAGGCTTATTTTAATTAAAACCGTATCGCGAAAACATTTTTCAGACAATTCCATAATAAATAGGACAGTAATTTAATTCAAATCTCGTCTCCCTAATTGGGGTGTTTGTCAAGAGAATTTATTTAACGGGACCGTTGGATAGCATTAGCTGTACAGTTTGCTCCCTAAAGAGCGTTGAGTAATGAGTTTTGGTTTGAGGCGCGGTGCCCGTGAGCATTCTCGATGCACTTGTGTAAAACTAATTGGCTCGGGCAACTTCAACTGAATAAAAATCCATTTGGTGCGGCGCGCCGCCGCCTCGCTTCACTTCGCACGCCCTAGTGCTGTTCCTTTGCCATTAAGTTTTTGTAATGCCGTTTTGTTACTTTTGTCATCGCGAAATGGAAATGACGTTTTTTCGTGTCCGAACTCCGGACTAGTTTTTCGTTCCGCTGGACTGCGCCGAAGTTACCCCGCAGTTTCAATGTAAACCGTCTCACATAGGAAAATTCAATTAAACACGATTCAGGACGAATGAAATAGACTCCGCTGCCCAGCTTTTCGGAAATGCAAAAGTTAAATCTATTTGTATTCAACTTAGCTCAGGAAATTGTTACAAAATTTTGACAACGCTGAGCTTACCCTCGCCCTTACACTCTGTAGGTTTAATTAAATTTGGAGCACGGACACCTTTTCTGAAATTTTATTTTAGGCCAGGAAAATACAAGAATACACATTAAAGATTGCTCGGTTTGCCTCTCAATATTTGAGGCGAAGTTTGGGGCGGTTTCACACGGGACAATTGTGGAATGCAATTCGCGACGCGAACGTGACAAAGCCCCTAATTGTTATGAAACGAGCGCGTACATGAACAAATTTTGCTTGAAACTTTTGCTGGAAACTCTGACGTTGTGAAGTTAACAAATTACAGACGAGTATAGGCTTGTACTATTTTTACCATTCACATTTGTCCTTATGTAGGGTAAAGTACCCAGTGATAGGAACTCTACAGTATTTTTATAGAATGGTCACTTCTACTGCCTTAAAATAAAGTTGAAGGTGCCCATGATTAGAGGGTGCCGATAGTAGGGTTTACTCAACATTCGTTAGAGAGATGCGGAACTTTGTCAACGATAGGCGTCTCTAAGCTTATTATTATGGGGTTATATGGGGCATACAATAATTGGGCCGGGGTGGTTTAACACGATATGAATGGGCACAATAGGCCCGGCGGAGCGCAGCGCTGATTGACCTACTAACAAATCCATTAACACGTCGTCGCACGACAAACCGGTGTATGAATATTGAAATTGCTCTTTGTTGTATCAATTTTTCATAAACTATGCATGGATGGATTTGCATTGTAGGTACTTGTGTTTAAGTAATATGGACAAAATTAACATAAATCCCCATTGGCCTTGCATAGAATAACCGTGTTTATTGCGAATAAATAGATCATAAAGTAAGTGCTATACCTACTCTCTTACAAGTAGGTACAGTATGACTCAGTACGACATAAAAGAGTAGAAATTAAAAAGTGGCAATACTTTAGTGTCGTCCTTTATAATCAATCCAAGAAAACGAGACGATTATAAAGTATTGCATATTGCTACTTTTTAATTTCTACACTTTCCTATCGGATTGTTTGCAAGCATAAGAGTGACGGACATTGTTGTGAACAAGTGATAGAGACCTATGTTCAGTGGTCGTTTGGTCAGAATATTTCTGCAGCATCACGATCCTCCCCTCCTCGCGTCGATTTCCTCATTACTGAGGGTCGTGATTTCCCCGTAGCTGGGTCATTATGCTCCGGACCGTGTTTCGCCACCTAGCAACAAACTAGTTCCGATAGTTGTACCTTGCATAGGGGAGATTTTCATGGGCTGATAACACGTGGTGGGCGCCCGCGTCCTTCCACGGCAGTCTTTTTGAGGTTATTTGAGCCCTCATGGTCACTGATACCGCTCCACACGTAAATGCGGGGAGTTGTCGGGTTAATTAACCTCCGCCCGATGCTCGGCGTTGAACGTATTATAGCTGGGATGTTCTACTCCATACAAACCCTCCTCCTCTTGCATCCGGGCTTGGGACCGGCATTGGCGGAGTTAACACATCACGATAGCTCACGATAGCAAAATATGGTTATTGGATACTTTTACCAGATTAAGTTAAAGAAAAAAGAGTTACGCGGACAAAATTGCACCTTCGATGAAAACGCGAATCGAAGTTTGCTAAATTCAACTACTATTCCATTGGAAGCTTACCAAAACAGTTGGCCACTTATAAATCATAGTGTTTCCCGATATCCGAGATAAACTGCAGCACGCCCGGATTAACTGTTGTCGTATTTACGCGTGATCGATCGCATCACTAGCCAGTCGTGGCACGTAGGAGCTTCTAGAGGAGCCCTGCGACCTCTAGTGCTGCACTTATACTATACTAGCGACCCACCCCTGCTTCGCACGGGCGCAATGCTATATTATTCATGTATTGTACATATAAACCTTCCTCTTGAATCACTATCTATAAAAAAACCGCGTCAAAATCCGTTGCGTAGTTTTAAAGAACTAAGCATACATAGGGACAGACAGACAGACAGACAAACAGCAGGAAGCAACCTTGTTTTATACTATGTAGTGACTTAGCGTGACGACGCGGTTGGCGCAATTTGTAGTGCAGCTGCCTACTGAGCCGGCGGTCCTGGGTTCGAATCCCGGAAAGGGCTGATTATTGTGTGGTAAACTCGATTATTTGTTCCTGGGTCATGGATGTATCTATAATCTGTATGTATTTATATATTATGAATATCGTCGTAGTACCCATCGACCTAGTCCCGAACTAAGCAAGATTATCCCTGAATTAAAAAAAAATATATATATATTAAGATGTTATTCCACTGGCGAGGCGGGATAGAGTGAGATGAAAATTAGTATGGCAAAATTTCGTAAAAATGGTTTTGGCTGACGACGATGTGTGACGAGAATTGAAACACTGCACTGGTGGTGTAATAATGAACCGTAAGAATCTGTGGCTTACAATGATGCTGTTGGCTAGTTTTGTTAGGAATTCTGTCGAAGTCTGTCATAATTTATCTACGGGAGCCTATATCTGCATATTCTGGACCAGCTGGTAGTTTCAATCGAGCCCTATGGTTGACTGGATTAAGTGCACCATTTGTGCTGTTTGATATAGTGCAATGAAGTTTAAATAAATAAATAAAATGTGTGTCGCATCACTAGCCCAGTCGCGGCACGTACTAAAGGAGCCCGCCGCGACCTCTAGTGCTGCACTACACTCTTATTGTGCCGTGTTTTCCGACGTGAGTCTGTGTGAGCCGTGCGTTGACCGCTTTCTTGTAGACTTGGGTCATGTGGAGTTTTAACTTCATCGATAAATAGCCTTTCCCGTAGGCAATACAAAAGTTAGTGGTTTTGGATACATGTAACATATATTTTTATCATGCAGGTTTTTCCTGGAATTGACAGTTTGTAGATAATGAAAATAGCTATTAGGAACCAGCCAGACAATTAAGATTTATAGCCCGTTAATTTCTAGGGACATGCGTAACACTAAGTAAAAAAAAAATGCAACATCCAAATTTATGTAAGTTAGTTGCGACTATTTGAATGTGTCTTGTTTTCTTTTTAAATACTTTGGTCTGGAAGAGCTCGCTGCTTACCGAAGACCAGCTGTTAGTTACTTTATTGCAACTCTCATCGTCTGTTTATATGAACTGTATATATGAACTGTGAAATGATGATTAGCTGTGTAACCCAGATTCAAATTAGGACCACAGTATTCTGGCAATAAAACCAAATAGCCTAGATCAAACCTACTCTTGATTGTATACTCAGTTTTTAGAATAACATAGAACAACCGTCAATACACATAATACACATCCACACACACATGTAGGTATGTCTACGGTATACTTAAATTGAATAAATTTATACTAGAAATCTGAAAATTAAGTTGGACGTAGTTATGCAATAACGTTCCAACCCACACGTCACTTAAAATTGAATTTTGAACTTATTGACATATAGGTAGTAAGTTTTTATTAAATTTTGAGCGACCTGTGGTTTGAAACGTTATTGCATAACTACGTCCACTTTTATAAACTAACCAATATTGAAAAATATGATTAAGTTACTTCCAAAGATACATATTCGTAATCTAGACAAAACAATTTATAAAACAAACGATTACCCCTGAAAGTTTAGTCACAAAGACAAACGTGTACCAAGTATAATTTATACTTATACTGAAGATCCACAGATTAGATTAGTAGTTCGAGAACAAGTCTAGTAAAAGTTATCTTTTCATACGACAGAAGCCGCATCGCATCTGATAAATTCCGAGTAGTGCGCAGTTTGAGAACTTAATTATGAGTTTCGTTTCATTAAAGCGAATAAGCGATAGCTGGGAGTTCCTACGATGTTTGTAATAAACGTTCGGAGGAGGAAAGCGTTAAAGTTTTATTGAAACGCAAAATATGCATCGCTTTTAGGTTATATATTGAATTATTATTTATTTAAATTTTATTGCACAGAACAAAAGTCAGTACAAATGGCGGACTTAATGTCAAATGGCTTTCTCTACTAGTCAATAGGGCCAAACAGAGACACTAGAAGTCGGTGTAAATCAGAAATCTGATTGTTCCTCGACGCGTACAGAGAATTATAAGTCGACACATGGTATAAATTGGGATATCGATGGTTAATTAAAGCATTTCTTGGTGTTGTACTATATTTATGGATTTTTGTACTGTATTTGTGTATGTGAGGGAGGCCCGCGCCTTGTGAAATTTCATGGGAATATGAATAGACAGATAAAACTCTTCAAGGAAACGCTACGTGTGCTACGCCGTAGCCCGTAGCAGTGTCTCGTTGTGTAGCGATCCGCGTAGAGACGTGACGCACTTTCGTCGCGGGTTTTAAGCAGAGTCAAAGTTACACTATACGACAAAGACCGCATCGCATAACGCAACTGGTGAATTCGAAGTAGTGTTCACAGACTTAGAACTTAATTATGAGATTAATTTCATTATTAAGGTGAATAAGCGATAACTGAGAGTTCCTTTGGTTTTTGTAATAAACGTTTAGAGAAGGAAGTTAAAGTTTTTTTTTAATAAATGCATCGCTTAATTGATTGAATTTTCATCTCGACGCAAAGTATAAATTATATTGATGTTTAATTAAAGACGAATGAATATTAAAGCATTTCTTGTTAGGATTTTTACGTTGTTATACTCATTTTCTGTTTACATTTTTGCCTGCTCCGTTCAATTGATCTAGGAAGAACACATTGGTAAAATACACAAATATTAAGACTTAGAAATATTTATTAGGGGAAGAATTATACGTAAATCCAGTCTCACACATTGGTAAAATAGACAAATGTTAAGAAATATTTATTAGGGGAAGAATCATACGTAAATCCAGTCTAGAGTTAGGTTTGAGCTTAGACAATGCTTGCAGGGCGGTCACGGCAATTGTACCACTACGGAGTTAACCGCGTCATCATAAGGCTGCCCACTACACGATGTCGTAGGTGTGCTACGCCGTAGCTCGTAGCAGCGTTTTCGTCATGTAGCGTAAAAACGGATGCCGCATACGTGTCGTCATGGGCATTGAATCTGTTAAAATAATCTTAATTAATTCTCTCTCGTTAAAATAATTCTCTCTCAACAATATCTTAGTTTATTTAACGAGCAATACTTTAATATTCATAGCATAAATTTAATCATAAAAGTAATTTATACTAAGCATCGAGATATTATAATTCAATCCATTAAGTGTCAAAATATACAACTTTTTAATATAAAAAATATTTGAATATACTTACTAATCATTTAAAAGCCTAAAAAGTTATCTACAAAATATAATAACTGGCAGTCTCGCAGGAAAAAAGTTGATTGTTATTCCTACAAATTAACAAGTTTCTGGAAATCTAAAGACGCTTGGCAATGTAATTATTTTCACAGATATAAATAGTTTGTCTCAATATTTATTTTTTGCAAAATTTAAACACAGATGTAGAGAGAGAGAGAAAACAGAGAATTTATGAGAAACATTGTTAGATAAAAAACGTATACTAGGTACTATTTGAATACTTCATTCAGGGACCTAATTCGAGAATGAAGTTTGAGTGATCGCCAAACGTCAAATATCTATTAGATAACAGGTATATCGCCATTGAACTGTCATTTAAATGCGATGAGATTAAAAGTGAGATCCCTCATTTCAATTTTGGAAATACGAAGGCGATAATGATTGTCAAAAAATTTATTCATGTATATGAATTTCTGTTTTGAAAACTAGTGCCTACGCCACATCTTGGGATTTAGGTAGTCGACCCCGATTGAGAATTCATTCTCTACAAAGACATGGGACAAAGGCTAGGAGGATAGATATGAATTTCTGTTTTGAACGAAACGTAACGGTCAATTTAAAGTATGCGCCTGTTATTTATGCCGTCACATACAAAGGAAACGAAAATTTAGCGCGTCCGAGTTGACGAAGTTGCGATGTTCTAGGGATATCGCCACTTGTCAAGTAGGCACACGTCAAAAGTGACGGATGGCGATGAAATGGAGAGATCTCCATCATCTCTCTAAAATTGGTCGAATACCCCCCCTGTTTTTATTTACCTGTCTTCACTGCATTTCTCTAGATACGACAGACAAAGGGACTAAATACAAGTTGGAACTTAACTGCGGGTTGTACAACAAAGTACGTAACTTTATCGTCTCGTGATACTTGTTTCGATGGTTCCCGATTTCTAGTCTGAATTCTTCACGAAGTTCGGTCTTTAAGAACGAATGACAAACATAGTTGAACTGAGGTACACGGGACCACTTACTCGTTCAACTAAGCTTCATTTACTTTGTTCCTGGTGGTTATGGTACGAGATCCTGTTAGAAACCGACCCTTCTTTGTCCTTTTCTCTATTCAGACAATGTTATTATGTTGTAATGTTATACGTTAAGGGGCTACCCGCTCTCAATGAACTTCGATCTGTTGCGATAGATTTTCCCATATTATAAATAGCTAATCATAATAACATAGTTTTTCCACAACAAAATACCGTATCAAGTACCTTTCACATGTCACTGACTTTGAGATACAGGCCGTCAAAGTTTACGATTTTTTCGGGGAAAAAGTTGTGGAAACGGTTTTTTGCGTTTTTCTCGAAAAGTATTGAGAAAAATAGAAAAAGCTTCACAACAAATTTTGTGGAATATGGTTTAGAACAATAAAATGTAAGATATTTTCTACATATACACCGGGGATAAAAGTAGAAACGAGATTAGTGTATTTTTGGTCCTTCACCGAATATTTTTTTATAAAATACACAGTCGTTAAATCAAAATTCGGGTCAAGTGTTAAGCATAGACCATACTACAATATATATTAAATAGGACATTATAACTCTATAATCCACAAACTAGATACGATGTAAAAATCATCAAATTGGCTGATTTCTGCAGGGAGCCCCTTAACATGACAGCTGCAATATTTACTTCCCAGTCACTCGGTCCTATGTCCTTTCTGCACTTTCCGGAAATCAACTAAAGCGGTGCCATAGCGATAAGCAGCAATTGATTTGAAGGGGTAAACCCCTTTGGAGCGTTAGTAACCTATGTATTCAAATAAATATTTATAAAACGAAGTGAAATAATACATACATACAATGATATGAGCTTGCCGTTCCATATTCAGGCAAGTTCAATAGCGAAACATAGTGGCGAGGGAATATATGTCAGTGTGCAACGTTGAAATGGGACCCTGGCAACTTTTGTATTTACATTTTACGCAAAATATTAAAGTACTTTGTTTTTTCAAGGATAAAGGCATGTCGCTGCGTAAATTAATTTTAGAGGACTAATTTGTACTTGAAATAATGCATTTTATTCATGAATCATGATAATATAGTTTCAGATAAAAAAAATATGGCCGCTGGGGATATTTTTTGCCCCAAACTTTAATATAGTTTAATAACAGTAACTTCATGAAATAATATAGAAGTCATTGACTACTGTGTACGGTATTTGTTCAGACGAAGTTGTTTGTGTAGGTGCTGAGCCGAGGTCAGTACTCGCCGGTACAAATATAGATGTTAAAACACGAACTATTCTAATCATCCATCCACACTCCTACGCAGAAACTGGAGCCGTATTAGAATATCGATATCGCTTTGAGCGTTGTAGCGGCTACAACATGTACATATGACCGTAACGTAATCTGGCCGATACCTATATTTAGATTTTCGCTATCCGAGCGATTTCACATTGACTGTCAATAATTGAGAAATTTTCCAATAAACCCATGAGATGAGCCTTTGTTCCATGACGACATTGACACGTATGCGTGGACATTTGGCTACGTAAAGAAAAGAAGAATTTTGTACTTTGAATGAGTTGAAGGTGAATTATAAGCATATCACTAACTAAGTAAGTATAGTGGTGATAATTTAGACATATGTCATTAGAAACATCGAATTAAGCCGCAGGTTCAATTTCCGCACCAAAAACAAAACAAGGACATACGCGTGGCTTGACAAATCAGTAATTTAGAAGGCGGGGGGTATTAATTGGGCCTCATGTGGGACGAACAATGTACAAAGATGTTAATCAGAATTCGATATCGAACTTAATGAATATGTAGGGGTAGCCAGTCCATACGTATGGTAACGTAATGGTACAACTATTGCATTGTATTGTAAGGGATTTGGGGGTTTTAATTAGACGGTCCATTAGTGTCGGGGCCGAACAAATAAAAGTCGTATCATGAGTAGCCCGCCTCCGAACTGTTACTATTAATGTGATTGCGATCCCTTGTCATATGTCAGGACTCGGATCAAATTAAATGGAAATGGTGAAGTGTGAGTTAGACCCAGCCAGAGAATGATAGGGGTACATTCTGGACGTTTCGGCTACCTGTAGCGCCACGTCTATGTATAACTAAATTGTATTAATGTAACTGAAATAGGCTAATGAGACGAAACGGTTCGAGAAAAGGTAGGTAGTGCCCCGCTTCTTTTTTGTTCGTCTTGGCGGGGGCACTACCGTGCCCCCAGATTCACTGAATCAGGGAGGTCATTAAATCTAAAAATATGTTTTGGATGTTTATGTACCTATGTCCGTTTTTAGGAATGTCTGCGGGCTTGTCACGCCTAAACGGCTGTACCGATTACAACTTTTTAAGTGTTTTGATTACAATTGTATCAAAACACTTAAAAAGTTGTAATCGGTATGAGTATTTACGGATATAGAAAACTTCAATCGACTACGGAGGGACAAAAAATAGTTATGTTACCTATAGCTTTTTCCTACAGAAATTGTACTTCTCCACAAAATACTACTAGAACAAATATAGCCTTTAGTTATAAGCCTACCTTATTGTCAGAAACCGCGAAAATGGGTTAATTTATTATATATTGTTTGTTCTACGTCCTCGAGTTAATGACTCGAGCGATTTTAAATCCATGGAATTTTGCATACGGTAGCCATAATTACGGCGATGTGCTTTTATCAATCCTGGATAAATACCACATAACCACGGGATTAGCATAATTTTATTTATCTCTGCGTGTAATATATATACAATATAAATCAGTGAAACAAAAAGAAGCTTATGACGTTTTTTTCCACGCGGACGAAGTTGGGCACCATTTTGTAATAAAGTGCTTTATGCATATTGTTGTTAGAACGGATGCGCTGTTTGGAAGTTCGTTTTCTGTAAACGAGGTTTATGCGAAATTCTCTAGAAGTGTTATAAAAATAATAACTTTACATGCCGTAGGGTTATGTTATAATTTGCAAAATGTCAAAGGAACATAAAGAGAGACAGCTACATCCCTACCCTAGCCGCCACGTGATGATCGTCTTATTAGACTTTCACTTCTTCATCCAAAACTTATCGATCGTCGTTTAAAAATCTTAACACTTTGAAAACTGGAAGCTCGCTCCGAGGGCAATGCGCTCGTAGCGAGTTTTCGCTACATACGCATTTTCCCATGTTATCGGCTACACGCGTAGCGCTACGAAATGGGTCGCCAAAGTGTTATAGAAATAACAATCAGCAAAAAAAAATCTAGGCTTAAAGGTCTGACCAAATAAGGCTCGGTTACTAAACAATTTAAGCAAAAACAAATTTTTTTTTTCACATATTTGTCACAAAAATTAAAACTTGGCCATTTAATTAGGTATTTCTAATGTCGATCGAAAAAACTTGAAAAGTATGCGAATGTCCTATAAGATTATTTAAGCACGAACCTGTAGCAGCTTAAAGTGACGCATTTATATAACCATACAGGGCGATTAATCCAAATGGGTCAGTATAGAGAATTCAGAAATTATGAGAGATAGCTAAATCTGTTTGTAGGAACCATGGCATCAATTTAAGATTTAATAAAAATGTCATAACTTTTTTGCTCATATAAATAACTGGGAATCGAATTTGCTTAAAATTCTCTAAGTAATCGGTATTCGGCTTGTTGATTATGTGATTATCCTGAATATGTGAATCTCAAACATACCTCATGTTTGAGATTCTAAAACAAATTCTATGCAGTTTTTATTAAATCTGCAATCGACATTGTTCCTAAGAAAGAACAGAATTATATCTCTTATAGTTTCGGACTTCTCCCTACTGACCCATTTGGATTGATCACCCTGTAGAATGTAGATACATCTCGATCGAACCGGGAATTGGGTCACGACTCACGACGTTGAGATACGCGAAATTAACTAATTCGCCAATGACGTAACGTCACCTGCCAGATATCCAGGGTGCTAATTCGACGGGGCTTTGCGATACCTTTAATTAAGCAATATCTCTGTAATATATCATAAATATATACTTATATTTTTTTTATTGACTCATTTATTTATTTGGTTAACCAATAATTGCTTACACTAAATACATCCTTGTATAATAACATATTTTTTTCCATTATCTAAGTGTAAGTGTAAGCAAGTGTAAGTTATGTTCTTTACTCTTTACTAGCCTTAGCTTTTTATTTATGAAAGGTATTCACAAAATAATTACTAAACATGAATGATTTTATTTTTATTGACAGTTTTATTTTACTTGTAATGCTTGTTCGAGTAACTTGCAAACCATTTTTCGACCACTTCCCACTGTCACTAAACGGATTTTAATTTTAACCAATTTCGGTACAGGGACATTCAAAACAAACCAGCCAGATCCACAAACGGTCTTAAATACTTCCTACCCGACTACGGCAAAGAAAAAAGTGTTACGCGGAAGTTGCAGGCACTTTCTCGTATACTTAACTGGAAACCTTATCGAATAAACAGCCGCTTAGAGAATATTTGAATAGTTGAAGACGTTGATTGCGAAATAAGCCATGAAACCTCAAAGGTCCGTCGGGACGGTCCTCTACTTAAGTAAAGTAGTCGGAGTTGACGTTATATTTCTGCTGAGCGCAGCAATTGAATATGGAGCCGCGGTGACTGGAATATTACCTCGGTATTAGGGGACGTTGAAGTATTACGTACTGTCAATCGGGGTCACGTTGGCCCACACTTGCACACTGCCAATTTTCATTAATTAGATATACATATATGTATAAGCTGGACAGAAAGAGTCACCAATGAGGAAGTACCTATTGGAAAGGGTAAACGAGAAGAGACATATACTTTATACAATAGAAACTCGAAGAGGGAAAATGATAGGTAATTTGATACGACACGACGATCTAATTAATACAAAAGATAATGGAGGGGAATATTGAAGGAAGGAGAGGAAGAGGAAGGCCGAGGATTAGCTATTTGGACCAGATCAAGAAAAAGGCAGACGTCGGGTCGTATCGGGAAGTCAAAGAACTGGCGTTAAGTAGAACGGACTGACTGGAGAGAACTGCACCGACAAGAGTGAAACTCTTAAATAATAATAAAATAATTATGGAAGGGCCAAAGTTACCCCGATTAACTGGAGTAAATTTAATAATACTTAACCTCTGTATTATTCCGCTTAGCGAAAGTTAGTAAACAATGATGAACAATGGATTCCCTCCCTCCTCTTTAAAGGCTTATGTAATACTTGAACGGCCCTTCATTGCAGAAATATAATCATTCAAAATGATTTCAATATAATTCGTGAGCTTAATGTCAGTCAGTAAATAGTCAGAAAATCATTTCAAGTCAGATTGTACTCCATCTAGTAAAAAGAAAAAACGATTAACCCGAATAAGTAATTTTTTTTAAATTGTACGGACGTCGCTGCTATCGAACTAAGCAAAGCAGCATACCCTTTTGAAGCAATTACGTAATACTTGAACGGCCCTACACCGCGGAAATTATTTTAGTGGCCTTTATGTTAAGGGAAACGAACAGCAAAGCGGCAGTTTTATTTCGATCTGGCATTTCCCGTGGGCTTTTCAAATTATGATATCGCTCTGAATGCCACGGCCGGCTGAGCACGCGAATGCGGCGAGGTTTGTCAAGCGTTCCAATGTCTCCATGTAATTTTACATTTAAATATTATTTTGGAGTATACTATGTAAATATGTATGTAAACATTTTATTGCATAGAAAAACAAACAAAAACTCAAAAACAATATTTTTAACCTTTAGCATGAGTACACTATTGGCCGCTTCTGGATGCAACGGCGGTAAAATAAATTTGTCTTATTCCTGTAACATTCCACTGTAAAGTACCTATATGCAGATACATCTTCTGGATACGGGTTATTTAGCATCATCGTTTGATCATCTACAACTGCCATCTTCAGTATATTATGTTGAATTTCTTGTTTTCATGAGATTTTTCAAAGCAGATAAGTATACCTACTGTAATATGTGTCTATCCGTAGAGGATTTCGATCCAGCATTTCCTTCGGTCTTTTCAAATTATGATATCGGGCAGAAGCAGCATGGCCGAATGGACACGCAAAAGCGGTTGCAGTCAGCGAGGTTCGGTAAGCCATCTGTTTTTGGACATCATTACATTTAAATATTGCTTGTTTTGATTTAGTTTATCTTTATTTCGTACAGCTAAGTTTTTTTAGGTTTATTTAGTTTTAGTAATACAATATTGCTTTGAAGAACTTTTGGGCGCTTGAGGTCTACAGTTTGAGAAATGCAGAGCAAAGTAGCCGTGGACTTGTTGGAATCAGGATCAAGAGCAGCGAAACAGTTGATGAATCCAATTTATTCACTGAATATCGCATTATGCGAAATAAACGATGAATCCGTAATCAAAAGCGGTAACTTCAAACGTTGGTATGTATACTTCGGAATAATTAATCAGGAATATGGAAAGTGATGAAACGTCAATAAATATGTAGACTATAATATTATAACCAAAGGGTCATTGTAAGTTCTAAAAACAAAATTCGTCCCTTCGGTGGTCAAAACTTAAGAGCTTGTATGAATCTAGGTTATGTTTCTATTACATCGGATTATAGAAGAGGGAACGTTCTTTAATTCTCACAGGCATTTAATCAGAAAATTAGGACCTCGAATCCTTAATTTCGCAAATCTCCACCGGAAAGACACGCACCTAAATCTGACAACGACCCAAATAGTTCGGTGAATAGAGACTAAAGTACAAACGGTCCGGTAGTTTTGAATTTTTAATATGTTGTCTAGGATGGTTAGTCTGTGTTTAACCCTTAAATGCATACAATTACGCTAATTTTATTTCTGAAATGACGTAATTACCAATGAAATCCACGTCAGTTTGAGACTTCGGGACAATCTTGACAAAGTCTTTATTGACAATATTCAGGTTTTGACATGTGTCATTTCAGTAACGTGTATATATGCATCATCATGCATTTAAGGGTTAAAATGCAAAATGCACAATTCCCCCCCCCCCCCTCCGCGCCCGCCGCCATATTGAAAAAACCGGCACTTTCTTCATATTTTTGCTCATATCTTCCTTTAAGAGCGTTTTATCTAGAAAAATGCTTAGACAATGTTATAGAGAGTTAAATTTACTATATTCTCCATTTTATATTTTGTTTCTAGGACAGATAGTTACGGAGATATGCACACTTAAAAAATCGTAAAAAATCGCAATTTACAATTCAAAAACAAACTTCTGGATTATATCTTCGTTTAGGAGCATTTTAGCTAAAACAGAGCTTGGGCAATGTTGTAGAGAATTCAATGTACTATAATTTACATTTCAAACTTTGTTTCAAGGACGGTTAGTTACGGAGATATGCACTTGCACATTAAAAAAACTGGAAAAGTCGAATTTTCCGAAAATTTGTCAAAATTCTTGGTTTAGAACGCTGCCATTCAGTTACGGACTAGTCTAGCACAAATTAAAACATGTAGGAAATATAATTTCTTATAAAATTCATGTCCATTTTTACAAACATTTTCGGAAAAATTGACTTTATTTTTTACATAGGTATCTCCGTAATTATCTGTCCTAGAAACAAAATTTGAATTGTAAGTTATAGTAAATTTAATTCTCTACAACATTGCCCAAGCTCTGTTCTAGCTAAAATGCTCCTAAACGAAGATAGATTCCAAAAGTTTGTTTTTAAGTTGGAAGTTACGATTTTTTAAATTTTTTTAAATGTCCATATCTCCGTAACTATCTAGCCTAAAATTTAACTCTCTATAACATTGCCAGAGCTTTATTCAAGCTAAAATGCTCCTAAAGTAAGATATGAGTAAAAATATGAAGAAAGTGCCGGTTTTATCAATGGCGGCGAGCGCGGAGGGGGGGAATTGTGCATTTTGCATTTTAAACACTGACTAACCATCCTAGACAACATATCAAAAATTCAAAACTACCGGACCGTTTGTAAGGTCAAACTCCTTTATTAACTGGATTAAAAAGCATCATAGCAACTGAATGTAGCACTTAATAACCGTTTACATAACGCAAGTCACAAAGAATAGGATGCTAAGAGATAAAACATACTCTAATACCATTTCTTGACTCTCTAAGGGTGCTACGAGCTTAGAAGACGTCTGTTCGGTCTAGTCTACGGACAATGAAGCAGCACTGTAACTGCCTGCATTAAAAAAGTCGTATAAACTGACAGCTTCAACTGCACATATGACTTTGTTGATTTCGGTTCACGAGAGCTCAGTGTTTGTGAATCTTTTGAGCTTCCGTCAGGCGAATAGACGCGAGGTTTCGTGTGCAAATGTCAGTTGTTGTGCAGTGTTGATGTTAAAATTGGTGTACCTTTACTAATGCGTTGTAACAGAACAGTATTATGATTAAATTGCATTTATGTTTGACTGCACTGCAAATAGGGGCAAACATTATCATTATTAATGAAGAGTTAAGCAAGACACTGTTTTGATAAGGTTCTGAGTATTATTATGCACAGATTTAAATACCTAAGTTAGATGATAGTTAAAGCTTCAATCATAAAGATTCAAAAGATCAAAAGAGAACACCTTATGTAGTGTTTTATTCCGTCAAGAGGACACAATTAGTAGACAATTATTTTCATGAAAAGAGTCTGGTTATACGCAAATGCGTTTCTGATATTGGTTCTAACGTCTCATATCGTCGCTCCGTCCCCTGGGCCGGCATTGATCACGGGCGGAATAGCACAATAGATGCAATAGAGCAAATGTTTCACTCAACCATTTGCCTCTACGTTTGTAACGTGCATTCGGAGCAATTTGGCATTCAAATTGAGCACGTATATTCATCTCAATAAGGAAGAGAACCAATGTCAGAACAGTTAGTTCAAATAGAGCATATCGCTTCAGTTGATATATAGATGGTTTAGGAATCTGTCAGAAAAAAACATCATTAGTCATGTAGAACTAAACCCGTTTCAGTATCTTAGGTCCAAATATTTGTAATTGTATAGATGTACTATTTCAACTTAGTCTTACTTGTTATGGACAGTTTTGGCCCGGAAGCTGCACTTAGTGATGGAAGCAAGCCGTTTTGCATAGTGATAATATAGACCAAAATAAACGATTTCACTCGGGAAGAAATTAGTTTCACCCCTTAGGAACAGAGATGGCGCCACTTATTAAAAAAAAGATTAAAAATTTCTAAATCCAAAAGAGAAAGGACTTGGGACAGGATATATCCAAATTAAGACGTTTTTTCACATTTGGCTGGCTTGAAACGCTACCCGCAGAACATGTTGTTCAATGGTAGCTGAAGTAGTCGGCGAAAGGCTTGTCACCAGCACTGTGAAAGCATCAAAGCATTCAACTTGCAGTCGTCAGTGCGACGGTCGCACTAGTAGCAGTTTACAAAACAGTTCTGTTATTACTTTAAGTAATTAAATGATGACTGCACTTCAAGGCAATATTTTATTTTTTTAAACTAATTTAAGTAATTATCTGTTGATTGGCACCTTAATTATCAAAATCGGAATATCCGTTGAGGTTTTAGATTATTTTAAAGATTTTTTGACCCAGCGGCGCCATCTCTGTATTGATCAATAACTTTGGAACTATAGGTACAAGCTAATGATATGCGGTTTTTTTTCGTAGGCGTAAAATTAGTTGTATATTAATATAAATAAATAAAAAAGTACCATTTACATAAATTTTTAAGAGTAAAATTCCAAAAAATCACAAATTTCAAATACTTTTTTCAGAATTTATTATTTTTTGGGTAGGTATCCAAAATTATTTTCTACCTGTTTTAAATTTTTTTCATGTTGAATTGGGTATTTATCTGCCGATTGGCATCTCAATCGTCAGAATCGGAGTATCCGTTAAGGATTAAGAAATTTTTAAACTTTTTTTGAATAAGTGGCGCCATCTCTGTTCCTAAGGGGTGAAACTAATTTCTCCTCGAGTGAAATCGTTTATTTTGGTCTATATTATCACTATACAAAACGGCTTGCTTCCATCACAAAGTGCAGCTTTCTTTCATAACAAATAGGACTAACTGCATGGATCACATATTACATAATCTGTGCAGTTTAAGCTATAGCATTCGATGGCTAGTCTCGGGTTATTATTATATAAAAGCGTTTCTGATATCGGCTCCGCGTCTTAATATGGTCGCTCCGTCCCTTAAGCCGTTATGCTGACCATCTGCGAGGAATAGCGCAATCGATGCAATGGAGCAAATGTATCACTCGACCAATGTTTTCCTCTGTTCATTTATAACGTGCATTCGGTGCTTTGCAATTCAATAAAATATCACAGTTCACTTGCATGTGTAGGCAAGAGGGGCTCACTAAATACCGCAAACCGAACTTATTAGCACACACTGATGCGTGCACCAAACTAGATGGCTCCACTTATCTTTGCCACCGTCACTTTCCGGGTAATTCGGTGCGCGTTCTTATAGCCAGCCGAATTCATTGGACGTTTGCATCGACCAATTGCGTAACTTTTAACACAAACATTCAATAAGATCCGGTGCTAAGGCGGCTTTTGCAAAGATCAAGAGAGAGATCCTTCTGTAGAATAGTGAGTAAGTGAACAGTTTATTATCATGCCCTTGCCAGACTTAGAATGAAGGAATTCGGTATTGATTACACAGAACCGAAGGAATTCCCGGCACTACCAACTGGTTCCATCAGCAGATATATGGAGGTGGTGGAACAATCCTTTGAGTAGGTGCAACAAGGGGTAACTACACAAAATATCCCATTGGGTCGAAGCGTATCCGTAAAGACCCCCATAATAAGATAAGAAGAACACTTTATTGTACAATTGTAAATAACATAGGTACAAAGGCGAACTTATCCCTTATAGGGATCTCTTCCAGTTAACCCTTGAGCATTATGTATATTATATGTAACTACATAAGCCATAATATTTGACGGCACAGTCTGGCGTTATTTTCAAATGCGTTTCTGATATTGGCTCCGCATCTCGTATCTCCGCTCCGTTCCCGGGCTATTCTGATCATCGAGTGGGGAATGACGCAATAGATGCAATGCAACAAAGCAAATGTTTCACTCAATCATTTGTCTCTATACGTTTGTAACGTGCATTTGAAAAGTGGCTGATGTTCTGAAATTGATCGCAATATATCGCAATTTTGCTGGAATTTCACGTGCCGGTACAAGTTCCAGTACAGGAACAATCACAATTTTATAGCCCTTTAGTATGTTTCTATATTAACATAGCGCATGTGGCGACTGTCGTTATAGTTCGATGAAGACTTGGGATAGTTGATTTCTTGTACATAAATATAAAGTTCTATCGAATGTATGCCCGGCCGGGCTAAAACTAAATAAAACAAATTTAAATCGGCGAAATCAACCAAACGAATGTGTGAAAAATTAACCTTGCCTCACCAAACGGTCGGTCGTCTGAAGTTTAATCAATTAGGTAGCTACTTGCACTACCTTTAAAATTAAGATTTACCCGCCTTGAACGTCCCTAAGTATTAAACAACTGGCCGATAAACGAACAGAATAAAGCAATTCATTTTCAAAGCATAATTTTTATTTCATTTCGGGTCTGAAATATGAATTTTTCGACCGCATTTTACGGAGTTAGCAACACTTTGCGGTAATCTACCTTTTCGGGGATTACGGTATAATCGACGGCAGCGAAAAATATTCCGCTCTGTATCGACGCCGCCCGGTTAATTACTCTTGAATATTTATTGGTCGTTTGAATAAATCGCTCCCGGCGAGTAAGCCTTTACTTTTAACGTATATTATACACATTTTTACAGTTGCGAATTTCTCTCACCTTTATCTTGTTATTCTGAACCTCTTGAATAAACCTTCGCCTCATCCATAACGGTTAGCGTTTTGATACACTCCAATTCCTAATACATTCTACTTTGTCAGTGTTAGATACTTCCTTTTGGATTTACCTTAATCGGGCATGAAGTATCCTATAATCCTTATCATTTGTCTTTTTAAATAAATTTCTTCTGGATCTTTCTCTGCCTCACTTTTCCCTCATAGACTGGTAGTTCAAATCAAAATTTTCAAGTCTAACGGCATTTTGTGAGCCATTTTGGCAACATGACTTTTCTGATGTAAAAAAGCCTGCTAAATTCGATTCTGGATGTTGCCAAGCCGAATTTTGCTCCCCTCCCCCCATTTCCCCCCTTTTTACCTCCGTAGAAAAATCCAAATATCGGCTTCCTTTACCGTCCTAACGGCATTTTGTGAGCCATTTTGGCAACATGACTTTTCTGATGTAAAAAAGCCTGCTGAATTCGATTCTGGATGTTGCCAAGCCGAATTTTGCCCCCCTCCCCCCATTTCTCCCCTTTTTACCTCAAAATATGCCCCTAATCACGGTTTTTACGGTTTTATACAAAAAGTATTACAGCTAGAAAAAAAATGTCAAAAACAAGAATGATCTCTATAAAATTTCCTATAACATGGTGTATAAACTTTTTTAGTGGGCCTTATGGTTTGTGAGCAATATCTTCCCGAACTTCATAGACTGGTAGAAAATTCTAAATATCGGCTTCCTTTACCGTGCTAACGGCATTTTGGGATCCATTTTGGCAACATGACTTTTCCGATGTAAAAAAGCCTGCTGAATTCGGTTCTGAATGTTGCCAAGCTGAATTTTGCCCCCCTCCCCCCTTTTCCCCCCCTTTTGACCTCAAAATATGTCCCCAATCACGATTTTTACGGTTTTATACAAAAAGTTTTACAGCTAGAAAAAAAGTGTCAAAGACAAGAATGATCTCTATAAAATTTCCTATAACATGGTGTATAATTTTTATTAGTAGGCCTTATGGTTTGTGAGCAATATCTTCCCGAACTTCATTATTTTTTAAAAAATTGATAAACTTGGTCGAGGCAGTGAAATGCACTTATTTTAGGATAATGGGTATCGCACAGGATCCAGCCGCTCTGCAGCGCTTGACGCTAACATCCAGTTTGCATGCTGCTTATTATCTGTCAAGACTCACGAGACTTTCAGTCATAAGCAGTCGTCAGATTTACACGCAGAACTGTACCCAAGTCGGGCTAAAAGGGCCGTAGAAAATAAAAATGCTTTGCTTCTGAACATGAAATCCTTCGAAATGCTCAGTTCTACGCCAGATTCTCCAGAAATGTGCCTTAGAAATGCAGTTACCCGGGATCTTGCAACAGAAAAAAATCAAGTGTCAATTCACACTGCTAAGCAGCTTGGCTCACTCTAAGTAACGAAGTTTGTTTCCGAAAGGCTCACCAACAGCAGCCCGTCTAGCACAACTATGCTTTGCGACTCTTGTCGCGCGACATAGCGCTACCCGTGACCCTCTTACATCACTGCACAGAAAGAGACAGGCAATTATCTCGCGCCAGAAATGGCCGTTTGCGACAGTTGTGCTAGGGGTGCAGGTCTACAAGCTACAACGCAAAGTTCAAAATGAACTAAGGTCCGACCTTCAAGACCTGTACAAGGCAGGTCGTTCAAAATCTACCATATTTGCGGCTGATGTGGGGCAAACGCTCAGGCGCTGGAGTGGTGCCAAACAAAGCATAACCTGCATCGTCACATACTCGACTTGTACAGCAGGGACAGGAACTTCTCAGCCTTTCGCTCATGGGGTGTATGTCTATCTCATTGAGTAGTTCACAGTGCTTTCGATATCGGCAAACGGAATACTTTTAATGAAAGGAGTGTCTAGGTAAATGTTTTAGAAACGCAAATGATCAATTTAATTATTTTGTTACCTTCAATAAAGCCGTTCGAATCGCCAGTGCCTGAGTAAAACGCCAGAATATTTTAACGTTCTAAAGCAGTCCCTTAATTTTGTCATGATGATGAATCATAAGCAACCACAACACTAATAACCAGTCTTCTAGGTGGGCTATGCACAGTGTGGAGCACATGTCGAGTGTCGGTTTCCTCATGAATAGCACGTATGTTGAGGTATCGACCTCAGTTGGTGACGCTTGAACCTCAGTCTCGTCTGCAAATCCTCGCACTACGACGACATTAGTCCCGCTCGCGCGTCCGCGGGATAAAAACTGCGAGCCCAACCTAGTTTGAAGGTCATTTTTAAGGAGCTGCTTGGCAGTGAGAAGTGACACTTTATTGTTTTCTGCTGCAAGATCCTGGGTAACTGCACTTCTAAGGCCCGTTTCTGGAGAATCTGGCGTATAACTGAGCATTTCGAAGGATTTCATGTTCAGAAGCAAAGCATTTTTATTTTCTACGGCCCTTTTAGCCCGACTTGGTTACGGTTCTGCGTGTAAATCTGACGACTGCTTATGACTGAAAGTCTCGTGAGTCTTGACAGATAATAAGCAGCATGCAAACTGGATGTTAGCGTCAAGCGCTGCAGAGCGGCTGGATCCTGTGCGATACCAATTATCCTAAAATAAGTGCATTTCACTGCCTCGACCAAGTTAATCAATTTTTTTTTTAAATAATGAAGTTCGGGAAGATATTGCTCACAAACCATAAGGCCTACTAAAAAAAATTATCTACCATGTTATAGAAAATTTTATAGAGATCATTCTTGTCTTTGACACTTTTTTTCTAGCTGTAAAACTTTTTGTATAAAACCGTAAAAATCGTGATTGGGGACATATTTTGAGGTCAAAAAGGGGGGGAAAGGGGGGAGGGGGGGCAAAATTCAGCTTGGCAACATTCAGAACCGAATTCAGCAGGCTTTTTTACATCGGAAAAGTCATGTTGCCAAAATGGATCCCAAAATGCCGTTAGCACGGTAAAGGAAGCCGATATTTAGAATTTTCTACCAGTCTATGAAGTTCGGGAAGATATTGCTCACAAACCATAAGGCCCACTAAAAAAGTTTATACACCATGTTATAGGAAATTTTATAGAGATCATTCTTGTTTTTGACATTTTTTTTCTAGCTGTAATACTTTTTGTATAAAACCGTAAAAACCGTGATTAGGGGCATATTTTGAGGTAAAAAGGGGGGAAATGGGGGAGGGGGGCAAAATTCGGCTTGGCAACATCCAGAATCGAATTCAGCAGGTTTTTTTACATCAGAAAAGTCATGTTGCCAAAATGGCTCACAAAATGCCGTTAGACTTGAAAATTTTGATTTGAACTACCAGTCTATTTTTCTTCTATCCTATTTACCCCTCTTACATTAGCTTTAAGGAATTTTATCTTCTAATGGAATCTTATACTTATGTTAGCTTTAAGGAATTTTATCTATGAATGGCAGTTGCCTGAAAATACACGAATGTTATTTTAGTTTGCATGTGGTTTGCGTATGATACTCTGAACTCGGTGAAACTAACACGTTTCAAGAGTTTTCGTGGCAATTTTGGTATTCACGTATCAACTGTATCATTAGTTCATTACCGGGAAGTACGTTTGGAACGCGCTATTAGTGAAAATAACAACGCGGGAGTATCCACTCATATAATTTGCATTGTATCTCTTTCGTCTCGTACTTCCTATTATTACACGAGTCCATAAATACCAGTAATAAGTTTCTGGGTATGGTAATGTCTAAAACATCCATGTGAATTTGGTATAAATATGTGTTTTCTTTTTATTGTGTCAGCGTTTGCTTACGCACTTTTTGATCAATTTTATCTATCTGCTGGGCTTCTTGGATGGCAGTTTTTAAGACGGATGTTTTTTTACTTTTTATCCGACTACAGAAAAGCAAGAACTTGAAGAATATTTTCTTTTATATACGCAGACGAAGTTGCGGGCACGTTCTAATCTAGTATCACATTTAAACTACGCTCGAGTGTCTAATTGCCATTTCCATTTAAACTACTAGTGTCACTCTTTTAATGTTAGCATCTTAACATCAGAATGCTAGAAAGTAGTTGGAATTTAAAAATATTTAGTTAAAAGCTGCCCTGGAACACTCGGCTAAAAGGACACATCTAGATAAGAGAGTAATGCTTATTTAGATTAGGTCGGCAGTACTGCTTTTCAGACATCTAGGAATCTTTTTAAGTCGACACTGGCAGGTATTTACGGTTGGTTTCGTTGCGAAGAATTTTCATTCCCGCCACAGTTATTTCTTAGTTCTTTGAACCTAAGCAAGCAAATACTTTGCCGATGTTAGAATTAGGTACGAAATATTATAGGGTTGTATAAAACGAGTATCCTCTAAAGACTTTATCAAGTTATGTTAAATTTATATACCTATCTACTTCTATTAATATCTCTAGTACAAGTAAAAGGCGAAAGGAGAAAATGTTCGTTAGTTCCTAGTTCTTTATGCAATTATTTTTTCCACAGATTTTATACTGATGTACAAAGTGGTTGGCATAATACATGTTTTTCACTTCTCCTGCTCAAAAAGTAGATTATTTTAGCTTGGCGGAGTGGGGCTAGTGGTCGTTTTAGCCACTAGGGTTTAGGGGCGGCGCAGCCGCGCGGGGGCATCTGAGTGCCGCGATGGCTAATGCCATTTTATTATTAGTTTGTGTGACATGGGGCTAAAATAAGCCATTGTGACGCGAAGTGCCCCAAGGCTTATATTGGCCGCTGTGCCTAATGCGGTAATTTTAAACTATTTATCATTTTCTCGCAGTCGAAGTGAAAAACAGAGTGTTTACACGTGGCTAAAAGCCATTGTTACACTCAATAACAACGCAACGGGAATTCGAGTAAATATATCTAACTGCATCGACGTTTCAGACTTATTCTTAAAATGATATTTCCCTAAGCGATTATTAGTCCCATTTTGTCGAAAACTCGTAATAAACTTTCTTCAAGCCGTACCTTAATGTAATAAACAAGCAGATATCTTTGTCAAGTCTTTTAAATTGCAAATCCTTCGCTGACTCAAGCGTGAGAATAAATGTAGTCGGAGAACTTTCTAGTGTCTAACTGGAGTCAAAGAAACGAATGCAAAGCCAATTACTTTCGCTGATCCATGGAAGTTTCACTATATCGGCGAGGGCTGTTGTCCTTTTCGCGTGACTTTTGCACAGGCAATACAATAAGCAGAAGACTTACTGCATCGCGACAAACATAGTGCACGCTCTGACAACACGCACGGTTTATGCACATGATAGACCATAACATTGATAAAAATAAATGAGCGGTTCAAGGAGTCGGCACAACTACAATTATAGTAAAACAAGTATATTTTTTTTTAATGGATAATAAATAATAGAAAAGATATATATATTTTATAGATCTAAAGATTTATAGTTTTATAGGTTACACTCACGAGGCAAACATACTTCAAGGGGCCCATTTCACGAAGCTACAAGTTACAAATTGTCTCGTGGAAGTCTCTTTTCAACTTATTATATTAGAACTTGAAGCTTCGAGAAATGGGCCCCAGATCCGTAAAACATCGCTATAAAAATCGTGTCAACTTAGTGTATCACTTATTATTTGCAAAATGAGATGAATATTTGTAGATATTTAATTTATGCTGAAGTATTTTATTAACGCTTAAGACTTATCTTATATTACCTGTTGCTGCTGATTAACTGATTTTGATGCAGCATAGGTACAATTTCTCATAACGGTTACTGCCTAACCTAAGATTCCCTTAAAATTTTAGAGAGGTTTCGGCGATCGTAGTATAATAATGGTTATTGCACTATTTGCGCTGCAGGAGGGCTCCGCTGCCCGTCCCTCGTTCGTATATCAATCTACTGAATACTCTGTGGTTTTTATGAGTAGTCGGCCAGTTGCGGAGACCTATGGTAATGTTATTGCTCTCATCTCGTCTCGCAACATATCATGAAACTATTGGAAGCTTCTATCAATATTGCATTTGCACGTTCTGAATTGAATGAAAATTCTGAAAGCTTTTTTCATAACAGATGTTACTTTTGGCCAAGCGATTTGATTACTTAAGCTTTTTTTACACAAATGTATACTCTCTCTTTGTAGCTTTTTTCATGACTGAAAATCGTGATTATAGGAAGCATTAGGGTGCACCCTCATCGCAAGCATTCACCTGTAATGTAACAAAAAAAAACGAAATGAAATACTAATTTGTTTTTTGTTATATTACACAGGTGAATGCTGTAGAGTGGTGAGGACCACCTTAGGTACTTTTGAAAAGGCCGACTTGCTTCCATTAGGTTATTTTGGAAGACAGATCATAAGACAGAGTTTGATATTTTCTTCGTTACGCAACGTGAGCGTTGGTGTAAAAATTGAATATTTTTTCATGACAACCTCTGGAGTAAACCTTAGGTCCTATTTTTATAACATCTTGATGTATCGTTATCCACAAATTGTTGTCTTAAGTATTTGCCAGAAATTAACAACACAACATAATATGTATCTATACTTTATACCTACTATATACATGTGACATATTCTGCACTGCAAGGAAATCAATGGCCTTAAGCACCAGTGGCGTAGCGACAAACAATATCGTTGGTAAAGCCGGAGAGGGTTTGGTTTACATCTTCTTCTAGGGAAGTAGAGTAGGATGCACAAATTCTTTAAATCGAGGCAAGATGGGAATCGAGTTGCATGGATTCCTCGGCACTGACACACACACAGCACACACAAACGTTATGGCGGTGTGTACCCATCAACGTTGACGTCCATCGATTCCAATGAAGAGTGATGTCGGCAGCTATAGGTACGTTACATTTCTGCACTCGTGTCAGAAGCTTCTGTCGCAGTTGGATTCACGAATACTGATATTGCAATGTTAATATTGAACTTGCACGTTTATCAGGAAATATAAAATCAGAAAATTCGAATAAAATGCTTAGTTAATTATCTTATCTTAGCCTAATTATATTAGCTTAGCATTTTATTGACTGTGTGTATTTATTATAATGAAAAATTAAATAATTATTGTATTGACCGGTTAACACCCACGTGAAGTCAGGAACGGCCCGTCATGTAAAAATTAAATAAATGAATCTATTATTAATACGGTGAATAGAGACTAAAGTACTATGTGTGACCTTACAAACGGTCCGGTAGTTTTGAATTTTTGATATGTTGTCTAGGATGGTTAGTCAGTGTTTAAAATGCAAAATGCACAATTCCCCCCCCTCCGCGCCTGCCGCCATATTGAAAAAACCGGCACTTTCTTCATATTTTTGCTCATACCTTCCTTTTGGAGTTGTTTAGCTAGAAGAAAGCTTCGACAATGTTATAGAGAGTTAAATTTACTACATTCTCCATTTTACATTTTTTTTCTAGGACAGATAGTTACGGAGATATCCACATTTAAAAAAACGTAAAAAATCGCAATTTCCTACCGAAAAACAAACTTCCGGATTATATCTTCGTTTAGGAGCATTTTAGCTACAACAAAGCTTGGGCAATGTTGTAGAGAATTAAATTTACTATAATTTACACTTCAAATTTTGTTTCAAGGACAGTTAGTTACGGAGATATGCGCATTTAAAAAACTGGAAAAGTGGAATTTTCCGAAAATTTCTCAAAATTCTTGGTTTAGAACGCTGTCATTCAGTTACGGACTAGTCTAGGACAAATTAAAACATGTAGGAAATATAATTGCTTATAAAACTCATGTCCATTTTTACATACATTTTCGGAAAATGTGACTTTATTTTTTACATATCTCCGTAATTATCTGTCCTAGAAACAAAATTTGAAATGTAAATTATAGTAAATTTAATTCTCTACAAAATTGCCCAAGCACTGTTCTAGCTAAAATGCTCCTAAACGAAGATAAAATCCAGAAGTTTGTTTTTGAGTTGGAAATTGCAATTTCCTAAGTTTTTTTAAATGTGCATATCTCCGTAACTATCTGTCCTAGAAACAAAATATAAAATGGAAAATGTAGTAGATTTAACTCTCTATAACATTGTCGAAGCTTTCTTCTAGCTAAAATGCTCCTAAAGGAAGATATGAGCAAAAATATGAAGAGAGTGCCGGTTTTTTCAATATGGCGGCGGGCGCGGAGGGGGGGGGATTGTGCATTTTGCATTTTAAACACTGACTAACCATCCTAGACCACATATCAAAAATTCAAAACTACCGGACCGTTTGTAAGGTCAAAATCCTTTATTCACTGAATTATATCTTTATTGACGGATGTACGTTAAGTCAAGGATTAATTTCAATATGCGTCTCGTATTCGTTAAAAAAACATACAGGCAACAATTTTCTTTTGAACATTTATTTGTTAAAAGCGGGTAGGTAGTTGTAAACAGAGATGGGCAAAATTTATTCGAATGACGAATAACGAATAAGGATAACCAATTTATTCGCGAATGACGAATGAAAACCACGAATGATTATTCGTCATTCGAATAAATTATTCGCCGAATAAGTTATCGCGAATAATTTATTCGTCGAATGAATTGTCACGAATAATTCTGTGACCCAAGTAACAAGGAGTATACCTAAGTCAGATTTAAACTAACTTAAGGAGCTTAAGTTTCACAATAGAGTTATGATTATGACATTTTGTTCTTAGTAAATATGGTTTGTTATTTATTGGAATACATTTTTTTTTACGGTAGGTATACATTTTTCTCGAAAAAATAAATACTAAACCTAACTGTTCTTTGTACTAACGGAACGAAATGTGATTTTTGCCTTACATTTTCTTTACTGGTCTAAGACAAATATCTGAGCGTTTCAAGCGTCAAACTTGGTTGGCACTCATTCTCAAAAATATAATACCACGTGGTATATATACCACGACGTGATAGCTTCAGAAATATTAGGGAACTGTGGTATGCACTGCAACTTAATAACTGACAAATATAAATTATGCGTTGTGAGTTTCACTCAGAAGTAAACAACTGATAAGAAAATGTGGTTTTCTCGCTCTTTCATGTAGCTATAGGCTAGAAAGTTACTATTACGAAGTCACTAATAGCTTTGTGTGTGACTAATCCATTGCTTACGCTAATTCCTTGTTTTTTATACTACCTGTGCTTATCTTTTAATCCTAAAATATACAAAAACGAGTTATGTTAAATCCTTTTCGTGTTATTTGTTGCAATGCAAGTGGAGGTCAAATCACGTGATATAATTTTTTAATGCTTAAAATGTATGGTTGTTTTACGTTTTACACTTCCATATCCCCACAATTTTGTTTTTTTTTTAAACTGATTAGACTGAATAGAATCGGTTGGGATTGGGATTTCGGAAGACTGATCGAATTAGAAACCCGAAACCACGCTCCAAAACTGGTATAGTAGATGTGGGTCTCATGACCGCAAAACTGTAATGGGACTGGGCTGGGACATGTATGCCGCATGCATCCGGAAAAGTGCACCACAAAAGCATTCCACAAAATGGGTACCGGAACAGAAGCAGACCGAAAAGGAGATGGCGGGACGATCTGGACGCGTTCTTCAGAGAATGGCTTAACCGCGCTTGCAATAGGGTCGAGTGAAGAAAAAGGGGAGGCCTTTGCTCATTAGCGGGACACCTAATAACAGGCTATAAAAAAAATCGGTTGAGAAATGCGACTTCTAGGCGACAACGATTTTTTCACGGAGACACTTTGCTCGCTCAGTCAATAAATATTTTAGATGTTTAGATACCTAGTTAAGTTCGATTCTTAGTTCGTGAAATTATTCGAATAAAAATAACAAATAAATCATTCGTCATTTGTAAAGCGGTCGAATGATTTATTCGCGGATAAATCATCCGCGAATAAATCATTCGCGAATGAAATCATCCGCGAATAAATTATTCGCGAATGAAAATATCACGGATTATTTTTTATTCGAATGATTATTCGAATAAAATATTATTCGAATAATGCCCATCTCTGGTTGTAAAGCTAGGACTCCACGTTTTGCTGTTCCAGTCGAAAAAAAATCATCATTAGCCAAAACATTGGCCTCTCCCAAAGAACGCCACCATGCTTGGTCCTGCAGATACACGAATGCAAATTGCTTACGCTGCGTAGAATATATATAGATTTTTTAAGGGTATTCAACTCTCAGGACGCAAGTTTTTTACATAAAAACTCTTAGACGGAAACTTCAATACCTCTATTATAGGTAAGTACTTATTTTCCAGAACCTACACGGGGTTAATGAAACACTAATGGGTATAAGTTAATGAACTGAACAATATCGTTTGATCTAAACTGAAGACTGAGGAAATCTTACGCTTCAGAAGGCCTCTACTCAAGACGCTTGTCCCACTGATTTTGTATGCATCGAGGTATGTCTGCGTCGTTAGGTTATATACGCAGCTACGCAAATGTAGATGATGAGTGAAATGAGTAGCATAGTACTTTATTGAGTTTATAGTACTTACTTAAAAAAAAAAAACCATTCATTTATTCGCAGCCAACTATGGCCCATATAGACAGATACTTACGTTAAAACTAGCACATATATAAAAAATAAAGAAGAAAATAAAGATAACAAAGTACATTAGTTAAATACCTTAGTACGGTGACACACAGACTAATAAGAGATACGTACGGCGAAATGTGACGAAATTTCTGGGTAACCTATCGGGCAACCTTTCGCGAAAACACAAGCGAAGTTCACATTGCGACGAGACTCCGACAGTTCGAACATCAGGATGAAGTTAGTCTTTATCTATATGTGCCAGTTTACGGCTCGGCTAAGACCCACGACATCATCGGGAAGCGCAGAGGCGACCGGCAGTCATAGGCGGGAATTAGGGTTTACACTTGCAATCTTGAGAATTTTTTGCATGGAGGGTCCTAAATTACCGGATTTTTTCGTTTTAGCTCGTATATCGGTCTCTCTCCCACCTTTGGTCGCCGCTCTTCGCTGCCATTTACCGCCGTCGTATGGGGTTTAATAAGAGGTTAATACAAAACACTTATCGATGACATAGAAGCTCGTTTAAAAGAGATAAGTGCGGGTAATTCCGACTTCGTTGCATAGACAAGTGGCGCCGAAATCCCGTGCGAGCAGTCGCGACTCACTAGTGAATCAATTTTGAGTATCATCGCGTGATCTAATCATATTATATCTATATGAAACACTTCTCGATGAAATAGAAACTCGTTTAAGAGGGATAAGTGCGGTTAATTCCGACTTCGTTGCATAGACAAGTGGCGCCGAAATCCCGTGCGAGCAGTCGCGACTCACTAGTGAATAAATTTTGAGTATCATCGCGTGATCTAATCATATTATATCTATATGAAACACTTCTCGATGAAATAGAAACTCGTTTAACACTTTCGCAACCAGATATAAAATTTAACCCTACCCCAGAAACCGAGAGCCCGCTAGGTGGGTAGCTCTTTAAGCAAAAATACGTGACCGGCATCTGAGCAATGATTACGAGTGCCTACCAGGCGGGTTCCTGGTAGCGAGTGTTAAGAGGGATAAGTGCGGTTAATTCCGACTTCGTTGCATAGACAAGTGGCGCCGAAATCCCGTGCGAGCAGTCGTGACTCTCTAGTGAATCAATTTTGAGTATCATCGCGTGATCTAATCATATTATATCTATATGAAACACTTCTCGATGAAATAGAAACTCGTTTAAGAGGGATAAGTGCGGTTAATTCCGACTTCGTTGCATAGACAAGTGGCGCCGAAATCCCGTGCGAGCAGTCGTGACTCTCTAGTGAATCAATTTTGAGTATCATCGCGTGATCTAATCATATTATATCTATATGAAACACTTTTCGATGAAATAGAAACTCGTTTAAGAGGGATAAGTGCGGTTAATTCCGACTTCGTTGCATAGACAAGTGGCGCCGAAATCCCGTGCGAGCAGTCGTGACTCTCTAGTGAATCAATTTTGAGTATCATCGCGTGATCTAATCATATTATATCTATATGAAACACTTCTCGATGAAATAGAAACTCGTTTAAGAGGGATAAGTGCGGTTAATTCCGACTTCGTTGCATAGACAAGTGGCGCCGAAATCCCGTGCGACCAGTCGCGACTCACTAATGAATCAACTTTGAGTATCATCGCGTGACCTAATCTATAATCATGTCTATATCTATATGAAACATTTCTCGCAGAAGCTCGTTTAAGAGGTACGTGCGGCTAATTCCATCTTCGTTACGTAGTTAAGTGGCGCCGAAAGCCCGTGCGAGCAGTCGAGACTCACTAATGAATCTATTTCGAATATCATTCCTTGATCTAATCAAATCCGACATCTTAGATCTTACGCATTCCACGTTCTCCACTTTAAGACTTAAAATCACATTTACAATAAACATTATTAATTGAAGGTAACACGGTAGGGTATGTCCACATGTATAATAAGATGAGATGGTTACGATTTACCCTGGTTAAAAGATGTTTCATAGAATGTTTTAATTTCTAGAATTATCATTTCATAACAAATATATTTTTTTCTCTTATACCGATTATCGTTATCGGATTGTTAAAAAAACCAATCCGAATGTCTATGCGATGAGTGTCAAAAATCATGAATATATTACAGTTCAGGGGAAAAGTTTTCACGAAATGAAAGTTCTGTAATGAATTGTCGATATAGGTAGATCAGGTAGACGGACTCCACTTAAGAGTGGCATGTGCGGCTAATTCCGTCTTCGTTGCGTAGTTAAGTGGCGCCGAAAGCCCGTGCGAGCAGTCGAGACTCACTAATGAATCTATTTCGAATATCATTCCTTGATCTAATCAAATCCGACATCTTAGATCTTACGCATTCGACGTTCTCCACTTAAGACTTAAAATCACATTTACAATTAACATTATTAATTGAAGGTAACACGGTAGGGTATGTCCACATAGTACAATAAGATGGTCAAGATTTACCCCGGCTAAAAGATGTTTCATGGAATTTTTTAATTTCTAGAATCATCATTTTATAAAATAAAAAAACACTCTTATATACCGATTATCTTTATCGGATTAAAATAAAAACCAATACGAATAATTTTTATGCGATGAATGTGAAAATAATCATTAATATACATATACAGTTTCAGGGGCAAAGTTTTCACGAAATGAAAGTTCTGTGATAAATTGTCGATATAGGTACATTAGGTAGACGGACTCCAGTTTGAGAGGGATATGTGCGGCTAATTCCGTCTGCGTTGCGTAGATAAGTGGCGCCGAAAGCCGTGCGAGCAGTCGCGACTCACTAATGAATCAACTTCGAGCCTCGAGTCTGGCGCGATGCCCGCCGAATTCAACTTTTAATTGATTTGACATTATTCCGTTTGTGGATCCCGATTGCGACGCGCCCCTTCAATTATAACTCATCTCCCAATGAAATGATCAAACGAAAATTAATTTACGAAAGTTAAATGAAGTTATTAAAACAATATTAAGGCGCCTGTGAAGATGTCGCACGCCACGAACGGTATTATAGATTAATAATAATATTGTCCTTGTTAAATGTTGCGGCATTACTTCGTAATTGATAGCTTATTAATTTGGGTTCGAAAATATTTTGAGAGCACAAAGTTTTTCGTTTTCTCATTACTTTCATTCGACCCTTTACGATACTCGTGTAAAGTCGAATAAAGGTGTGTAGAGAGGCGTAGAGTAAAATTAATATCCTTTTTGACCAAACGAGCGAAGTGAGTGAAACGTTTCTGCTTGGTTAATTAATTAAATAGTTGTTTTTAGGGTTCCGTACCTCAAAAGTAAAAAACGGAATCCTTATAGGATAAATTTGTTGTCCGTCTGTCTGTCTGTCAAGAGTGTCAAGACCCTTTTTCTCAGGAACGCGTGGAGGTATTTGTCGATTGAAACCCCCACATCGCAGTAAAAAAATGTTACGGCAAATTTCAGCCATTTACAAATTAAACTCGTTAATATAAGTTGAAAATAAAATCTAATTTTAAAACTTCGGAAAACCTTCCTTCTTGTTAAGCGTAGCTACTAATTAAAAAAAGATCAATGCAGCCCACATCCACCCACTGACGAATATAATCCTCTTAATTGTTTGCTCAGTTTTCAGTTATTAAGTATAGATTAAGTGAGAGTTTAACCTTTCGTAAATAAAATGGACGCGACGACGGACGAAGTCTGTAATCCTAGTGCGGGCGGGTAATCCTGGTCTAGACTGGGTAATTTCTTAAGACTAATTATCTCTAATAGTCATCATCACTCTTTCATCATTATTTAAGAACGAAATTAGAGAAACGTTTACCACTCCTATATATAATCGCTCATTATATATAATCTTTTCATACACGCTAATAATTAAGACATTAGATCAAAAGTGTATTTATGTTACAGGTCTCATGTAACGAAATGTGCCGTAAACATTAACTTTAATTATTTCGCTTAACACCTGACGACGGGTTAGCATCAAAAGTAACTGTAATTTTTATTACTGGCATAATTATGTCAAATTGCATAACTACTAAAATTGTCAGCTACTTTTTATGCTGACTGTACCTATAACAACCTACACGAGCAAGTGGGTTGGAAATGGGAAACAAAACAGGCAAGTCCGCGATAGCTGACGTTTCTTAACCACCATATCTATAAAAAAATAACTTGGCTCCCAATTTCTCATTTAAATGTTTTTGATAGGACGTGATTTTTTTTGTAAAGTATTATATTATTATGTATTATAATAATTCCTTTACATACGCTCAATTACCCAGGTGGACGCTAAATATCAACTTAATGCCGATTTATAAAATTTGGGATTCCAGGCAATCTAAGGCAAAGAATAATATATATAAGTACTTAGAGATCTAATGTGTTATGTAACAAATGAATCAAATACAAGTACTTACATTTAGATAAATATATACAATAAGTGCATACCTACATATAAAACATCCATGATCTGGGAACGAATATTCGAGTTCATCACACAAATATTTGCCCTTGCCGGGATTTGAACCCAGGACCGCCGGTCGCATCGTCACAATAACCAACTTTAATTATCCCGCATGGGACTTACAGCAGCCTATACACGAGCAAGTAGGTGGAAAACAGCTAAGTTCGCGATAGCTGGCGCGGTTCGTTCAAACTTGTAAATGAAAAGTTAATGCACAACTTTCTGACAGCTGCGGCCGCGCTGCCGTGTTACGGTAAAAGGGCGTATGTTTATATGGATGTCATTATAAGTTACGGCCTTTTGAAATCAAACGGCAGTGTTCGACCTCTTCACACCGCGGGAATGAATCTAAACTTTTTAATTATTCTGCGACAATGCCCCAGATATGTCACCGCGATCTCTGTAGGCCTCTGCGATTGCCCTGGGCGACGCTAAATATGTGCAATGTGTATGAGGTCAATTTGAGCATCGCGCCTTTTTGTTTTTGCTATATATTTATTTATTTACCGAAAGTAGCCATTTTTTTTGCATGTGCTTCAACTTCTTTGCACTGTAGGAATGATCCTAAAATATTAAATCATTCTACGACAATGCCACAGTTATGTCACCGCGATCTCTGCAGGCCTCTGCGTTTGCCCGACGGTCTATAATAATTGGACGCTAAATTCAATAATGAATGCATTTTGTGTATTTTGAAAATAGCATTTTTTTAATTTTTTTAACTAAATTTTATTTCTTTACATACCTAATTATTGTATTAAGCGGTGTGCACTTACGTGGAATTGACAGAAACGGCCCGACATGTTTCGAACTCTTCAGAAAGAGCTCCATCAGGGACTGCTACCCGTACAGGGCCGCGGTACCTCCGTCACTCTCACGTGAGTGTAAACCGCTTAACATATCTATTTGAAACAAGCGGATACATTTATAACTTCTGCATCCATATTGTCACCTGATCCTGACCTACATTACTATGCAATGACGCCGGCGAATATTCATATATTCTAATATTATGAAATAACATTACGTCATCATGACGTTGTCGTTCTGAGTACACCTATGTATTTAAAAAATTCTATGATACAATAATGAATATGTGGGTACTGTGTAAATAAAGTACTGTATGCAACTGTACATAATTAGGCTTTAAATACTCGTGTGAATCTATTATGAATAAAGCCACACCCACACTCGTGGCTTAGGTAAGACTTTTTATTATGCAACAGTTGCATAAGCTACCTACTATAAACTATCTTCATTATAATTATAACCATCATATTAGCAGAAATAAATCTTTCTTTTAAGAGGCCTTATTCCTTTTAAAAATTATTTTTTTCATATTATGACTTATATAGGTATTGATAATTAAAACCAACTTTTTGAAGTGAATAATACTTTTCCCCGAGTTCTAGGTGGTAACATAGCTATTTTCATGCTTTCATTGCGTGCAGTCGAAAATAAGTTGAAAAAACTAATTTTCTGCGTAAATTTTGTCAATTTAGAGTAGTTTTTGAAACAAAAATTATCAATGAAAAATTCAAACTGTAGGTTTCAAATAGGTATATATTTACCAATAAATCCCAATAGCCCTGTTTTAGGTAGTAACATTAATAATATGTTAAGAAACATGTTTGATCATAGATAAATATGTCTAAAACAATCAGCATTTTAAAAGGAATAAGGCCTCTTAATACGGCTGGACAAAGACCTCTCCAAGGATTTCCACGATTACTAACGGTCCTGCGATACTGCTAATGGATCGTCAGACTCGTTTTAAATCATGTAATTATGCACTTACGAACCACAGTAGCTTGAGTAATTGATTAATTGGTCGTCATTTGCTCTTTCGCTCATTAATTAATTTCTATGACTTCACGTAGCCATGGAAATAAGTTAATTTGAACGCGACGAAACGTATCGAACGCGTTTGCAATGTTATGTATACGAGAAACGTGACGCGATCGAGAATCTTTATACGTGCAACTTATATCAGTCTCAGCTTCCACAAATATATTGCATTTACTCGAGATTAGGTTCGTTTCTAGAATATAAAATATCTATTGGGAGAATTTTACGCAAAGCACTATATACTTCAACTGTTATATAGCGAAACAAAGCACTTCAGTGCTTTAGTGCTTTATTTCGCTATAACAGTTGAAGTATTCATTTATTATTATTAGGATGTGGTACCACTGAGCTGAGCGGTGCGAACGCTGATTTTGCCAATCAAACTGTCGCCACTCTGATATGATATGAACTGGCGACTACGAACACTGCGATTGCACTGTCCGATTAGCTCAGCTCCGCGACAATGGCAACTCACCCTTATACAAGATAACAGCAGATCTGTCCACGACATAACATTTTCATTACATTAGCACACGTTTTAGGAAATTTAAATGCCGCTGAAATGGATCCGTCGGTGAGAAGATTCATGCGTGACGAAATCTCCACGTTTCGATAAGTTTGCAAACGGAATCCGTCGACGCGATGCAAGGATGTATTTACACATCCCGCCTAATGTAGCCAGCTCATGTATTTGCGCAAACTTCCTAAGTACGCATAAAGAATTCAACTTTTATAACTCGTACAACTTTTGGAGTAGCATCGTGTTAAAAATTTATGCTCGGGAATAAGCACTATTCATTGTCGTTAAAACTTCCACAGGGAGCACTAGAGAGGAAAATGGTTTTTATTCGCGTAACGTCAACAGTAAACGGGGACGAGTTTCATATTATGCGCATCATACTTAGATGCACATTGTCCTGGAAAAGCCACGGATTAAAATATCTAGTCGTACATACATAGGTATATGTACATAGTACCGGATAATGCCGTGTTGTGAATAATAAAAAAATATGTAGAACAAAAACATCTTTCGTTGTGCACGATTTGAACTGGGACAGATGTAGTTGGCACTCGTTGCCCGTGAGTCGGATTTTGTATTGTAGTACAAGAATTAAATCCAATTAATATATCTAAAGTCTTACGCATATCGAACCTTTCTAGTCTTGTCCCGTCCCACCCGTTTTCCTTACACAAGGGAAGACAATATTTGCAGTGCGTCGTGCGTCAGAATCGCGTCACACACGTGTAAAAGTACATTTATTACAAAGTCAGCGAGCTCGAAAATATTAATAAGTTGGTAAGTAATAAGTATTATAAATAAAATGGTTTGATATAGTTTCTTAATATATTCTTACCTACTTAAATTTATTGCAAATTGTAATACGAATGCATAGTGCATAGCGAGAGAGAAGTTTTTACTTCGGTGTGTTTTCTAAAGTCAAACTGTAACTACTCGGCTGCCACTGCTTTATATTCCCTACTTTGGCTGCCACGACTTTTGTGCTTATTTGTTTTCTAAATAGCAAGACAATTGTGTTACCGAATATTAAAGTACCTGCCTACAAGAATGTGCAATTTCGTTAGCTTCGGTAGTAGCGTAAGCATCCTTTTAAACCGGTAAAAAGTTTTCGAGTAACCATCTTTGCATGAACAACTACTTACCCTTGCATAATAATCGTGTTTTTTTATATTCTAGATAGCCAAGCATTGACAATCGACCGGTGACATTAAGTGACAATAAAACCTAAGATGGAACATGCCTGCCTAGAAGCCTATTCGCTCTCGACTTGAAGAGGTCCAAGTTATATTATTAAGGGAAAATAGTCGCGCTGTCACTGTCAAGATTTTTTCCCGAGAGCATGATCCTTATACCTAAAAAAATGTTTTTCAATACGATTTTGTAGTAGTATAGATATAGGGTAAATGGCAACCCCAGTGCTCCAGTGCCCCAGTCCCTCGTTTCGCCACCGCATTGCTAAAATTAAACGCACGCGTAAGACCCGTTATAAAATTACATTAACTTTATAATACCTTAAAGCGTGGTTAGGAGCAGACTCGATTAAAAGGGCCCATATAAAGATAATTATTCCGCAGAATAACACCGTGACCTCGTTAGACATGATATCGGTTTATGTCTTTCGCAAGTGGCACGATATAAATTGCCTAAATGGCGCGGGTGGGTCTGCTAGGGATTTTGAAACGGTTCTATTGTGTGATTCCGCCGCAGAAGATATGTTATTTGTAATAGCATATCGTTAAAGCCTATTTATGTCTAATGGTGGTCTTGCCTTATGGATCTATTGTCGGTGACCGGTGACATTAGGTGGACCTTTTATAGCCTCTTCGCTTGATAGAAGTTTTATTGCAGATATCTTTGGTTACAATAAAGATCTCACTCAGAAGTTAGGTGTATATAGGTACTTCACATACTTAGATCGGAGATAGAGAAACATCGCAAGCAATTATTGACGATTCAGAAGTGGGATCTAACTCGCGTAACGTTGGAAATCTTGGCGCAAATTAAAACTTCCAACATTCAGTGTTTTCGCGTTTACTTTTTCTATTAAACTTTGTTTTTCGTAGGTACGGGATGAGGCAGCTTCGAGATTTATCTACGCGATACCGTTCTATTTGGCTGAGGGAAAATTCAATTTGGTTTTTACCTGGGGCGGTAGTGCGAACCCTCGTATCCTCTCCTTAATGTTATGGAATGCCCTCTACCAAAACACTTTTTAGAGCCGGCTTTAAATTATATCCCAGAGTTATCCGTTTGTGGGAATTCGGGGCCAAAAAATTTAATTTTCGAACGGTACAGTAAGGCGACTTATTTAAAAGATCCGTTTGTTGATTCTGTTTTAGTTCTTTATCTAAAGGTAGCTAGATCCACCTTTAGTAAAGAGCTTTAGTTTCCACTGAAAACGAATGAGTCTAAACGTGAAACTTGCGGCGAGCGAATTTCATCACAATGTGTCCTTTACCTTTGAGACTAGAGAAAAAAAAATATTTTCCGAATCTCGGCTAGTAGGTGCGCTGCACGTGTCTCCGTTTATAATAAGTAGGAACTTATTCCGCAGGAAACTTTTCAAAAAACGCCTAGCATAAATTCATGCGCTGAATTCGCAAGAAGGTTATTATAACTTTGCCTCGTTGTGTACTTACGGAGTTTTTTAAACATTTCTCAATGCCGACAATGGAGGAAGAAAGCGGTTGACAAAAGTGATTTTGCTGTTTTCATTTACTTTCCATTATTCTTTCATCTCGTTTGTCATCCTTTTCTCTCCGCCGTCGCGCGTAAAGAAGAAGAATGACACTCGTTTATATTTGCGTAGCTAAGTGACTAGAGCAGGAATAAGAGACATTCAGAACAACGGGTTTGGCAAGTTCTGTGTGTACCTATCCTATATCGCGTAGAAAGTTTCAACGTTTGCGCGTTACGACTGCCGAGTGTGTTCTCAATTGCATTGTATGGAGTTATTCCGTGAATGCGCGATTCAATAACTAGACACGTGATGCTTATTTGAAAGGTTTTGTTGTCATTTTATTTTACATTATGTATACCAAATTAAGGCTTAGAATTATTGTTTAGAATTCACTTGGGGTAACTATAATGGCTGGGGTGGTAAGTAAATGAGGTTTATGAAATACAACAGCTCGCTATATACTCACGATCAGTTGTTCACTCTTTTGACGATAGCAAAGTTAAAACAAAAGTTATCCAGAAAATGTCAGTTTTCTGCATTGTGAGTACCTACTTACTATTATAAATATAATGTAAAGGATTAACACAACGATATTTGGCGCTCGCTGTAACGATATAATATCGACACTGACGCAGCCTGCAGTATGGGTGATTAAACAGGCTCCATAAAATTATATTACCTATACATTAACTCCATTGACACGGAAAGCGCTGTTCAAAATGTTCCAGCTAAATAATGGTAAGTGCGATATTTCCCCCAGGTGCTCTGACTTCATCGCAATATTACTAAATCGATGGCCTAAATTAAGTAAATCAAAACCCAATGTAAACAGAATAAATCTTTCGCAGACAAACACCCTACCCCATCTCAAAAAGACAGGCTGAATTTATTCGCCGCCTAGCTTTAGCTCTCCTAGCAATAAATTTGCGAGCATTAACAAAAATCTGTAATAATAGATAGAATATTAAGCAAGGGTAGGTCGCGGTGCTTAAGATCTCGACTCGACTCACTATCGGTGAGGGTAGGAATTAATCACTTAGTCAGACAAGCTCTCTGCTGAGATATCGTTAATTTAACACTTAAACGTTTTTATTCGACTGGATAATTGTAAGGGGCGGTCGTAATGGGCACGTTCGAGCGCCGCAAAGATTGATGATCTGCTGTGTGAAACATTAAAAAAGCTGACTGAACATTTGAATAAGAAAGCCCATGGCCCGCGGGATTACGCGATGAAGCGATCGTTTGTATTTTTTTGGCTCGTGAATATATTCAGATTGGTATCGATGGGTTTGGAGTGGTGTTTCAATAGGCGTCGATAGGTAGGATTAAAAAAGTGGAAACGCTATCGGATTCAAACTCTATTTTAGAGTGAAACTCGTTACCTACCATTCGGTATCGACTAGTTAAAGAGGCCTTATTCCTTTTAAAATTTATTTTTTCGTATCATGACAAATATATTGATAATTCCAACCAATTTTTTGAAGTGAATAATTCTTTTCCCCAAGTTCTAGGTAGTAACCATAGCTATTTCATGCTTTCATTGCGTGCAGTCGAAAATAAGTTGAAAGAACTAATTTTTCGAGTGAATTTTGTAAATTTCGAGTAGTTTTTGAAATAAAAATTCAAACTGTAGGTTTTAAATATAAACCAATAAATCACATTAGCCCTGTTCTAGGTAGTAACATCAATAATATGTTAAGAAACATATTTGATCATAGAGAAAAATGTCTAAAACAATCAGCATTTTAAAAGAAATAGGGCCTCTTAAGCCAGAGAAAAATAAGCAGCTTTTCTTAAAGATAAATAGGCCGAATTTTATCGTGTTAGTCATAGGGAACGTTCAATAACAGTATGTGGCAGCACTATAAATGTCAATACAACTTTATAATACATTTAATATACTCTATGGCGATAACGTAAAAGATTCACAGACAGGGCATGTGTAGGAACTATAGGTAGGCACTATAAATGACAAATGACAAATATTGATAACGTAAAAGATTCGGTTTCATTGCACCAGTTAGCAGCATCATCTATGTGCGCGTTCCCTACAACAATGTGTCCTATGATATTACTACGGCTCAATACATAATACAACTTGATTCAGCGAAAATACATTTACTTTTAGTCCCCATCTATTACGCGTATTTGCACGAATTTGCTTTGTGTACCGTAATAATTAAGTAACGTATCACAAATTCTGTCGGGTCCGCTGATTAAATGTAAAGTAGAAATAATTTGAATGTTATTTTAGGCAGCAGGCTGTTTACTGTGTTAAGATAATGTTAGAAAAACACCGATACATTTCCGGGGGTCCGGGCGATAATCTGATGCTCAGTGAAAAGATTTAGTGTAGGCCCGGCGAAATTAATCTCCACAACTTGTATGATAGGTATAATAGGGCTAATCTCTTACGGTATACGAGAGGCCGAGGGGAATTTATTTAATTAGTAATGGGCAGTTTTGTGAATGTATCTAAGTATTACGGATTACGGTTACGTAGCGAAACTATATTAATCTGTTAGGATTATACGAGATTAGTAAAGGATTTGGTAAATTAACAGTTTATGTGTAACGTGAGAAATAAGCTCAAGTAATATAAACATTTTAGGGCTTTGTATATCACAAGGTTCAAATGAGGCTTATTTTGGTAACTTTCTAGCTAACAATCCCACTTCGTCTACAGTCCTATCATGTCTACATTGCCAGCAGTTCCAAATCCTCAACTCATCCACATTCTAAGTCCTAACTCTTTGACTCTTTGTCAACATTTATAGCCTGACATAGTGCGGTTGAGCCCTGGGATAGTGGTGCTAGAAACAGTTTTCATATGATAACAATGTACATTTTTTTATAAAGCATATGCATGGCGTATGTACGTCATGCATTATGCAATATAAAATGACAATGTCGGTATGTCCACAACCAATTTAAAAACATTGGTAAAATGAAATCGGAGTGCTACTCAAAATTACGTTCTTCTGAAATATATATTAAAACGTATTTAAAAAAACTTTTCTTGCATCGCCGTGGATTTTGGGCTTTATAAAAATGACGATGACATTCAACGTTGGTTGTCGAGTACTCCTTCTTACCAGTAAAGAACTCAGTACCACTTAAAAACCGCAATATGGGTCGATTGCAAAAAAAATGTAGGTACATAGTTAAGGGCTTTAATTAAAACAAAACTTAATTGATTCCTTTGTGTGACGAAAGTTACCCATACATTTTGTAAGTATATGAATATGACTAACTTTCGTCACACAAAGGAAGCGATCGTGATTTTTTGTTAACTAAGCTTTTAACTATGTACATTTTTTTTGCAATCGACCCATATGGTGAAGACGAAAAGCAACTAGGGCTGTAGGGCTATAATTTTGAGGCAGTTACCGGTTTTCGCTTAGTAAACACATTAATTGAGAGCGACTTGGTAATGTGGACCAGATAGGAAGGGACCAGTTCAGAATATAGACAAAGGGATCGTAAAATGTCACCCTTATCGGGATTTTCTTTTATTATGACACAAAGTAGCAAAACAAATCTATACACAACAGATTATATAGCTATTGACATCCTATACTACGCCAAATCCCCTTCTAACAAAAATCCTCCGACGTTCGTTCTCGAAAAGCTCCATTTACAGATAGAACCTTCATATATTCCCAATTTGCAGTAACGCCGGGTATACTGCAATTGCAAAGTATTTGCAATATCGAATGCGGGAACACACGGTCTCGGAAAGAAAATGCCAACAAGTGCGTTCAGTGCATGAACATATTGCAGCTGATACCCATGATATTGGAATTCCAACGTTTAATGGGCCATTCTACTTTTAGTATGGTTAACTTTTTGTTTTCAAATTAATAACCGATATTCAATGTAAGTTTTATAAGCCATATCCATATGCTATGTTGAATTAGCTAGTAAATTAAATGGCTACCATTGATTGACTGCAGGCATTTAATTGAATGACTAAATCAAGCCAAGCCAAATAGCTGTAAGTTGAGCTGTGTTCGGCTTGATCAGGTTTGTTAGTTACGTAGCGTCCGGCTAGAAATAGAAGTTTTACGATCCAGGCATTCAATGAAATGTCTTAGTCAGTTTGCTGTGACATATACACTTAAACGCTCAAGTGAATGTATGAAAGTCATGGACGGAAATCGAATCAAGGAACAAATATTAGTGTCAAAATCAATGTCGTAGGTCGTAGCCTATTTCAGCCTACAATTACTGTTTAAATTGCCACTATTTCTAATCGTACGCTAAGTACGAACAGTCAAATATGCAAACATCCGTAATTGACTCTTTAAAAAATAGATTTCATGTAGCGATAAACATAACCTACTTTAAAAATTTAAAACGCTCCCGACACAAGATCTGTTCATCATGAGACCCTCATTCAATCAGTGATAGAGAAAATACTACTAAAACTGAACATAATTACAAATTTGGAATCCTTATCTTCAATATTGGTGGAGATCTTATCACTTGTTTCAATTAAAGCTGAATATCTTGGAAACTACTCGTCCTATTACCACCAAACATAGTTAAGAAACATTTCGACGGACAGTCTTTCCATTAAAAAACACAAAAATTGGTCTATCCATTTGGGAGCTACGACGCCACAGACAGTCAATTATTATTATTATTATGAGCCCATTGTGTCCCACTGCTGGGCAAAGGCCTCCCCCCTTTTTTTCCACTGCTCTCTATTTTGTGCTTTATCTGGCCAGTCCTTGAGGAAAAAGTCCAAGTCATCGCGCCATCGCCGACGAGGTCTGCCGCGTCCACGTCTTGAGTTGTGTGGCGTCCACTCTGTGGTGTTTTTGGCCCACAAGTCATCCGGCATGCGGCAAACGTGGCCAGCCCAGTCCCATTTCAACTTAGCCGCCTTCCAAGCTACGTCGATTATTAGGGTTTGTGAGCGCAGTGTGGTGTTCCGGATACGGTCCATCCGATTTACTCCTAATATGCTACGGTCCATAGCCCGCTGGCAGTCAAACACATGTTAAAGTTACAACACTTATTTTTTCGTCGTGGGTTAAAAATAGAATAGCCCTATTGTCGGTTGATGAATCAGACCTGTAAACAACACTATTTAAAAATGTAAATCACAAAACAAAATGGCAGTCGAATTTATGCCAGCTTTATGCAAACATGCCAAAATTGGTACTCTAAAAATAGAATAGCCCTAATACAGCTGTTGTGGGCTCTCGAACAGTGGAACAAAGGCGGCTAAGAGGCCAGCGGTAACAATTGTCCCTTTTGATGTCGTTTCGAGAGTAATTGTCCAACGTTTACATTCACCGTGTGTTGACCAGCCGTAGTAAATTAATTTGCATAGAGATTCGAATTTCGAATCCACCACAATCGGTTTGCTACAAATATTGTGGAATACGGTATATGTATTTTTGTATAAACAGTAATATAATATTTTGTATTTACTTGTACTCTAGATCCTCTCTGTACCATCAGATTTCTGATTTGCACCCACTTCTAGTATCTCTGTTTGGCCCTATGGTTGACTGGTAGAGAATGCCATTTGGCATTAAGTCCGCCATTTGTACTGACTTTTGTTTTGTGCAATAAAGTTTAAATAAATAAATAAATAAATAAATACGGTATTTGGGGATGAAATACGCATCAATTAGTGCTTTTCATAAACATAATCATAAAGTTGCGCATTGATAGTTGTAAATTTTGCACTAACCACAAAATTTTACCGTCAATAAAAAATTATCCGTAACAATTTAAATAGCCAAAAATCTAATCTAAGTACAAATACAATTTTATTTAAAACAGTATTTATTTTAAAATAAATTACCGAAAATCGGTAACTATTAATCAAGGAAGATAAAAGGTAAGGAAGTATGATGTTCATAGTAAGGAGTGTACGCCGATAAAGATTTTATCGTCGGGGAACTAGATGCCGTCGTATGTATCAAAATGAATTAAAACGGCGTTTCAGTAGCGACATAAACGACATAGAACGGTGTTAATATTTGTCAACTTTTGCAGAGTTTTGTAAGTATCGTAATGTTATACCTTGTTGATAATAGATGGCGTTTCTACGTTGTGCTTTTACAATTTTTGATATGTTGAGAAGTTTTTTCACTGAAGGTAATTTTTCGCTTTTAAGGCTTTTATGGTTGATTAAGTATTAATTTTGGATGAAATATTTCAAGTCAAGCCTTTGAAGTTAGCCTGGCCATGTACTGGCCATAGTGCTATAGGTAAGTGTGCTATACTGTCAAATGATGTTTTGTCTCTTTCAGTTTGAATGTAACGTCATGAAAATGTCATTAGTTTTTGATTGATGCTTATTGCAATATAGTTTTGCTATTTTCGATTTACATTACGCTTAAGGGAGGTTTATTATCAAAATTTATGACTGGTTAGTAAATAGTTTTCAAATGACAATCCTAAACCTTCATTGTAAGAGCATTATTTTATTCTGACAAGGTTAGCATCACAAGATTGCTTAGTTTAAACAGTTTAAGAAAAGGCTTAAATAGCGTGCTGCCATGCTACTTTGATAGGTTCTATATTTTTAGGTAATGACATTTTATGCCAAAGCAAATACTAATTTTAGAAAGTATTGAAGTTTTGCATCTAAAGCGCTGAATTTTATGATTATATTATGGGCGTAATGCGAATTTGAATTTTCAGTTGAAATCATCTGTAATGCAATGAACCAGAATTAAAATCTCACTGGTATGATAGTAGAGGCATAACGCCAAAAGAAAGACGGAAGCGAAAGCTTTTAGAAATATATGCTGAAGAAAAAATTGATTTAAAGAAGACTCTCTATTCCTAGAGAAAACTCTATTCTTGGCGTGCTTAAAGTGTTGATTAAAGATTCCTAAAGTTTCTTTCAGTACGGAACACACGAGGGGCATTTTACGGTACAGAAGATTGAAATTGACAAGTCGTATTATGGCTACCTATATAATTATAAGTATCGGCTAACGTCAAATTTAAGCATAAATAATCGCGATTCAGCGATTTTTGTATATGATGAAATGAGATATTTTGGCCAAAGACCAGTTTTATTGGAATAAAATGGGCTTAACTAGTATTTATAATTACTTCTTCATATTGAACTTTATAGTGTGCCGTATGTTGTTAAAGTGTGTTAAAATGTTGGATGTGTTGATCATTGTTCATAATAAAGATATACAATAAAAATAAGTAGCAGAATGTATTATTTACTATTTAAGCCAGTATTAGTACTCGTAGTATTAATATACTCGGGTACTTATGTATCCCTACCTACCTACTTAGAATAGTTTAATGCAAAGGCTAATAATTATAAATATAGGTATACCTAATCTCTCGTACAAATTAGTCGTGTCAAACTCATTGCATAGTAGTCATTACTGCGCAATGAGTTCGCCATCTCTCTTTTTCCGTGAGATCAGGTAAACTTTTGATTACCTACTTATTTCAATGTAATAAGACGAACATAAATGGCCACGAATTTCTGAACGGGTTGTCGTATAGGTAGTTCTGGCAAATGTATGATATGATATAGATATGATATCATTGGAGCGCTAGGAAAGTACGGACGTACGTTTATGACTTATGACGTTGGCTGTACCTATTTAATAACCAGTCTTCTTGATTATTCGTGATTAAGAAATCAACACGAGTAGTTTCAGCGCCATCTAGTTAAGAACTATACAGATACCACGCTGTCTCTTTTTGGTATAACGCTCAGCGACAATGACATCTATTATGTGTTTTAATAAAACATTGCGTATCTACGTCTTATAATCAGCGCCATCTAGAAATAAGACGGTATTTGAGCTTTTTTCCGGAGTACGTTTTTTTGTATGAGGTTGTCAATCCTTATGTATGATCCTTGCTATTAATATAAAGTAGGGGTATCCTTTCAGTTGATAATAACATTATCGGCCGATTTTCAGTTATGTATATTCTCAGAGCTTGCCGCGAGTCGAGCGATAGTTTTATATTTGCTAATTAAACTAGCATATTGTTTACAAATACTTTAAATCACAAAACATTACACATTGTTGTGTAAACATTACCGTTTACATTTCTATTACTTCAAAAACATCTGTTAAAATTTTTGCACGTTCAAAATTTGTTCACGTAAAAATGTAAATATTTAAAGGCCGTAATTTCTGTTTGATATTTCATTCAGGCTCCCCGCGAAGTAGAAGCTTGCCTAAGCAAAAACAAATTTAAATTATTATACCCCTATAAAATACTTTTTGGTTTAAAATTCGATTCTCTGAGGGGATGGCGAATCCAGCCAATTAAAAAACCGAACTGTTTGATAAGGGGAAGGATTAAAAAAAGTTTGTTTTACTTACAGTTATTTTATATATGTAGTAAATTATATTACGTATATAACTTTTAGTACATAAATAACACGCGGAGTTTAATCTGAGTCATCGTCGATAATGACTCGGCGTCTCTTCTTGTCTGGTTTTGCCGGCAAAACTATATCGTCATCTTCACTGTCATCTGCAACAAACCAAACAATTGATTTCTTATAGAAATAAATCCATTATTTTGGAGATGCTCAGTATTTATTTATTTATAAATATTTATGTATCCATCCATAAAGACGGCTGAAAGTCTAGGTATATACGAAGTACTAGTACGTCAGCCGAACACACACACACACACACACACACAGAGAGAGGGGTCACTGGAAAAATCTTAACAGCGTGATGCAGGATTCAAAGCCGGCTGGAAAGATTTTAAACAATTTTGGTACCAGGGTATCTGGACACTCCAAAGATAATAGGATACTTTTTAAAGGACTACGGTAAAGAAAAGTTTACGCAAACAAAGTCGCGGGCTATTTCTAGTCTAAAATAAATACCTAGAATAGAACTCACCTGAATCTGCTTTTGGTAAACCACCTAAAAAGTCTTCCGTGTCTGGCAAATCGGTTTGCAATGTTTTCTTAGCAAACGACAAGATGTCCTCACTATCATCGTCGTTTTTGTCACCGTTCGTTTCCACTTCTTCATCAATTTTCTGCAATTTCCCCCGACTGTTCGAGTCGTCAGAATCCACACTACGACTTCGTTTTTGACTCCTCTTAACGTCGGAGTTCGCAACGCTTTTTACGTTTTCTACATTATTATCTCTCATTTTTCTCAAGTTAGCGAATAAGTCGTCGTCATCGCTCGATTCTGCGTTCGCATTAGATTCTCCGTTCACAGGATTTGCCTCGGGAACATTTTCAGCGACAGTGTCATCTACTGTTGGATCTATTATAAGTTCTTTATTTACGGCTTTAATTACGATTTCGCGCCTCTTCCTAATCGTTTCAAAGTGTAAACTGCTAGGTATTCTCCAATAAGTTTCCTAACAAATAAAAATAAATAAAAAAATTGTTCAAGTCCAACAAATTGAATTGTTTGGTAATGTTTGATTTTCAAATTACTTAAACTATGAATACAAATTTCAAATTACTTCTTCTTTTTCAAATTACTTATTTTCAATATTTATTAAGTATCAGTTTATGAACCCGGTATTGCATAAGTACAAAAAATTGGGCAAGTGCGTGCCCGACTCGCGCATGAAGGGTTCCGTACCTATACATATATATATAATCTATAACAAGTTTGTTGTATGGGAGCCTCCCTTAAAAATTTATTTTATTTTATTTTTAGTATTTGCTGTTATAGCGGCAATAGAAATACATCATCTGTGAAAATTTCAACTGTCTAGCTATCACCCTTGTTGAGATACAGCCTGGTGACAGACGGACAGCGAAGTCTCAGTAATAGGGTCCCGTTTTTACCCTTTGGGTACGGAACCCTAAAAACTAGTGTTTTCAATAGTTTACGCGTTCCATTTGAAAGAGAGACTTACTTGTTCATCACTCGGCGGCATTATTCCCACTCCCATCAAGACCTTCTTAAATAGCTCGTTCTCCATGGCTTCCACGCAATCCATGGACAGCGGCACTAGTGGAATCCCTTCAGCAGCTGGGTCGTAGCCTTCAGCTTCTTGGTCGAGTGCCACCTCTTCTAGATTTTCTGCTATCCATTTTAGAGGCTCCGTAAACCCTGATATGTTAAAAAATCTTGTATTTCTACCTAGTATCTAAGATTACCAAAGGGCGGACAGTGAATGCAATATACGTCAAAATCATGTCAAACGATATACGTAATGGGACCAAAAAGGATGAAATTAAGTCGTAGTTAGCGAGGAATTAAAAACAATTGAGAAAGTTCCGTTGTGCGCCAAAAAAATAACGATATAATAAGGAACCTTAAAATAGAACATTAAGGTACGTTATTGAAAGGTTAACTGTCGTCGCACAATGGAGACTTTGACACAAATATTATTGAGTTATTATTGAGTGAGTTAAGGGTGAGTTAACGTTGCAAACTTTTTGGTCTTCACCCTAATATCGATATGACTACAAAAACTGCGTACATAAATGTTACTCGAAATGTAATAAAAGTCTTATCCATGCTATGCTTTCGTCACCACATTGCATCCACTGTCCGCCCTTTGAAGATTACCTATGTACTGTATATTTGAAAATTTATTATAAATAATCACCCACACTTCTTAACAACAAAGACAAAAATCGATAATATTGTACATTTCGATACGAGGATCTGAATTTATGATGAGATTGATGAGTCTCCCCTTATTTACAAATTTGCATATTTTTCTTAGGGGTTTTAAATGCCATGAAAGTGGTATTTTTCTTTGGGCAATTTTATCTGCTACAAATTATAAAAGGCATGTGTAATGTTTGTACAGTTTTATTTATGATTAAAGAAATACAGACATCAAAAAAACACAACGGTATGAAACTAATGTAACAGAAAAGGTATGGGACGATAAAGATTCTTATATATGGCGCGAACGATCCGCACACAACATCAAGTACGATGCGACTGGCGATCCGGCCGAGGGGCGAGGCGCGGGCGACGCGGCGGCGGTGCCGACCGCGGCGAGCGTTATACTTATTATAGCTATGTATAGGGCTTAGGATTGCTACGGGCGCGCGCGGATGGCGCGAATATTTGATGTTCGCCTTACAACCTCCCCCTCTAACCCAGGCGGTACGTCCCCGAAGCCGGGTTAGCCTTACGAGGCCTCCCCCTCTTACGTTTTTCCTGAATAGGAGCTTGGATGGGGCCAACGAACGGTGTCAACAACGAAACATGATACCTTCCTAGCGAGACGCCGTCACTTATACGCTCCAAAGCGTATGTCGTACTACCGACTACCTCCCGAATACGATACGGCCCGTCGCGACGAGGGATGAACTTCGGAGTCTGCCCTTTGCTCGTATCGTTAGAGCCCTGGGTCTTAAGCAGTACTAGATCCCCTACCTCATAGTCCGGCGCGGGGCGACGGCTCTCGTCGGCGTACTTCTTCTGGACTTCTTGGGCTTTCTCGTGCACATCCCGTGCAACGAGCAGCGCGGTAGAAAGCTTCTTAAGGAACGGGGTAATCGATAAGACTACATTATCGTTCTCAATGATGGCCCGCATGTCAGACAACACGTCGGCTGGCGCGCGTATTTCGCGCCCGAAGTTTAGGTAAGCAGGAGAATGCCCCGTGCTTGCAGTGACCGCGGAGTTCATGGCGAACCGAATTGCGGGAAGGTGAACATCCCAGGAATCATGTTCTTTACCTACCAGAATTGCAAGTTGTGGTTTAAGGTCGCGGTTTTTACGCTCGATGGGGTTGGACTCCGGATGATAAAACGACGTCAGAGCCTGCTTGATGCCCATGACGTGACATGTCTGCTGCATTACTTCGCTTATAAACTGCACGCCGTTATCACTGATGAGTCTCCTGGGTGCTCCATAGCGCAGATATACCTCATTCACTAGTGTTTTGGCGCACTCTTCGCTGGTGGCGGATGAGAGAGCGAATAATTCAACCCACCTGGTACAGGTGTCCTCCAAGATGAGGATCCATTTATTGCCAGAAGGTGTCTCCGGAAGGGGCCCGAACAAGTCTACTGCGAGCACTTCAAAACGGCGAGACATGGCTGGAACTTGCAACAAGCCGGCGGGTTTTCGCGTGTCCACCTTGTACCGTTGACATGCTGCGCAGTTCTTAACGTACTGTGTAACGAAGGCCCTCATTCCAGGCCAGTAATACTTACCCGTCAGACGCTGCAAAGTTCGTTCTACACCGAAATGGCCAGCTGTGGGAGCGTCGTGGTACTCGGCTAACAGGTCCTTGCGCTCATGTTCTGGCACTACCAAACTGGCGTCGTCGTCTTCTTCATTGTCGGGACCATAACGATACAATACACCGTCAACCACAACGTACCCCTTATCTGCCCAGGACCTCCCCCTAAAGGGATCGTCGGATTCCAATGCCTCGATGATCTTAAGAATCTCCGGGTCCTTGAGCTGGTTATCTCTGACCACCCTAGGGTTACGCGCAGGCAGGTCGACCACAGCGAGGCACACGTCGCAATCAGTCCCCTCTGTCGCGCAAGCTGGACGTGACAGCGTATCCGCGATTACGTTTGCCCTACCAGGCGTGTACTCGATCTTCAGGTTATATTCCTGAAGACTGAGCGCCCACCTGGCCAGGCGGCCGCTTGGTGACTTCAAACTCATGAGCCACCTGAGCGGCTGATGATCGGACTTCACTGTCACGTCCGCGCCATCGATATACCCCCTAAATTTCGACACTGCCCACACGACGGCCAGGGCTTCTCTCTCCGTTGTGTTGTAGTTTTTCTCAGCGGCTGTGAGGAGGCGACTGGCGTACTCGACGGGTCGCTCATCGGTCCCCTCCCCCTGGAGCAGAGCCGCTCCAAGCGCGTATCCGCTGCTATCGGTCCTAAGGACAAATGGTTTCGTTCCGTCGGCCTGCCGGAGTATAGGAGCCGAAACCAAGAGGGACTTAATGGTCTCGAAGGCGCTCTGCTGCTCGGGGCCCCAAATCCAGGTGCTCCCTTTCTTCAGCAGAGAAGTTAACGACCTACTCACCTCGGCGTAACCGGGTATGAAGCGTCTGAACCAGCTCGAGGTTTGTAGGAAACACTTCAGGTGCTTCACGTTCTGGGGAGGCGACATACCGGTTATAGCAGAAGTTTTGTCCGGGTCCATACGGATACCGCCTGGTACGATGACATGGCCGAGAAATTTGACGGAGTCTCGTGCGAAGTGGCTCTTTTCACGATTCACCCGTAGATTGAACATAGCGAGGCGGTCGAACACGGCTTCCAGATCTGCGAGGTGCCTCTCAAACGAACCCTCGGACAGCACTAACAAATCGTCCAGATATGCGAGCAGAGTTACACCTGGTAAGTTGGATTTGAACCTGTCGATCAACCTCTGGAAAGTCGCACCCGAATTCCGGAGTCCCATGGGCATGCGCTTGAATCTGAAGGTGCCCAGTGGCGTCGTGAATGAGGTAAGGTCCCTATGATCAGGGTCAACGCTCACCTGAAAGTATCCAGAACGTAGGTCCAGCGTAGTCATGTACTTGGAGGTTTTCGCCGCGTGGAGTACATCTTCGATCCTGGGGAGCGGGTATCGGTCAGGCTCCGTGACCGCGTTGAGCTTGCGATAATCAATGCACAACCTGTAGCTCCCATCTTTTTTCTTTACCAGGACAACGTTGGAGGCCCACGGCGATTCGCATTCCTCGATGACGTCGGCGCTGAGCAGCTTTTGCAGCTCCTTTTCCAAGGCTTCCTTTTTAGACGGCGACAACCTGTAGGGTGGCGAAGCAAGGGGTTCTTGATTATCTTTTACCTTGATTTTATGACAGGCGAAGTCCGTGGGAGGCCCATCCGCAGCAAACTGGTTCGCTCTGCTACGCAGAAATGCGTTGAGCGCGTTCCTGTGCTCTGGCGGTAACTTCGTTCCTTCGTCGTCGCGCAAGGAGACGTCGGAGATATCGGCTTGCATCAGCTCTGTGCTATTTAAGATAAAAGATTGCACGAAGGGAAAGACCTGCTCAGGACTATCACTAAAGAACCATGACTCTTGCGATAAATCTAATGTGACCCCAGCCTTAGCAATAAAATCGCGACCTAACAGGGTCCGGGTATTCTCCCCTGGGAACACCACGAACTAGGTGTCGACCTGCCTCCCCTCTAAAATTACGGGTACCGTCGCAGTGAGGACCGTTTTCACCTGGCGGGAACCGACCGCGAGTCCAATGGTTCGCTCCGCCTCGTGAAACTGTACCCCAACCGATCTCAATATAGAGTACAACAAGGAGCCAGCAATGCAGCACGTAGCCCCGGTGTCGAGTATTGCGGTACCTTCCCTATTCGCGATAGTGACCGATACCATAGCATGTGACGGCGTCATCGCGTGAGTTTCGCGTGTGGCGTTCGCGCCGTTCACCACATTAAAATCGCATTGTTTCGCAGGTAACTGTTTTCCGCTACAGTTCTCACATTTTGACTTTACTACACCGGGTTGACCACATCCGTAACAACGTAAAGTACTAACCCCGTTACTGGCACTTTTACCCTCGGAAACCGCGCTAGCTAGTTCTTGTTTATTATTTTTATTTTCAAGATTGCGACAGTCTGTTACAACGTGCCCATAAGATCTGCAAAACGAACATCGAGCGCGCTTATCACGTTTCGGAAACTCGGTCGAGTCAAAAGTGAGTTTAGGGACACTAGTACCGCACGCACCCGTAGTACCGCTGCGCTCGCGCGATTCGACACCACGACCGGGATCGCGCGGCGCGTGTGATCGCGACGTGTTTCGACTTGTCGTATTCGTAGAAACGATCGGGTTCGCGGTGTGCGTATGAACGTTTAAATCGTTAATAGTATCTTCAATCGCCCTCACCTTTTCTATTAGCATATCTACATCGTTCACAACATCTCTGGGTAATCGCTTTCTTATACGTCGATGTAAAAGGCCGTAAATAAGATCGAGTTGCATGCACATCGGTACCGCGTATGGTAATTTAACAAACAAAGCCCGAACCCTACAAACAAACACGTCAGCACGTTCAGAGTCTTTCTGCTCCGTGTCCACGATCTCCCGTAGCACCTTGTATGGCGGCTGCTGCATTCCGTACATGGCGCGCAGGCGCGCCACGGCGTCCGGCCAAGTGTTCACGGCGGCGCGCGCGCCGCGCCACCACACAGCCGCGTCGCCCTGCAGCAACATCGGCAGACCGCGCAGTGCGTGTTCGTCGCTGACGCTCGCGCAGTCCTTGAACACCTGCACTGCGTCGATGAACGCCTCAAGTACCTCCGCGTCGCGCGACCTCCCGTCGAAGCGAGCGGTGCACTTGGAGAAGTTCCCTCCGGTGACCGCGGACGAGTGGGCGCTGGGCGGACGTGTCTCGGGCGTTGGCGTCGATGTCGGTGGGTTCCCGGAGCCGTTGTAAGGGAGCGCCCTCAGGGTCTCCACTAGGGTCCTGTTGGTCTCCGCTTGCATTCTGACGAAGGACTCCATGAAGCCAGCTAAGAAGGTCTCGGTGATCGCACTCGCATTAGCCGTAGAAGCGCCGCCGGCGCGATCAGGCGCCGCGGCGGGGACGGGGGCGGGGGCGCTCGCGGCGCACTGCTCCGCCTGGTTGTCGTATTCGGCCTCGCTCGCGTCGTCGCTCATAATGTCTTCGTCCGGTGATACTTTCGTGTTCCGCGTATTCCTCGGCATGGCAACAGTTCGTCACTAACACTTCGTAACTATAGGTATCTATCGCGGCACTCGCGACGAAACTTAGGTAACGTTATACCTATCTCAAGGTGAGTTCGAAGCCACGAGTTGGGCAGCCACTGTAATGTTTGTACAGTTTTATTTATGATTAAAGAAATACAGACATCAAAAAAACACAACGGTATGAAACTAATGTAACAGAAAAGGTATGGGACGATAATAGTAGTTTATGCAACTGATACATAATGAGGGGCCTTAAAACACGAGTGTGGTTTTATGAAACGAGCGTCAGCGAGTTTCATAATAGGATCACACGAGTGTTTTAAGGCCTAATTATGTACAGTTGTATACACTACTTTATCTACACACATATCATAAGTACTCTAAGATGGGTTCAGAAGCCATAAGGAAATGACCGGCACCACTAGTGCTACCTGTAAAATATCTAAAAACGACATATACTAATGCAGTAAGAAATAAATCTGAACAAATACATAAACAGATTATTTGTTGTAATTTACATTTACATTGAAACAATATTTTCAACTAAAATGTGAATTACAATAAACTTATCACAATTATATTTTCGTAACAGCAAAGAACCAACAAACAAATGACAACAATAATGGCGGCAATTCGAACCTCCGTCAAGACGAATGTTTTTTTTTCTAAATCATATACAAACGAATGTATCCATATTCTCATGTCACTCGAGATCAAATGTCGTGCGGTTTTTAGACAAAAACATACTGAATTGACGTTTCGTATCGATAACAATATTAATATCTATGGATACTAGAATAGAGACCTACTTTAGTTTGACAGCTGTTCCAAATTTAAACTCATAACCTTACAAAAATTGATACTGTTATAACATTACAGTACAGATTTTACCTACTGCCACAGATAAGAAAGTTCTCATAGTAAAATTGGTTGTAGTAATGCTGGCCATTTCCTACGGTTTCTGAACGCATTTTAGAGCACTAATGATATGTGCGTAGATAAAGATTCTTATATATGGCGCGAACGATCCGCACACAACATCAAGTACGATGCGACTGGCGATCCGGCCGAGGGGCGAGGCGCGGGCGACGCGGCGGCGGTGCCGACCGCGGCGAGCGTTATACTTATTATAGCTATGTATAGGGCTTAGGATTGCTACGGGCGCGCGCGGATGGCGCGAATATTTGATGTTCGCCTTACACATGTAATTATCCGGGCATTAAAAAATAGAGTTTGACCTAACCTCGGCACCGTTCTGGAGATGTTCTTAGTTTAAATTATATAAATTTTTTAAATATGTGTAATTATTTTCTCCATTGTATACATACATTAATCGCGTGTTAAAATTAATTTGCCAGTTAGCATGTAAGGTATAGCTGTTAGTGCTAATATTAATGGACAATGGTATTATAAACAAATAAATACAAAAATAATAATTTGGCAGCTAAATTAATAATTTAGCATCTATCTCAATAGCCGGTGCCTAGGAAAATAGTGACATAAAATCGTAAATTTACCATCGTCAATAGCTTTGACCAGTAATTTGGCAATTTCGTTGGCGCTAAGCTGAACCACTGGTGGTTTCTTAGACTTCGTAGTTTTCGAGGCTTCTTTGGGGCGCGACGGGGCTTTCTTCGCCGGTTTCTTGTTCACAGTAACAGGAGTTGAAGGTCGCGAATCGCCATCTGAGTCTGAGTGCGCTGACGACTCGGAAGAAGAGTCTATGAATGAAAATAAGAAAATTAATATTTAAACAGGTTATTTGAGTAGGTAATTTGGAATTTTACATAACAATTTCCAAGAAGGATATTAAAAATTATTCCCTGAAGTAACTTTCGCTGAGTAATCCCAGCGGATACATGGCTATGTTAGTTAAAATATAAATAAGTGTATAAAAATGTAGAATACGAATTTAATCTAAAAGGATCCCTCCTTTTAGGATTAAATTCGTATTATAATTTTTTTCTATGCAGATTATAAAAAGAATTGATAAAATTGGTCGTAAAGATATATATCACAATTTGACATTCTAAAATATGTTAAATTACTGAATGAATAATGACACCACAATATCCACGTACACTTACACACACACACACACACGCACGCACACGCACACACACACACACACACACACACACACACACACACACACACACACACACACACACATTATTTCAGCTTGTGTTCATTTATTCAGTGTCCTTATTGGTGACGTGTGTAATGTAGTACATTACTGCAGACGCCGTGAAAGAAGGGCTTTCCGGGTGAGTAGGTATAGACGGCCGACCGTAGTGAGGCCGGATAGTGATACGAAGCCGGCAAGCCCATTTCACGGCTAAGACATGCATAGTGCTTCTCTCAAACATATGCAATAAAAAAAAATACACCACTCAAAAAAATATAATTCAGCTGTTTAGCCTGTTCATGAACACAAAAGCCAGGTTAAAAAAAATACTTCCCGGCCTAGGCCTTAAATTTTATATGAAATTTCTTAACACTCGAGAGGACGAGTTGCTCTGCCCGAATACCTGTGATACCTGTTATAACGCATGTTATGACGACATTTCATTGTATGTTTGAGAAAAATACATTACTGTAAATATTGTACTCACCACTAGACTTATCATCTTCGCTGTTACCATCTTTCGCAGCACCGCTCTTCGAGAATCCCTTTTGCCTCTTCTTTCGGCATTGTTTCTTGTCGTCTATAATGCCCAGCTCTAATAGCCTTTCGACGAAGCTGCGCTTCGGCCGTTTGCGCGGCATCCGACCCATTATTAGGAGCATAGGATCTGCAATAGGAGCAACGAGATAAGACCTGAATGGATATAGTAGTAAAATAAAGTTGGGTCTGCAAACATCGTTGTGTTGCATTTGCAATATTGGCAGTAGGATTCTTATAGTATTATGCCTGGTCCAATAGCCTTTCGACAAAGCTGCGCCTCGGCTGTTTGCGCGGCATTCGACTCATTATTAGGAGAATAGCATCTGTAATAGGAGCAACGAGGTAAGATCGCAATGGATTTTATAGTAAAATTAAATTGAGTGTGCAAACTAATTTTTTGTACTGCATTTGCAATATTAAAAGTGTAATTGCTCGACTTGGCGGGGCACTCTCGCTTCTTACATCCCTACTACTGAAACTACTATACACTATTTTTATGTTTTTGGCGGTAGATCTACCGCGACGTTACGCACAGCGCGTGAAATAAAGCATTACATCAATTTAGGTAAGTATGATCATCATTGTTTTAGATTATGTAACAATGTGTGATTTACTTTATTCCCTGGACGATTTGCAAGTGTCATTACGTCCATGATCTACTAAGAGACCCCCTCAGTCGCTTCAAAACACGCAAGTAAAGACTAATAAGACGGCCGGAAGTTAAGAAATCGCATTATTAGGGCCCATACAGACGAACGGCACTTTCCTTACAGACGAACGGCACTAGTACAACTGCAGCCGTCGCCACTTGTCGACGGCTGCCGTCGACGCGTTGCCGGCTGCCGTCGACGCGTTGACGGCAGCCGTCACCTGTCGACGGCAGCCGTCACCTGTCGACGGCAGCCGTCACTTGTCGACGGCAGCCGTCACTTGTCGACGGCAGCCGTCACTTGTCGACGGCTGCCGTCGACGCGTCGACTGCAGTCGCCACCTCTCGACGGCTGCCGTCGACGCGTCGACAGCAGCCGGCAACGCGTCGACGGCAGCCGTCGACAAGTGGCGACGGCAGCCGTCAACAGGTGGCGACGGCTGCAGTTGTACTAGTGCCGTTCGTCTGTAAGGAAAGTGCCGTTCGTCTGTATGGGCCCTTACATGCTTAGAATAAGTACGCCTAGAACGAGAGTCTTCATACCACATATTTACAAAAGAAGAAGCCGCTTTTGGTTTTATGTGTGCGTGTCTACGAACCAATCATGGAGATGTGTTGCTTGTGACATTGATGTTTTGACAAATGCGCACATTGACGAAATTTAGCCCGTGGCTAATCAAAATTGGCTTCACTTTCAAGTGCTAACTAGGTTACGCGTATTTATTCTTAGACTAGCTGTGCTCCGCGGTGTTACACGCTCATCTCACGGGAACGCTAAATTTATTCGGGATGAAAAGTATCCTATGTCCTTTCCCGGGTCTCAAACTATCTCCATACCAAATTTCATCTAAGTCGGTTCAGCGGTTTAAGCGTGAAGAGGTAACAGACAGACAGACACACTTCCGCATTTATAATATTAGTATGGATTACATGCGATTAACGGGAAATCCATGTTTAATTCAATAGTTTTGTTTTTTGACAAATACCTATAATATCAAGGTGTCAGATTTTATAATGTCCATAAGCGTTAAAATATATTCACAATGAGTCGCTGGGCATAAAATCCGCGGTCAAATAACGGTCGGACTCGTGTGGTCACAGGATTATCTACTGTTTTTATGTAATTGACGCAAATTTGTGGTGACTATAAAAATACTCATGGTACCACATTTTGAAATATAATAGCTTATTGTAAACCGTAATCGCTTAACTACTGAGCGGGGAATTAATCTATTGACATTGCTATATAGGTACATATAACCCGCTCGAGCCATATATCCGTGATATAATAAATAACACACACTCAACAACGATATAAATCTATTTTTCTTCTCGGGTTGCATTAAGTGACATTGACAAGTTATCATTAAAAGGCTTTGTTTACGCACATGGTATAATAATATACTCCGCCTATATTATTATTATTATATCAGCTAGGCTTTTAAAGATAAATTTTACGATTTTCGTCCTACTTTACTTAGTTTTATCTCATCACACCCTACAAAAATAATGACGATCCTTAGCACTAACGCAGCTTTGTTACACACAACGCACCAGCATATTTATCTTTGCATAGTGTCCGGCCATGGTATTTCTCAAACTCATTTTCCACTGTTTGAGCGACTTTTATGAGCTCTTCACATGGATAAATCAATTTGCCCCTCGATATAAAGTTAATCCACTCACAGGAACCACTTCCAGGTTCTAAGTCAGGTTCCGAGTTAGGTTCCCAAGATGTGGGTACTTTCCCATAAATCTTGAAGCGACATAGCCGGCAATGTATTTTAGTCAACAAGCAAACGTAGAACTTGAGATTTTATAATTAATAGTAATTATGGTCGATAAGTATGTATACATACCATTTTTATATGTTTTCAGCCCACAATAGCGGAGCCATTCATTGGCTACGGATTATTTTTTAGGAAACGTATAAAATCTTATTATGCCCATTTCACTCCTACTCTTACAGTTCCGAATAGAACAGCCAACCATTTTCGTAACAAACATTAATTACTAAGTTTACGATTTGAACAGTTTGGAAAACGCTGCGATTGCTGAAAGTAAGCGAGAAGGAAATAACAATTAACACGCGTTAGACAAGGATGTCGTTCAGGGACAAAATGACGGATTTGTCAAATGTGACAGCACTATTCTGTGATGCCAGTAGTGTCATTAGAATTACCCGAACGTCTGAAGTTTATTTCGTGCATCGGAAGATATTGCTAACGAATAATTAAAAATGACGTGTTGTTGTAAAATTTAAGATGAAATACATATAAATGAAAATTATAGAATAATAAATATTTTTTTTTACTAATTAACCATAGTTATAATGTACCCATATAACATGTTATGTTGAAATAAAGTGGCAATGTTATTGTGACGTAGGCTTGTGTCACTCTGGGAATGGAAGACCTTGTTTTATTAGACCATATGGTATCGCTACCATAATATAGTGGCAATATTTCGGATAGATATATTTAAAGATGTGGAATTTAGCCTTCAACTTAAAAAGAAAGACAGATCTAATGAAAATCCGTGGGAAAAAAATACGGAACTCTAAAATAGGGAATAGGTGTTCAATTAATTCAAAAGTTAATTTAACAATCGCAAGAAATATGTAAATGTATTCAAAGTGTAAACTAATAAATTATTCAAATAATTAAGAGTTAGTCACAAGCGCCAATTACGCGGACGGTTTCATCGCTTCGGCGGTGAACGGCCCCAGACAAGCCAAAAGGCACGATTGTGCGGTTTGCGCTAAAAGCTTCAAGCTGTATGAGTAACGTTCATAATTTATAGTCTATGTCGTTAATTAAATTAATGTAATATCGCTCAAACAGGTATAAGTATACCTACGTCGCAGTTAATAATATGCATACAAAGGTAAAGAGAAACGCAAGGGCGCCGGTGATATTAGAATGGCTACGACTTCAGTCTTAGTTATGTCTAAACTAACGCCACTTCCATCTTGCGCTTTCGTCTATCGCTATCTCGCTCATTTTTGTACGATACACGCGAGACAGCCAGGAAAGCGCAAGACGAACGTGAAAATGAACCAGTATAGACATACTGAATTGACAGAAAATTCTATTTATAATTGCTCACAAAATTTCACGAGAATCGGTTCATAACCGCGACACGAAGGCGAGAACAGCGGGACATACGAACATCCGGAATTCAGACATACCTGCGAAAGATTTTTGGCGGAGCTGAAACGGACATTGTTGGAGCCTGCATGAACTGCATCATTCAGACTCTTGATAAATTAACCTTTTGAGCGCCAAAGACGGCAAATCACGTCGACGGAAAGCTGTGCCCCAGACGCCACGACGTCATTTGTCGCTATACAATGTCATGCTATCACCTGTCAGCTTGGCGTTAGGGACACAGTTTTCCGTTGACGAGCTGAGCGGTAGAAAGGTTAAGGGAAACCTTGATACTTATCAGTTGAATTGCCAATGTGCTCTTATAGTTAGATCTAAAGCATTCAATCATAAATGTTATTATTGGGTATCTTCTCCCAATGCCATTGCTTGTTACTGCGTTTAAGAGGGGTGTTTCTTTAATTTTACAAGCACTACAACTTACCAGTAGAATCACCAACTTCCTCCCACAGTTCTCTAAGCATTTGATCCTCTTCCTCGCTGAATTCCTTGGGCACCTTCTCCCGCTGTTTGTTGCTGCGCTTTGTCGGTGCGCGGAATATGAGACCAAGTTCCTTTAGTTTCTTGATGACACTGCGGCGCGTGTGAGTCTGATCGATCAGGTTTTCGAGGATCCAATCTATTACGTCTGTTGAAAGCGATTTAGAAAATAAGACCATATTTCACGATATAGTACATTACTCCAGACGACTGAAAACAAGGGCTTGCCGGGTGAGTAGGTTTAGACTACGGAGAAGACACGGATAGTGATACGAAGCCGACAAGCCCTTTAAGGCATGTAGAGTGCTTTTCTCAAACATATGCAATGAAATAAAATAAACCACTCAAAAAAATATAATTCAGCGGATTAGCCTGTTCATGAACACAGACGCCGTGTTGTATTAAATTCCTTTACAATTCTCTCGAGTTGTTCCGCCCGATACGTGATACTTCGAAGCCTGGTACCGCACGTTATGACGAAATTTCATTGCATGTTTGAGAAAAGTTCATTTATTTGATCGTAGCGAAGCCATAGTTCGAATGCTGAGTCAATACAACTCCGTAATGAAATCTAGATGGCAATACCACCATAAACCATCAAAATTGTTATGGCATTTTGACGGATTTTCCAGTTTATTGCAGATTACTTCAATGCAGAATTGGCTTTGTTGGGTTAGGCTATAATTTGGAGCGCGAATCCTGGGAAAGGCAAATATTGAGAAGCGAGCACAGACATTGAAGGTAACATGAAAACACACACTAAAAAAGTCATTTTATTATTGGTTGCGATAGGATACCTTGATCTGTTTGAGGATTTCTTTGATTTTCCATATACAAATTCCGCAACTCTTCTTCTTGTTCCTCGCTCCAGGCACCTTTACCTACCTTATCCCTAAAAGACACATACAAAGTCATTTGTCGAACACAACATTTTACTACTTATGTTACACCCTTAATCATCATACCGTTTTGACCAAGTTTTCACCCTCTATTTACCCCTAAAAATAGAAAAATTCTGAAAAAGCTATGATTATGATAATTTCCCTCAATAGAAGAGTTGCTAAGCCGCGAAATTGTGCGCATCGGGTTACAAGCATGAGATTTTTACCACACATAGAGAGTTCCACGGTGATTATTTTCAGATGTGGAGGGAAGTCAGATTCGTCCCCTGTGTGGTGGGAGAGCGGGGTGAAGAGGACCAAGTACTGCTCTTTTTCTTTTTTTTATTACTGATCAGTAAAGGCTATTAGGGCTTGTGCGACATCGTTTTCGTGTAAATAAGATATCAGCTATTAATTTTTTATGTTATTTAAGAATAGTTTCTCATTAAAATTTGGGTTTATTGCCGAAAAGGTAAAAATCACAACAAGTTTTTTTTATTCACAACGATAAATTAGTTATCTATCCTGAATATTTACAATTTAAAAAAATATTACTAAACAGCAAATTTAATCTTGTTTTTAAAAATGTATACATATTGGGCACATCTGATACAAAAAATACCTTGAAAAAAATGTTGATGTTAAGCTTAGCCTGCGTGTTCTAGTACATATTGCTAAGTCGCGAAATTGTGTACATCGGGATACAACCACGAAATTTCTACCACAGATAGAGTATTCTGCGGTGATAATTTTCAGATGTGGAGGGAAGTCAGATTCGTCCCCTGTGCGGCGGGAAAGCGGGGTGAATGGGACAAAGGAGTCCTCTTTTTCTTTTTATATTACTGATCAGATAACGCTACTAGGACTTGTGTGGTATCGTTTTCGTGTAAAACAGATATCAGCAATTAATTTTTCATGTTATTTATTCATAGTACCATATAAAAATATGGTTGTATTTCCGAAATTGTATAAATCACAAGTTTTTTTTATTCAGGGAGATAAATTAGTTATATTTCCTGAATATTTACAACAAACAAAAATATTGCAAAATAGCAAATTTAATCTAGTTTCTAAAAACATATACATATTGGGCACTTTTCATACAAACAGTAACTTAAATAAATTGTTAATGTTGAGATTAGCCCGTGTGCTCGTGACACATTTGCAAAAAAATAAATTTTTAATTGCATTAATTTGTTTTTCTAGGACGTATATAGTAAATATTATATGTAAAAGCATGTTAATAATCATTATTTAATGTATTTAATGAAGCGAAATAGGATGCGTTCGGAGATTTACGTTGGTTACGCCGACGTAAAGATATATTTTAAGCTACTGTTTGTATGAGAAGTGCCCAACATGCATATATTTTTAGAAACTAGATTAAATGAGCTTTTTAAAATAATAATAATAATTTGAAAATGTTCACGAAATTGAACTAATTTACCGCACTGAATAAAAAAACTTGTTGTGATTTTTACCTTTTCGGCCATACACCCATATTTTTATATAGAGCTATACAAAAATAGCATAAAAAATTAATTTCTGATATTTGTTTTACACGGAAACGATACCAAACACGTCCTGGTAGACTTACCTGACCAGCAATAAATAAAGAAGAGAGGGATACTTGGCCCTATTCACTCCACTCTCCCGCCTCACAGGGGACGAATCTGACTTCCCTCCACATCTGAAAATAATCACTGTGGAACACTCTATCTATGGTAGAAATTTCATGCTTGTAACCCGATGCGCACAATGATGTTAGAAAACAGCGGACTAACAACTCTACTACAAAGTTTACGATTCCATCGTTACAATAATAATAAAAAAAAACTTGCATGCATAGATCTTTCTCTGTATCCTTAGGATTTCGGCTTTCCTCATGCCAAATTGTATCGACCCAGTAAGTCAGCCATGTAAAGGTAAATGTGACAAACAGACAGACGGAGTTACATCCACTATACATACAGTCTAGTGTTATTGTAGAATTTCCTTTCATGTTGAGGTCAGCTTCAAAACAATTGTCAATTTTATAGTATGCAATTTGACATAAGACAGTAGTAAAATTGTCAACTACTTTTGATGCTCACCGTACCATCAAGTACTAATGTAAAAATTGCTCATTTATGTTGTTTAGGAAATTATTTGAGTGTTCTTACTTTTGATCCGAGTAGAGGTCGTATCCACATTCAATGTCGATGGCGTCCTTCGAGTTAGTCCAGAAAAGTAGCTCGATGAAAACTTTAGGATTTTTCTTTGCGACCTCGGTAAATTTCCTTAATATAAATATGGCGAACTTCTCCAACTCCTGTCAGTTGAAGGAACGGAAATGAGTTATTAGCATAAGTTATTTATTTTGATTTCGGTTGTTAATAAAGAAGACTTAGCTTGTAGGTACTAAAGTTTTATAACTAAACTTTTAATTAAGTAGTTAATAATAGCTCATAAGGTTTTTTGTTTTTGATTTGTGACAAGAGTATAAATAAATAAATAATGCCCATCTCAAACCCCAGAAATGTATACCCAGAAAATCCCGCTTATTGAAGATAACTATCAATTACCACAAAATAAAACACGACAGATGGGTCTCTCTTCTGGTCTCCGTAAAGACCGCTTAAGAACTGCATTGAATTAGTTGTTTGTGTAAAATGCACTGCAACTTGAAGCATGGCGATGCGGTCAAGCAACTACGATTTGCCGATATTGCGATAACTTCGGTTTGCCATAACTTCGGTACGTCACTCAACAAACACCGAAAGTTTGAAATCCTGAAGGGCTTCCGCCTGATTTAACTTTAATTTGGTTTATAAATAAGTATCCCTTTCGAACTCAGTCGTAAGCTTTCCACGTGGCAGGAAACAATTTGAAACGAAATATAACATTTATTATCAGCATTAGGTGGTAACTCTACGGCGTTGCGAAAATCATCGCGTAGACTGTAATCATTTACGTGGGTGCCCGACGTTCAATATATAACTGTTTTTGACTTAACGTAACATTCCGCATAATGTAACGTTTTATATAACGAGTTATTTTCCCTTTGTTTTATTTCCTTTCAAATATGTAAGCTTGTAAATCGTCAGAGGAGTTGAATAGGTTAGGTTAGAAAGAGGTTAGGATAGGTTCGGTTAGAAACTAATAGTTTCGGAAAACTTTTTATATCAAACAGTACGTTAGGTCAACTACTTACATGAATAGGGATGCGCAAATCATCTCACTCAAATAAGGAGAACGATTCACGTCTTTAGCTTTCACGATATACCTATATTACTCATTTAGTTCATTTCCGTCATTTCGTTCAGTAGATCTATAGACTCAAACTGCTCTATCATATCATCATACTCATTTCGTTCAGTGGTTCATTTGAATGATTCGTCGTAAGAAGTATTAAGAAAGTAGGTATACAAAATTATGACGTAGCTATTGGTAAAATGTCACTCATATGAAAATAATCGACGAATTATAGTAGTTTATGTGACTGTACATAATGAAGGGTATTAAACACGAGTATTTTAATGCCTAATTATGTACAGTTACATACACTACTTTATCAACCCACATATCATAAAGCCTCCATGATGCATTCAGGAGCCACATTATGACCACCATAAAAATAGACTGTTTATTAGAACAAATTTCATATATCACATCAGATATCAGGAGGCGTCGCCGATCTATATTAAATTGAACAAATCGAACAATTTTATGCAACAAAACAAATTATAACCGGTAATGAAGTATACTGGCAGCTGTCAGTTTTTTTTAATTTAGAGAAAAACTAGAGTCGGCCCCAACTCTCATATCGTTCGATATTTTACTTACGACATTTGACAAATTTGATTGCAAATTGACAATTCATTTCAAACTAAACGTCATCTCGACTGATATTAGAATAGAGGTTAAATCATTTCATTATCGAAATCGGTGTTATTATTTAGCAATAATAACATTTTTACAGATAAGTAATTTGTTCTAACAAAACAGTCTATTTTTATGGTGGTCATAATGTGCGGTTCTTGAACGCATCATGGAGGGTTTATAATATTTGGATAGATAAAATGATTTGTAGTCGTAAATTTTTTAAGTATAACTTCATAATAGGCGTTTTTCTCGTGCCCTTCCAAAAGATTTTGGTCATGGGTCAACATTTCAAAAATGTTTATTGTTTCGCTCAGGATAGGTACGCGTTGTAAAATTTTCGGTGATCTACAGGTTATGTTGGTATATATAGCTATTTAACTGGTAGTTAATACCAACCTTAAATTGAGGCATTGGATTGTTCAGTATTCTCTGAAAGACCAAGAACAAAGACGCTTGGAACAACATTGCAGGCCGTTTACAATCCCACGCTATTCTGTGGAGCATCTTGGTGATGCAGTGGTTCGTGTGCGGTAGATTTTTCTCGTAGCCTTCCAAGAGTGAGGAGCATGCGCTAACGACCTTGGGGCTGCAGAATCTATAAAAAAATAATTGGTTGTCAGTAATGTCGGTTTACGGACGATAATTTTACGTGATAACGTCATAAAAAAAACATTGATGAAAAATTGCATAATTTTATGAATTGATTGCCGGCCCGTGGAGTGGAAGAGAGATAGATGCGTCACAAGCCGAACGCTTAGGCCGATCGTGCCTCTCTATCGCTTGTACCGCGCTCTCGCTTGCACACTCGGCTCAGGCGGAACGTGACAATGAGTCATGCTTTTTCGTGCGTGCAGCCGGCGTCCATCGATTTACAGGACGTTATCACGTCAAAAAAATATGATAGTTAAGCAGATATAAATACATTTTGAATGAATGTGTTTATAATGTCACATATCACTGAAATGGCGATATGCCAATGTCAAATGAATCATCATTTTTTTATAGGGGCAAACGACTAAACGGTTCGCCTGATTGAAAGGGAATGCCATGAACCGCAAATAAGCCGTATTTGTAGGACTATAATATAGAGTGAATTAGGCAAATCGGTAAGAATCTATACAGCTGGTAGCGAAGCGCATTTAGGCGCGTTGAAATACAAAGTATGTAAAGCCTTCTTATTCAAAACTAGTTTGACGTTTTGAACTAGTTTTCAACGGTTCCGTTATTTATGCTAAAAACATCACACCACAATATAAAAATCATATAAAAAAAATAGTAAAATATTCTGTGCCTACCTTTGAACAAAGTCATTAAAATCGAAGTCTGTTTCCTCTATTGCTACACTTCGCTCTTCTTCTTCCTCCTCGTCTAAAAGTAAAAAACAAAAACTATTTAATAATAAGAACACGTAATAAATGTATTTCAATAATTACAAATGGAAATTTTTACCTTCTTCGTCGTTGGAGTCTTCTTCATTAGGTTCCTCAACAACTTCTGAAATATTATTTTCAAATTAGTAATCTGTTAAAGTCAGTTTTCAAACTGAATGGTAAACAACAAAATATTATAAACTAGAATGAATAATATTTATTATGGGTCAAAAATAAGCTTGTATTGTATAACATTAACTATTGGGACCTAGATGAACGTATGTAGGTACTAATTAATAAATACGGTCACATTCTGAAATTGAATTCGCATTATACAGGACGACGCAAAAATGGGTCAGAATAATATTTAGTTAAAGTTTACTGGGAATGCGGTACGATAACCGACCGGGTATTTCCACTCCTAAGTCTGTGCTGTAAATCGTTTCCAGCATATTGAGCTCTTCGTCTTGCTGGATATCGCTCGCTCCGAATATTCCGTCCTCCGGCCAAACCTCCCTGTGATAAGATAACGTTCATTGTATTTATAATGTATGAACTATAAAACAAGAGAGAACGGTTCAATATTACCTAACTACTCCTATTTCCAGAACTGATCACCAATGAGATTACTGAACTCTATGTAGGTGCTTAACTTTAAGTTATGCTCGAAAGACGTTTAATATTAATTATGTCTTCCAGAGACTCGTCCATCTTTTATAAGAGTTTATTCAACTCGTATAAAATCGTCAGTAACGAAAAAAATAAATTACCTACGAATACGATATTTTTATGAAAAATGGTTACAAACTTCGGAAATCGTCATATCTCCGGTATGAAAGAATCAAAACATGCACATTTTTTTTTTTTTTTTTTTATAACGGCACAACATAGTGGCTCCCCTTCGCCTGATGGTAAGCAAAAAGGGGAGCCCAAGTCGCAATGGCAACTGACGAGAAACCAACGGTGCCAAGTCAGTTGACACTGCCATGCTGGCCCGAGAGATGCTTCTTCACGCTTCGTTTGAAGGGTCCCAAGTTATAAGAAGGAGGAAACACATGAGCCGGCAAGGAGTTCCATACTTTAATAGTTCGGCAGATGAAGGAATTGCCAAACTTCTTGGTACGGGTTCAACATTAATTTATGATGTTGGTATGTTATTCGTTATTTCATATTTCCAACACGAGTAATTAACAAGTATAAAGCACGGCGCTGAATGAAGTTAATGACGTACCTCGCGGCTCGGAGCATCCCAACAGCGTCCTCAAATTTGTATTCACGCATCAGCCTTTGAATGTTCTTCATGCAAGCCTCCCTGTAGACAAACGATAGCTAATGTAAGGACATCTGTCGACAAATTGTGGAACTGGGTTATTGGGGATGTACAAGTTTTTTTTAAAGGATGGCCTGGAATGAGGCCTTTGAAAGTTCATCATACATGTCTCCTTGCAGTCAAACGTTAGTTAATGTAAGGACATCCATAGATTTGTGGAACTAGGTCAGTGTGGATTTACAAGTTAATATTTTTTTTTTTATTTCTATGCACGCCCGCAGACAAACGATAACTAATGCAAGGACATGCACATGTTGACAATTTGTAGAACTAGGTTAGTGGGGATTTTTGTTCGTAAAAGCATGCTTTCGTTTTCAAGTTTATTTGGATATTTCAAATTAAAATTAACACACAAGTGTGGGATAAATGGAATAAGATAACTCGACTAACATATATTTTAAAACTAAGACCACGGTGGGTCAAAGTATATGGTGCGGTAAAATTAGAAGGCTAGAATGAGCACTATAGATAAAATGAAATTTTATGAAATCTGTTAAATTTAAACTGGAAATAACGGACAAAACATTTCAAGTGATTTTCACTCGACTGTCAGTGAAGTTAATTAAAAAGGGTTCGACTGTATCTGTAGGCTATTTACGTAATGGCCTGGAATGGAATCTAAATTGGTTTCATATATGTTGCTCACCATTTATATAAAATACAGTTTGTAAACCAGGCGGATTTCATCGAGTGTAATGTCGAGTGTAGTGAAAAAAAAGCCGGCCAAGTGCGAGTCGGACTCGTGCACCGAGGGTTTAGTACAAACGATATGGTGTTCTATTCCGGCGTTTCCGCGGTCGGCAACCAAGCAGCACGGACTTGCGTAACACATCGTAAACAAAATGTGTTCGTAGTTGTTTAGTGTTTCAATCCATACTAATATTATAAATGCGAAAGTGTGTCTGTCTGTCTGTTACCTCTTCACGCTTAAGAGTCCGCAGCAAGCTCGATTCTTCATACAAACGTAGTTACGTCCTTATTTTAATATAACATGTCACATTATCATGAAATTCTCTAAATATAATGAGATAAGATATATCGAGGGCTAAAACTAGTTTATGACTCTTGAAATGTTAATAGAAAGAAAATAGAGCGAGTACAAGTTTTGCATTTTTAGACCCCAGAAAGTTGTTCAGTTTGGCGGCATACTACGACCAAAATATAGTTTAGATTGAAGTCAAAACCTATTTCCGGTGTCGATTAAACTATGCAGTTTGATAAGAAAAAAGATTTATCAAAATTGATCTCGTAGTTTTAAAATGAGAGCGTAACTACGAAAACCTTAAAATAAATTACAAAAAATTGTTGCGAAACTGCAGCGAATTACTCTAGCGCGGGGAACGGTCCGGGGGGGCGGCGGTAAGCACCGCCCTTATCATAGCTACTCCTACATGTAGCCAGCCTCGCGCAACTCTCAAGGTAAAAAACGAACGACAACGGCTATATGAAACGGGGGTGAATTTTTACCTATCTAAGTTTGAAAGAACGTTGAAACCTACAAAGCATTAGATAATTGGCGACAATCGAATTTAGGCGGGTTGTACTTCAGCCGCCATTTTTGTCCGCCATGCCATATTAGTTGACGTTTCTCTTTTGTTGTGTTGTCTGGTTTTGTCAAGGTTCTGCGATCTTTTCAAATAATTCAAATTTCACAAATAATCTAATAATTTGCATTCTTTGGGTGTAGTGGTCGTCTAGAAGGTACACAAGACAATCACAATTGCAAAAATGAGTGGATTGAAAAGGAAAAAGTGCGAAATATGCAGAATGAAAACGTGTCGAATGGACGGTCAAAAAAGACTATTCATGGCAAGATTTCCACCGGACGAAGATCGGTAAGTAAAAAATATAATTAATTACTGCGTGTTATAACCATGTTGATCGTAAGTTTCATTGAAAACTTGGTATTTCGGGTAAAATAATACATACCCTTATACGTATGTAAACAATAGTGCTGTATGTAAGTTTTATCGATAATTTTCATTTGAAGTGAAAAATACCTGGGTAAATACGGAATATCTTTCTTCAAGCAAAAGCCACTACTTTTTATGCCAGTTTGAGTTAGATTATGGTCATAGAAATATTTTACGAAAAATCTTCAATGGACTATGAATGGTACGGTTTCATCTGGACAAACAGATTCATTTTACTCTGTAATTTTCTGTTTACCCTGTATTATTTGTGTTGCAGAACTTCCAACCTGGAGCACAGACTGGAGTGATGAAACGGCTTTTTTCGTCTATGTTTATCAGCAAGCCAAGCAAAGTTTGAACGAAATAAAATTATTTGCACACTTTTGTTTTTTTTTATGAAGTCAGTAACCTAAAGTAAACCAAATGTTTACATTGAAGCGAAATATTTAATGATTTAAATTACCGGAAAGCCGTTGGAGACGCGGGTGCGAATGCGAACCCCGCCTGAACCATTTTTTTTAAATACCGATATCGATATCGATAATTCGATAATTTGTGTAACATGTGACATCCCTATTTTGTTCTTGATGTTGGCATTATGTCATGAGTTGACACTGACACTGATATTGTTTGCGGCTTCATATTGGCAGTATATTTCGTATGGCACTCCCGTCTCTTAAAACGTAGTGATTACATACTCTTTGCTCCTAGCGCGCTCTCGCTTTACTGCTAGCGCCCTGTCTTCCTCTAGGTGAAACAACAACATTTTAAAGCGTAAGCGCGCGATCTCAACGCGGAGTTGAGCGGACCTTGCTGCGGACTCTTAAACCGCTGAATCGATTTTGATGAAATTTGGCATGGAGATAGTTTAAGATCCGAGGAAGGACATAGGATAGTTTTCATCCTGGAAATTATCCCTAAAAAGATTGAAAAGTGAGTAAGTAATTCATGATGACATTGATGACCCTGTAGAAAATGTAATGATAAAACCAAAAGCACAATTGCTCTTACATTTGCTTAGGCGCTCTTTTATTAATTAAGGTGATTAGGTGGATATCTATCGTGTTGTACGAGGTTGCTTCCATACTTCCAAGTTCCACGCGGACGTAGTCGCGGGCAAAAGCTAGTATTTCATATTATTATGTATGTTAGATTGTAAGGTATGTATCTATGGGCCTTTGCTTTGATGCCTGAAATAAATGAATTAACGGGTGATAACAAAAAAATGAGAATAACTTTCTATGGACCTCAAAACAAGACTATTCACTTAGACAAAAAACTTTGTTTATGAAGTTGTTACTACTTCTTTTGAGGTTCTTAAACTTCATTTGATTTTGTTTTTCAAGCATTAATATTTGTCAAAATGGTGTCGAAACAAGAAACACTGCGAAAACGGTTGAACATTTTTATAATTCAAACTATAACTGGGGGAAAAAGTCTACTGTAGATAATTTTAGTAAAGAATATGTACTTAGTCTCCACTATTTATAGAATTCTTGCATCCTTGACGATAGATCACAAAAGTGGTAGCCGGCGACCAGCGAAGATAATGACCAAGAGAAGGATGAACCTACTCCATAGCACTTTTAACGATAATAATCCTATGAGCCAACGAGATGCCGCGAGAAAAAATAAAGTGTTCCCAACCGTGCACTTGTTCGTTCTTGAAAAAGATAGGTCTGAAATGCCGCAAGAAGGTGAGAGCACTGGAATACACTGAACAGCAAAAACTGACTATTATATCACAGTGTCGCTGGATGATCCGAAATTACAAAGGAAAATCATTCATTTTGGACGATAAAAGTTATTTTCCTTTGAGTAAAACACATACCTATACCTGGAAATGACCGATACTACACCAGCAATAATTTTACAACACCAGACGATATAAAACACAAGTATAAGCACAAGTTTGAGCAGAAAGTTATGCTTTATGTGGCTATATCCGACAAAGGTCTTTCGAAACTGTCGTTCTAACCGAGTGGTTTAGCGGTCAACCAAAAAGTGTATGAGAGCGAATGCTTGAAAAAAATACTGATAGCATTTATTCGCAAACATCACTCAGATGGAGAATATGTTCTGGTCGGATAAAGCATCGTCGCATTATGTCAAAAAAACGACACGTTTCCTAGACGCTAATAATATACCATTTGTACCGAAAATCCGAAACCCCATAAACCTTGCACAATGTCGGGCGATTGAAGATTTCTTAGGTTATTTGAGCAGTTTAGTATACAAAAATAATTGGAGAGCTGAAAATTGTACCCAACTGATATAAATAATTAAAACATGTGTGCGGAAAATGGACAACAATTCCGTCCAAGAGTCTTGTTCCAACGTCATGTTTATACTGAGTGGAACAGCTGACCACGAGTCCTATTCTAATGTGCATTGATGATTTTGTAAATAGTTTCTATGTACATATTATTTTCCAATAATATCAAATTGTGCTAAAAAGATACACGAGTATTTTTTTACACCTCTGAACGAATTCTCATTTTTTTGTTATCACCCGTTATTATTATTATTTCCTTTATTTATTTTAATTCTTACTATTTCTATAGGTTTCTTTACAATAAATTTATATAAAAAGTAAAATACAATATAGAAATTACAAAATATAAACATATTCTAATGTCTCCCATCGATCGACCTAGGTCGCGGTTAGTTTACCAACTCCAAATAAGTTTGTAATAGCAAAAATATATATCTATTGTAATATAACTACAAATTTACGGTCTTTAGACGATTTTATTTACTAGTGGTACATGATGTTGCTTCTTGTCAAATTTCATAATTCTAGGTCAACGGAAAGTACCCTATAGGTATTGATTTGCGTGAACAAATAATTCAGCATAAAGGCTCATCGTATCTTTCGATTTCGTTGACCTAGAAGTATGATTTTTTCACAGCTCAAAGGGGTAGCAGACATAAGTATTTGATATTAATTTCAGTTTGATACCTCCACGCGTTCTTGAGAAAAGTGGGTTGACAGGCGAATAGTCAGACAGGTGGACAACAAAGTGAAGTGATACATACCCTAGCTAGACGGTTTAAATAGCTCCAGAATCATCCAACTATAATAAATTCAGTTGTGATAAACTGGTAGCACCACATGCTAAGACTCTATTAAATCTGCAAATAATGCGAGCAGATTTTTATTAAAAACAAGTGAATATTCTTAACAAAATAAACAATTTACTTTTCTCAGAAATTATTCTGAAATTTCTCGTTGAAATTTTTGGTATATTCATCTTAAGCATAAAGCAGTGAAAACTCGATATGGCACTACGACGAGCTGGGATTTGACGTCGTATTTCATTTAGTAGTACTTTCTCGCAAAATATAGTTCCGCAGCACAAATATTGTTTGAAATATTTTCATATAAGACACTCGTGTTATGTTTTACAGTGATGTCGGCCATATTTTGTAAGAATCAAATGGCTATTCGGTAGTAACCACAGTGAGAGTACTACTCGTATACACACTAGAAATTAGTGAAAAGTTAGTAAGTAGACCTTGAGCGTTGAAAATGGCTAAAAACCGGCAAGTTAGACAGTTGCTATAGATACATTTTAGTATGTAGGTATTCCTAACTGTTTCACTTACTTTCGAATAAATATGTGGACTTATAACTTTTTATGTTAACTTTGAATAAAGTATAAGGTCAAGTCATTTTATTTTCACTTTTGTAAATATCTAAATAGTTGCTATAGGCACAGATATTTTAGTAACATAAGGATTTTCAATTGTTTAACTTACTTTTGAATGAGTATGTTGTGGACTTTTTAACTTTTTATGTAAATTTTTGTGTCTAGTTACTTTATTTAACTTTTTTATGATAATGTTTTTTTTATAATAACATCAAGCTCATCCCAATATGCAAATAGTAACGATTAAATCTAGTAATCCCAATATGCGGTTCGATATCAAAGGCTATTGGAAAATCTGTACCGCGGGGCAATTACAAAATGAGCTCGTTATTTACTCGGTACATTTCGTTCCATTTACCGCTGATTTGATGCTATATAGTCACTTGCCAAATGAAGTAATATCTGAATGTGTTTACTGTGGGTTACTTAGGGTTTGTGCACAAATCACGCAAGGTTCGATAGGGGGAGGTCACAAAAAAATCACGACAGATCACGATGCGGGACGGAGGGGTATACGGAGACCTCACGTGTATTTTTGTACAGTGAACGAACTAAGAAAAAAGTCTACCACATGAGTAGATACTTTGTCTCACTTTTGTTAAAAATAAATCTACATTTGTTAAATACCTACTTCAAAGTAGCGATTCTATTTTACGAAATACTGGCGAAAAAAAATTACACGTGAGGTTGTGAGGGGGAGGCGGGGGTAACAAAGAACCATGGGGGATGGGGGGTAAAAATTAAGCCGAAAATACCTCGCGTGATTTGTGCACAAGGCCTTAGGCGCATTTATTTTTAAATTAGTTAATCTCTAGACATATGCAAAGAGTATTGTACAGTTCCGTATTTGATATTCAATAAATCATCGTCGTGTTACATCGTTCGTCAGTCATGTTCCGACATAGCGGTCACAGGAAAACGGAAAAAATGCTGGGAAATAGTGATGATTGACAAGTTAGAAGCAGTCGGAAATAGTAGTGGCTTCCGAAATTCCATAATGTGCCACGATTTTAAGTGCTTTTATTTGAACTGAATTTAGCGTTCATAAATGGTTACTTGTAATCAGGCATCGGATATTTACTTAATTTTATTTGTAATTACCCGTTCACTTTAGTTTTACTGTAACTTTTTAAAGTATCAGATTAGCTAATTAGTTATCATAATTTTATTTTATATTTAGGATAAGAATATTTTGTAATATGTAGTTGAATTGCACGTCAATTGAATTACATTTAGTAGATATATTTACCTTTAAAGTGCCTTCAATTAGTTCATTTTGTTACTTAAATAGTATGTTTGAATGTTAGCCTAATTAATTAATGTAGAAATCCCTGCATTCGTTAAAACAATTTGAGTCCGTCTTCATACAGCTCCAGCAACTTCGGAGCCGACACCAAAGTTTAGGTATAAAAGCATCGGATATTCCGATGCCTGCTTAGGTATAATGTATAATTAATTTTAATTAGGCATTTATTCCGTGTCATCTCATGGACGATGGAACGTGATCGAGCTACTTACTTCTGCTGGTCTATGGGCATTTCGGAGGCCGCATCGAAAGGCGGCGGGCATTCGTCGACGCCGGTGCTAAGAACAGTCGCGAATTGCGCGCGCAGTTCTTCCCACGCTGGTATTTCCACTTGAGCTGGTTGCGGCTTTTCGGCCACACGCTTCTTTTCTGCAAAGAAAATAAAAATAAGAGACTTCGCAAAATGGAGAACGAGAATGATTTTCGGCTTTATAGATATACTCACTTTTAGATTTTGCTCTCCTCTTTACCTTTTTTTGAACAACTAGCCCCGTTTTCTTGACGTAATGTTCCAGCATTTTTAGAAACAAGTGGACCGTTTCGACTAAATCCACGAGATATGACCTGAAAACAATGCTTCATTAGATACTTAAAAATACTTAGATACATTAGAAACGGCTTGACGGATTAATTTTTGTTGAAGATGGTTATAGCATATTTATTACCCGACTACGGAGAAAGAAAAACAATACGTGGACGATGTTGCATCTTCTAGATCTATAAAAAAACTAGTACAAAAAAGTTAATTAGAAATTAACATAAAATTTACCTTGGCATTTTATTCTCGTCATAACTAAGACATGTGGTTAGAATAAACTCTCTGTATTCCAGCACATAGAAGATATTACTCTTCAGCACTTTAGCGGACTCCTTGACACTGGGGTCGGCACTCTTATCCATTGCCATCAGGGTGTTGAGCAGTTCCTTGTACGCTCTCAGGGCGAGGTGCAGTCGGCGCACCCATACGGCGAATTTCTTCTTCTCTACTTTGATCATGTCGTAGTATTTCTCCATTTGCTGTTGCACGTAGTGAAACATTGGGACTGACATTGTTTCACTAAAACACAACAGGGTTAAATTAGAGCAGTAGTGAAGCTAGGTGAAAAGGGACTTTGAAGCAAAAGAAAACTAGTGTTCTACTGAAAATTTATTTTTAGGCGAAAACGTAAATGAAGCGTCTGCTTCAGTCTTTGGCCGAACTCGAAAACGGAAACGGAAGTTCTGACATTAACAAGTTTCATTTCGCAACTTCAAAACAAACGATTTTGTTTATTTTGAAGTTGCGAAGTTAAATTGCTAACTATATTTGTAAGTATCAGACATTAAAGCGGTAATTAATAATCTTTATAAGCACGGTAAGAGCGTTCAAAACTAGTCCTGGTTTATTTACAGTTGCCATCAGATATATCGCAGCATATAAGCCGTTCATAAATATCTGAACACGACTCTTATTGACAGGGCGTTACAGTATGTACATGTTCAGATATTTATGAACGCCATATATGCTGCGATATATCTGATGGCGACTGTACATGTACTTTATTTAATTTCAATATATGTTATAATGAAAAAATAAAGTAAATAATAAATGTGACTGTGTGTGGTGTGTGTGTGTCTGTGTGACGACGCTTGGCGCAGTGGTAGAGCAACTGCCTACTGAATCGAAAACTAGGGTATTTGGATATCGTCGTCTAGTGCCCATAACACAGGTCTACTAGAGCTTACGGTGGGACTAGCTCGATTTGTGTGACGTTATCCAAGTTTTTATTCATTTATTTAAATGTTAATAATATCATTAATCTTATTTACCTGACCAGGCCCACTTGAAAGTTATGTCCCCTGTTAAACTCCATGAAGAACTTGACAGCCCACAAGTAGTATGACTCGTCATTTTGCTGAGCCTTGGATCTCACAAGGACATCCTTCACATAGTGCATAAGAGGGTTGTATGTACTGTTTAAGAATTCTATGCAGAATTCTTTTAAAAATAGCCTGGAAAAATATTTTAGTTGAACTTATTTGCAATAAAACAATCATAAATTAGTATAAGTATTCGTGTTTGTGGGTCATCCACAGATCACGTCACTATCCCCTTAACCTATTGACCGCCAAGCGGTCTAGCAATTTACCGTGCCACTGACGCCAGAGTAAAAAAAAAAAGATGTGCCCCAAAGTCAACAGGGATTGAAAAATACTTGTAGCGGTTAGAATTACAAAGTTTTTGATCATTGAAATTTGGACGGCTGTGGCCGACGTGGCGTCAGGGGCACGATTTTTTGTTGACGGCCACAGCCGACTGTGGCGCTCAAAAGGTTAAGAGCGTGGTCGGTCTGAAGTCGTCAAATAGGTATTTTAACAAAATCATTGCCGTCTCGCGTGGCCCCAGCGACTGAACCATAGGTGCAATAGAGACGACTGCTGCTGTCCAATTTTACCTACAAAAACTCCCAAATCGACGTTCTGTATTCCCGTTTTCTGCTCTAAAATTGAGCATCTTCAAATATTTTTTTGTTATGGAGTAGACCTATGCCGCTATAATTGATTATTTTTCGAAAAAACTTTTCAAATTGACCTTGTAGGCGTCTGAAATGGCGGTGAAATGTGTGTATTTCATTAGGTTTTATTTACTTTAATAATATTTTTTCAGAAAAAATAAATGACAGGACTGACTGTCTGCCTCGCCTATAAAACAACAAAAACGATCCGTCTAGACCCCTCACTTCAGAAAAAAAAAAGCGACAAAATAAAATTGTAGGTATGCGCGTGCAATTACTAGGCCACGCTCTTAAGAGGATATATCACTGCTAATTTTTCCGGCACAAAACATTTCTTTTCAATTCTGTTCCTAAAATTTCGTAGATTGGTTAAGTTTTGGAGGAAACAGACGAGAACGAAACCACTATTTGTATAACCCGGTTACTTTAAGTTTTGGACCTCATTTGTATGCGACGCCATAGTTACCAGTTGCAAACTTAACGTAAACTGATAATATGGGAGCCTAGTCAACAGTGATATATCCTCTTAACCTTTTGACTGCCACAGTCGGCTGTGGCCGTCAACAAAAAATCGTGCCCCTGACGCCACGTCGGCCACAGCCGTCCAAATTTCAATGATCAAAAACTTTGTAATTCTAACCGCTACAAGTATTTTTCAATCCCTGTTGATTTTGGGCACATCTTTTTTTTTTACTCTGGTGTCAGTGGCACGGTAAATTGCTAGACCGCTTGGCGGTCAATAGGTTAAGCTAGATCGGCTAGGGTATGTAACAGCCACGTGGCGTTTATTTAACTAGGTTTCCATCATTTCACATGTTTTAAGACATCCTGGAACATTATTGAAGTGTTCTTGACAAAAATACGCAAATATAATATGACTTTACCAGGAATATGTTTAAGGGCCTTATCACACTTGCGATTTGCGAGCGTATTTTCTATACAAATAAGCGACGCGGCGAACACGCTGCGCGATCGCCTTCATACAAAATACGCTCGCAAATCGCAAGTGTGATAAGGCTCTAACGGAACGCTATTAGTAGCCATTTATACTTTCCAGAAAAATCTTGAATTATGTTTCTGCCTCTGTAAATAGGAATTTTATTCAAAGCCTTACCTAATAGCAAAAGCTGATCTCCTTTCCATATTCCCACTTTCTGCCGGCCTGCGGTTCTTGGGCTTTGATAATTTAGACTTTTTGCCCCCACTGAAGTCTAGATTGGATATCTTGCTCAAGGGTTTCAAACAGATAATTTCATTTTCTGATATCGACTTCATATTTTGTACGACGTAAGTACCTCCGAAACGAGAATGTCTGAAAATTTAAAATGGATGATTCAGTTATTCACAACAATAACTAAAACAAGAAGAAAATTGTATTTTCGAGAAAACTCGTTGCTATAAAAAACACCGAAATCGTAATAGATGTGCCTATACTATTTTAAGAGTTACTTCGATAGGTATCTCATAAGTATATAAAAATACAACCAAACTTGAAAATAACAAAAAGCAGTATAAAATTACTAAACTATATATGGAATTTTGTATCTGTGCACTTAATACTATCGTAGTATGAAGGCCGAAGGGATCCAAATGATCGCACCTACTCGTACAACTGTGGCGAAAAATGACATAATAATAAAAACTTAACTTAGATTAAGTGTACCAGTTTTCATGCCTTGACTATAGTTCTATTATTTTACTGTGAAAAGTAAAACCTTTTGAGTGCCAAAGATGGCTGTGGCAGACAGCGGCTAATTGCTCCACTGACGCCAACGTCTGCCACACCCATCTAAATGTCAATGATCAAATTTTTTTAATTTAAACTGCTACAAGTATTTTTCAATGTCTGTTAATTTTGGAGCACTTTTTTATTTCTTTGCAGTGGTGTCAGGGGCACGGTGACTTGACATTCAAAAGGTTCATAGCCATCTTGTCAGGTATTGTGATTTTGTTTGTATTATTATATCAAACCTTGATGTCGAAAACTGTTTCACTTTATTAAGTCTTTGCTTATTTTCCGACATCCTTATAGTGAGTAATTCTTGTTCATCCCTCAGTTTCTCATCAACACTCCTCTGGAGGGCCGCGTCCGCCAAACTTGTAGGGTTTTGCTCTCGTAACAAGTGGGATATAATTTCTAGAATGTGCATGAAGTACTGTTTTTCATTTTCTGATGACATGTACAGAATTATATCCAATATACCTGATTGATTCAATGCCCATAAAACCTGAAAATAAGAATTTGATTAATCAGTAATAGAGTGATGTAACTAATAAATAATTATTATGTAAACAAAACAAAGGTAAACCATTCATATTCTTTATAAAAAGCCAGAAGGAATCTACACAAGAACAGTGAGAGGTTTTCAGCTGTAGCGTGTTGTCCATACAACCCAAATTCCACTAGCTTGCCCACTTTCAAGCAGATTTTTCAGTTTCAATTTTTTATTCCTATTGAGAAAAAAGTAAGCTAAATCTACCCTGGCTTGCCTTGCCCGAGTTTTAGTTTGATGCCAAACAAGTTTTTACAGTCATACTAAGTGTAGGGACATGGTCAAATTTCAAGTTGACATTGCACTAATTACTTATGCTAGGTAACTGTAATTGAAGCTCGGCTACAACATTTCTAGCAAGAGGCATTGGAAAGAGGTGACCAACTGGCTCAGATTCAGCTGTAAAAAATGCAGCAGGCATCCATACAAAAAAATCAGTCAAGTGCAACCAGGTGCTGAGATCATACATATCAGACAGACCTCAATTAAGGTTGTGGGCATGCCCATAGTGCCAACAATAGTGGAGTTTAGCCTGGTGGCCATAGTTGTGGTTTGGATGGATGTGAATCATCCCCCACTCTCATCTATGGCCACCTCCAGCCGCTACCACAAGCCAATGTCGTCACACCATTTAAATGTACTCAAATGATAATTCTTACTTGATCATGCACACTGGCATCATTTTCCGGCCTCCGCTCCTTGTCCAAATCAGCTGGCACATGGAGCACATTTCGTATCAGGATCAGTATTCGCTCAATCACAAGACCTGTATCTTCATCCCGTTCACTCCAATCCTATGTCAAACAATAATACAAATATGAATAAATAAATTGCTTTATTGAAGAGAATGTAACGATTTGTAATTGGAGACGATTTATCAAATTTTTGTAATATTTTTACATTCATTGCGAATTGTCTTAAAACTTGAATAAGAATTATCCATCCAACCAATACAGCCAACATACCACGTTTTGTAAATACCACATAAAAATATGAATCGATAAAAAGATTCTATACAAATACCACTTTTTGATTAATAAATGAACAATTAAAGAAGTTATAAAATAATACTTTAACCTTTCATCTGTGATTGATGAGGAGCTGCATATAAAAGGTTTAAATATAATTACACAACTTACTATTTCTAAAATCTTAGTCAATTTCTTGGCAAATAAATTCCATGTCTCAACTTTGGTAAAAGCTTCTTCTTTGTAGAACTGTAGATGTTGTAATATCTGTAGATAATTATGTCTGGCTGTCCTCTCCGTTGGCACTTCTTCTCGGTACAGCAATAGCGCAGGATTTGTTAGGTTAACCAGAAGTCTAAAGAAAAAGAAAATTAATATACCATGCAAGCTTTAAGAAGCACTATAGTTTTGCGGTTTTCCTAATTTTACCTGAGGGTCACATCAAACAATTCGGTGTTCTCCCAATGATCAATCAACATGGGCAAGAGATCAGTTTGTAACACCTTTGTTTGACCAAAATGCCTCCTAATTTCATGGTCCTCACCGTCACGTCGTAAGTATCTTATCAAGTCTTTCACCGTATTCAGAGTGTAATCGTCTATTAGGTACTTCCCTGTCTTTTTGTCGAAGGTGCCTAGAGCATTGCATGTTGCCGAAAGTTCCGCTGAGAGTAACGAACTCATTTTATTCGGGAATTGTTTTACCGTCACTAGTAACTTGACTGGTTATACATTATTTTTACGTTTCAGCTAAATATTAGTGGTTGGTTGAACACTTAAGCATTACAGAACTACAATTTTTTTTCGTCGATTCGTCTCAAAGTAAAACACTATTGACAGTGAGTGACATATCGGTTAACGTCTAAAAGCCCGCGAAATAAACCGTTTCATTCTCTAATCTCACTTTTCACTTTGACATTAAACAAATTAATCAAGCATTGTTGTTAAATAATTAGTAATATGACATGCTTTACGTTATCACCATATATGAAAACATTAATTTTTAATAGTTTTCCCATAAAATGACTCATTTATTTTATAAACCATATTAAGAATTTTATATATAACCTGCGTAGATTGGATTATTGTCGGGATTATGTTCCGATGTACGCAAGTTTGAAAATTAGACGCATACGCATGATTTTGATTACGACTACAGAATAGATAATAGTACTTATAATTGATAAATAATAATTTGTACGACCCAAAAATAATAAATTAAAATTACTTTGGAGAGTTGGTACCTACTCCCAAAAGAAAACGAATCAGAAAGTGGGTGTTATAATAGGATTCAAGTAAAAAGAGCGATGTTATCGCGCAGTAGTAATTTATAAATATCCCTCCACATTCCAAGAAAACGGATTTTTCTGTGGCTTACAAAAATTAAAAAGATGTTAATGTTTTTTTTTCTTTCTTGTCGGGTAGGTATCATAGGAAACCTATCCCAGCCATCCCAGGTGCTCATTTAATCGACTTGGCAGGGGTGCTGCCGCGCTGCTGGATAATATAAATGGCAATTAAACTAATTAAACTTTTCATAAATAGGCAAATATCTAGAAACACGCGTGTCGTGTTAAGCACTAACTTGTTAGTATGACAACACTCTGTACCTACGTGAGATTAGGTTTACTTATGTAGTGTGATTGACGTCTGTTATAAATCATCCCATTTCTTATACCTACTCATACATACACATTACACACTGTATCTTGAACAGATAACTTTTTCAAATATCCCCGGCATTTTTACCCGACTACGGCGAAGACGAAGTTATGATCTCGACCGGTATTTACAGACTAGGTATTGTCACTGAAAACAAATTATTTATCTCATGCTTTTCTTCTTTAGAATGTACCTATGCTAAGTAAGTGGATACGAAGACAGTGGACGTCTTATAGAAATCCTACGTCTCGGTACCTACATTAGAAATGTAGGTAGCCTAAGGCATTAGTAAAGTGAAGCACTTAGCTTTAATTTAAATCTAAATGGTCCTAGTGGTGTAGACGGTATTTGCGTATGCACTGTGTGGGATGTCCCATGGCTAATATGAAACGAACTTAGAAATACCTAGCTAAACCCTTAAAGACCAGCTTCGCTGGCTCTTAAGGGGTTTCTTTTTTTTGCTAGGTTCCCAGTAGGCAGTATAGTGAAACTTGTTTACTTACCTAAATGCTCAAGTAGATTAAGTATAATTCCCAACAAACCTATTTACTTAGTTGGATAAAGAGAAGTGGTTATTAACTTAGTTAAGTAGGCACATAATATTTTCATAGTCGTCCTTGCTGCATAACTCGTAGATTCAACTTTCATTTAATTATCGACACTGCAGAAAAACGAGGTAAGTACCAATTTTAAAGAACTCATTCGGCGTTGGAACCCATAGGGGTAGGAGAGTGCCAGTTTTGATACTTGGCTTGGATTATGTTGGTTTCTTCATGCGTGGTCCAGATAAAATTCCTGTCATTGTGAGCGCGTAAAACAAATTTGAATGCCTTCGGCTTCTGGTATCAATTTACGAAGGATCTACCCATATACCTAACACTTCCCTACAACATTTCTATTAAGGACGATCTTCGTGGGAAAACGCGCACCTTTCAAATAGGCGTTCATTTAATTATTTTTAACGTTAACCCATTTTCGTTTTGTAATAAATGGTTACATTTAAAGGGCTATTTTAATCAGTTTATTAACACAAATTTGATGCCTTGTTCAGTAACTGTTAGGCACTTAGCTATTCACACGCTATTGAATGGAAGGGAATAGAAAACAAATGAGGCGTGTAATGTAATCTCGTCTAACTCAAAACCACCTCAAAACTATCCGATATCATTCTTAATTTGTAAAAAGAATAGCTGGCTTGTTGCTGTTCGCACGCTCCCCCTAGGCGAGTATGTAATGGGGTTAAGGAAATTATACGAAGTTTGTTTCGAGTTATTCGACATCCAACACTTTCAACCTTATTTAGTCTAGAGTACCATAAAAGTTGCACACTCTTTGAGGTAAGTAGCCACCAACATTGCAAGGTGTTCTTCGTCAGACCATCATTAGTGTTGTAATTTACAGACTAAACTAATTCTTAAGATCAAAAAACTGAAACCCTACTAAGCTGAAACATTCAAGGAGTCGTTCCTTTTAACTTCATCCCTCTTTTTGCCCCTTTTATAAACCTTTTTGGACACAAATGCAATATTGCCGGTGGAAATTAGGCTCAGCCTTAACTTTGCGCCTTACCCCTCCGAAATACGTGACGGGGGTGCTTTCTGGATATCCGGCAAACCTCTTAAGGTGATGAAGTATTCTTTTTCTGCGCTTAAATGTTTTGTTTCAAAATCTTGCTTATATTTTGACTTACATTATCTCAGAAAGGGAGATTAATAGAAGTGACTTTAGGCAAAAGACAATAAACTTAAACACAAGCCGTACGTTCGCACGTTTTAGTATTATGTAAGATCCGAAGATTGCTTGCATTAGACTTCTATGGAAGTTTAAAGGTGTTTCAGTTTATAGAAAGTTCTTTATGTTACCCTACCAAGGAGATTTTTGTAACTATGGTGATATAAGGGCATATGGCCCTATTCTAACGGTTCTTAATAACGAAAAACGGCAGACAAAAGTACCTACTTATTTGTCGAATTAATTTTTGAACAGTAGGTAATTACATAACACACTAGCAAAAACGGATAAAACCGGTAACTATGCAGGTACTCAGTCAGCGCAGTGCACGCATTAAACCCAAATCCGCACAGAATCCGTCCCGTCCCCCCTGGCCGGCCGCCAGTGGTCGCCACGCTCAGGACACCATTTGGCACGACACCAATAACCAGGGGATTATACTCGATAGCCGCCACGCTGTCTAAATACAACGGCCATAACTAACTATGAGCCTTGAACATACTTACTGTCTTTTACTTTTGGCCGGTTGTATTGCTCTAGTCACTTAGGCTCTTGAATCTGGTTTCGACTAAATTCTACGCGAATACGTAACTGCATAATTATACTTGTGCCGTCCTGTTGTCATTTATTTGGAGAAGGATTTATAATTCGCAGAATTATTTAGAAGACTGTTTCATTCACGGTTATGTGCCAGGAATGTCCCGACAGGTTTCGGTCTTGTAAAAAAGTTCCAGATTTTAAGACTATTGCAACATGGGGCGTGGCACCAAAAAATCTAATTTATACGAACTAGATTCATAGACATAAAAAACGAAGTCAAGGTGACATGGTAATACAGATTTGACTCTAAACGACCAGTAAAATTTTGATCTCTGATCTCGAACACCTACCACTACTTCATAATAAGGCCTTTAATGCTTTTAGGTACCTATTAATTCATAGGTTCGATAGTCAGGTCTGATTGACTGTATAATGCGAACTACCAAATCTGTGCCATGTTTCAATGGGAACTTTGCATCCATCAGTGTGAAAGGCCGATTGGGCAGACGGGTGGTTTATGGGTGTTCGGTGGACGCACTCTGTTTGAATTAGAGCGATTGTTTGGGTGATACATGATACTGGATGGCCATTGATGGATATTATTCGATGGCTCTCATTGCGAAACGAAACTCAGTGATTTACTAAATGCGTGCCCACACCTGACGTGCCATAAAGGCGGCTATCCGGAAGGCAGAGAAAAGCACACTGATGCGAAGGCTGAAAAGCATACTGAACGTTGCGTGAGGCACGTGGTACCTAAGCCCGTCTTGGCGATGTTCATGCTCTATTACAGGTGAACTTATCCATATCGGCCAAAGATAGATAGATATTTATTGCTCTCATATAGTGTACAGATGTCTTAATTCTGAAGATTATCTATAGGTAGAGTCTGGCTTAGCGAAATAATGTTGACACATTATATTTCCTTGTGGTATTACCAATTGTCTATGATTTAAACAATTTAGTAGGTGGATCCTCTATAAATAATTTTGATACTTTATGTACTAGTTCTAATTCTAACATTCCGATGGAGTTGAAATTTGGCATAGTACGTATGTAGGTAATTTGTTTAACCGACTTTGCATGTTTTGTTTCCGAAGTTATAATTACACCTGGCCATGATAGATGTCACGACATGTCTCAGTTTTATCCTAAATTTGATTGCAATATTGATATTAGATGACGCTAGTAATTCTAGTTTTATGGTTGACATAATGTAGATTTGATGTTTAGTTTTATACAAATATTGGTGTATCAATTTCATAATAGATGTCGCTGACCCGTGTAAGGGATCCGCTGCATCACGCTATTAAGATTTCTCCTGTTTTCATTACTCCGCTCGAATATATTATAAAATCAATCCAAAAGAACTAGTGAAAAGTAGTATATAACCAGTGTAATAGTAGTATCTACGGGAAATTAAACGTTACAGAAGCAAAGTGAAGTTTAAATTTTATTCATAATTTTATTGGTTATGGATTAATATAATGATGGTATAATCGAGCTAGTCTTATTTACACTATTACATTTAATTTTTCGCCTTGTATATGGTTAGAAAGTGTAAACTTATGTGTTTGTCGTTGACTGTACTGAACATAATGGTAGAAATTACGTGAGCTGACAATGAGTGCACGTCAACATAATTATATTTAACTTATTTCCAAAGTTACCTTACGTGTGTATAAAAAATCTAAAATATTTTCTAGTATCAAGAGATATCAGATTTTTTAAATTTCCCACCAAAACTTTGAGTAATATGTATTTCATTAGCCCGACTATATACCTATCATGACACCCTGTAAGAGCATTGCAATTCAATTGCATTGCATTAGTTTATGGTTTAGAAGTTATTTCACTGTGTAATAATTATACCGAGTGAGCAGTATGAAATGTCTATTTCATATTTACTTTAATATTTTAAAATCAAATTGAACTGGCACATTCAAAATTCAATGCAAAACAGTTAGAACTCAGAGTTTATCAATACATTATCAATAAAACATAAACCTTGGTTGAATATTTTCAATCTATTATAAATGGTTCTTTTGATGCTCGTCAATTTTTAAATTGTTTAATCCATTTCAAATATTTCGGCCCTTTGCCACTCTTCTGATAAACATCCTTTTGATCTCTCGAAATTGTTATTGATTTTGCGGTCGGACCGAGCAAACTGTTAAATGTTTGGTGTGTATTACTAGGTTTTTATCATTTACCTATTACAAGTAGGTACCTAAATAAAGATACAAGGTTTCAGATGTCAGAAGAAATGATAGAGAGGCATATCTTTGACCTATAAATGTGACGTTTTCATTTCAACCAAAAGGGTCCACTTTGTCGCTTACCATGAGGACGAAATTTGTTTGCGTACTTATCTTACACATGGCATACCAATACGGTATACCAATAACCGGCAGCATAAAACCGACAAAATTAATATATCTATAGTGTACCTAATATGATAAATAAATATTGGACAACTTCACCCGAATCGATCTAGTCCTAAAGTAAGCTCTAGTAGGCTTGTGTTAATTATACGACGATATACACACATAATATAGAACATCCATGACAAAGGGATTCGAACCCATAACCGTCGGCTCAGTATTTACTTGGGGTCGGCCTTCCTTGTTCTCAGCTTCCATTTAGCACGGCCTTGTGCTACGTATATGTTAAGACGAGCCTCTATTAGGTCTCAGTAGGCAGCCTATCCGAACCTAATACATTGAGTCGACTTACGCCTTGAACCACTTGAACATAAAGACAGAAATGAATAGCATAGAAACTTAGTTTAAAGTGATTTTTGTTTTTTAAGCATCGACGTTTTAGAAGGAACAGATACACTGTAGGTATCACTCACTTATAGAAAACCTAACCGTTTCACTTAATCCTTATTTATCCTTTTACGTGCCGACAGAGAAACAGCAATAGATTTTTGGAGTGTAGATTAATATCTTGAACGAGAGAGACATAGGTTAATATTTACCTCGGAAAATTAACCTAAGCCACACGGGAAAAGCTGCAGTCAAAAACCCAGTACCTAAAGCCAAAAATTCTGGTAAAAAAAATACAAAATTCAAATAAAATTAAAATGCCGACTAGTGAGCGATTCTACTTTACTTTCACACTATTTAACTAAGGTATCGACCAACGTTTTTGCAGGCGCAAAACTTTCCGGAAAATAAAAAGGGTTTGCCTACCGTTGAGAGGGTTCCGTACTCTTTGGGGAGCGCGTACAATGAACGGAACATAATGAAACTTATCCCCGTGGCGATTGTCATATAAATAGTTTAGGGTATTACTTACCGACCGTGCCTGGGTGGATTTCAACCGCTCGAGCGGAATAACGCGGATATTCGAATCGAGCGAAGTTATATGGCTATGATATCGCTGCAAGTCAGACAAACCAGTTATTACCTTACCGTAGACTGGTTCCATTAATTCACGGAGTACCAATAGTACCACCAATCATTTCAATTCCTAAACTAGGCAGCAGGCAGTATAAGAAGTTGTTTCTGAACGACTCGTGTTCAAAAACATGTATCGTGGGTCGAAATAACCCTAGTTACTACGGTTCATAGGGTTTCTGGATGCGTAACAGCGACCGGAGATTACAAATACCTTAATTAATTTACACAATATTAAATGAACATTTTTGTATTCGTTTAACTCGTAAAAGATTTAATTGGTCACAATTTGAACGGTACAAGATCGTTAATCAATATGATTCAATTTTAATTGGTGGACTGTGCTCTTTAATTAACTCAGTCTGAATTTTGATGTATTGTATAAATAATTGTATAATACTTGTAATTAAGGATAAATACGAGTAGGTAATTAAGTTGTACAGGTACCTACACGTACGTAAAATGTAAATTAAAGATAGGTGGAATAGTAGATTGCTTGACAAGGGGGCTAAAATAAGCTATCGTGACGCAAAGTGATTTTTGGACGAGCGAACGAAGTGAGCGAGGACAAATATAACCTGAGTGCCATAATGTCCTTTACCCTCTTGTTAAACACTCTGCTTTTCACTTCCACTGCGAGAAAATTATCATTTATTATTAACCTAGGCTACAATTCAAATTGTTGTGACATAGCGGGCATAGACCATTGTAAGATCAGGAAAACGCCTGAGACCATCAGATTGTAAATATAGAATGTACGAGTAGAAGGGAAGGAGCAGCATCTTTCACAGGAGAATGTTTGAAAAAGTGTCCAGCGGTAAGCAGTAGGTAAATAATAGATCTAAAAGGCGGGTGCCCGACGTTTCATATAACTTCACTTAATCTATTTTGGTTTGATATACCATTGCTTTGTATAATGTAACGAATGGTATAATATCGTTTTAGATAATTTGCAAATGATCTAATGGAACAATTGATATAATGGTTTATAGGTATAATTACTCTTAGTATAATGTACATTTACTATATTTATTACTTGGTATAAAACGTATTTATCATAATGACTTACTTGATATAATTCGTCAATGCTATAAACTACAGAAGATATAAGTTGATTTTACTATAACCAAAAAAGGTGGTTCCGACTAGATATATTAGGCTGTCACCCCCTATATCACCTTAAGGCAGGTCCAACTTGGCTTAGGTTAGGTACGACGACGAGCGAAGCGAGGAGGAGTGTTAGGTTGAACTGCGACCCTAACGAGCGAGCGAAGCGAGCGAGCCGCGCAGGTCCGACTTGGCTTAGGTTAGGTACGACGACGAGCGAAGCGAGGAGGAGTGTAAGGTTGAACTGCGACCCTAACGAGCGAGCAAAGCGAGCGAGCCGCGCAGGTCCGACTTGGCTTACGATTTCTAACATTACCTATTTCACCTTAAGGCAGTATTTATATGAAAACGCTATTATTCTAAATAGTATGTATGTTAAACAAATGTATGTGATAAATATGTTATACGAAAGTATATTTATGCATATTGTCAATTATGTCATTTAGCCTATTATATCAATCGATAATTAGAGAAAAGCAAAATATAGGAAAAAACCATTATATGAAACGTTACATTATATGAAACAACTTTATATCAATCGATTGTATATCAAGTAATTGTTAGTTTATCTGAAATTATATGAAACATTACGGACCCCTAAAAGGCTCCACAAGCGGCGCTGGAGAACCTGGAGTAAGTGAAACTATCTACTGTCCATAAACTGTAGGATATTAAGCCTCAAATTATGGAGGGTAGAGGTATTTTAACTCTGCGTTGTGAAAACAATGGAGACTCGTGATTGATTATTGTGTAATTTTTTTATAAGAAAATGTTTAAAATAGAAGAAAAATTGTGAAAACGGATCATCGTCCTTCCGTCATAATGTGGGTTCCTCGTATAAGTTTTGACATTCAAAAAAGTAGCTACATTTATCTGTCAGGGACAGGAAACTAGCCTAGCTCTCTTGCAACGCAAGCGTCGCTAGCGGCACCAATTTAACACCTTTCAACGAACTCTTTTGGATATAATTATGAAGATTCTGCTCCTCCTCTGAGTGTAGACTCCGTAATCGAAAACATTTCATCAATCAATCAATCAATAATTTTATTTCGGATAATTCCATATTTGGTTAGTAACAATAGTAAACATAAATCTATGTTAGTGTTAATCAATAAATAATAATAATAATTCGAACAAGTTTAGTTGGACGCCCTGTGCAACATATCCTAGTGTTGTAGGTAGGGGCCGTCCAGGGGCGTCGCCACCGTCTGCAGGAGGCTGTTCAGGCTGCCGCGCAGGCGCCTCATCAGAGACGCGACGCGCGTTCGCATTATCGCATTAAAAGTCATCCGTGCGCGCGTCGCAAAACATTCCTGATGCACCGCAATGGTGCGGCAGCCCTAACAGCATCCTAAATCCATTATTATATTGGACGCGTAGGGCGCTATAAGCTTTTTGAGTATAGTTGATCCATAAGCTGCAAGTGTAAAATGATTGACAGAACGCCTTAAAAAGGGTAATCTTCACGGCGCTTAATACACCTTGCAAACCTAGAGAGCGCCCTACGCTCCCTCTCTAAGTCTTTATTGTCACTTAAAGTCTCGGTAACCCAGTGGCCCAGGTACTTGAACTCCACTCCATTATACATTTTGGCCGATCTGATCAGGTTGGTTTATTTTTAATTGTCCGTGTGTAGTATTTAGCTAGCGGCAATCAAGTTTCTTTTTTTACTTTCTTAGTTTTTTTTATTATCATATGATTTGGTTTCCACTTAAACTCCGTAGGCCCGCTTCGATGATGGATACTTTTTGAGCAGGAGTAGTGAAAATATTATTTTTATAAAACACTATGGAGCGTGCCCGCAGCTTCGTCTGCCTTACCTTTAGTCGGGCAAGAGTAAACTCGTGGGACCGTTAGTAAGCTTATTTTGATAAATTTTACCTGTATTATACTTGAAACACTTAGATTGATTCACCTGGGTGAATCAATTATACTAATAGTATCCTTTATTTACTTTGTGCACCTAGTGAGTGCATCAAGTTTACTAAAAGTTGACTTGATGCACTCGTCTGCGGGCATGGGTGCATTAAGTTAACTTTTGGTGTATTGGACACACCCAGTGGGTGCATCAAGTTTACTAAAAGTTGACTTGATGCACTCGTCTGCGGGCATGGGTGCATTAAGTTAACTTTTGGTGTACTTTACACACCCAGTGAGTGCATCAAGTTTACTAAAAGTTGACTAGATGCACTCGTCTGCTGGCATGGGTGCATTAAGTTAACTTTTGGTGTACTTGACACATTGGCCTTTTTTGGATTTGCTAAGAGTTCGTTTTTTTTTATAAGCTACCAATTAAACAAACTGGATTTGGCTTTCGATCAATAATCGTGAATGGTGTGCGTGTGGATTAATTGAGCACCCTCCTGAAATAAAAATAAAATGCTGTTCATTTAGCAAAAGTTCTAAAATAAATGGAAAACTAATCTGAATTTGTAAAAAAATAAATGAAGATTATATGTGCTTTAACGTGTGCTCACTCAGTTCTCACAAACTACTAATGAAATCTGCGAATGTGTTCATTTAACATATAATTTTTATATACATAGTACTCAGTTTTTTACCGACTGTACTTTCTTACTCAAACGTTAATTGCTCATCAAGACCAATCAGACGAGCCCAAGCACTTCTGCTTTTTAGGACTTCTAACAGCCATCTTCAGCTCCAAGATACCAATTTATTGTACTGTCAAAATTTTATTAATTTTTTGGTTACAAACTAAAGTAGCTGGTTATCACGAGGCCCTCAGTTAGTAAGTGATATCGAAAATGCTAATAAAACTTAACATTTAACCAAAATTTTGAATTGTTGGCTTCAATATTGGCTGAGATAAAATTGTCGCCCGTCGTATAAAACGCGATCCCGAACACGTGTTATAAATACAACTTCAGGTATTTTTCATTCAGAAAGCAATTCGGTAATATGGGGTAAGTCAACTTGAAAGTGATAATGACATTGTCATAAACACTTTATTTTTAAGTGCCTTCGTAATTAGTCAAAAAATAATGCATTCACGCTTAGGTATTGATCGAAAGCCAAATCCAGTTTGTTTATTAATTAGCTATAAAAAAAAGACTAACTCTTAGCAAATCTAAAAAAGGGATTTGTAGACATTGTCCTTAGTAACACACTGGATGTGTCAAGTACACCAAAAGTTAACTTAATGCACCCATGCCCGCAGACGAGTGCATCAAGTCAACTTTTAGTAAACTTGATGCACTCACTGGGTGTGTAAAGTACACCAAAAGTTAACTTAATGCACCCATGCCCGCAGAAGAGTGCATCAAGTCAACTTTTAGTAAACTTGATGCAATAACTGGGTGTGTAAAGTACACCAAAAGTTAACTTAATGCACCCATGCCCGCAGACGAGTGCATCAAGTCAACTTTTAGTAAACTTGATGCACTCACTGGGTGTGTAAAGTACACCAAAAGTTAACTTAATGCACCCATGCCCGCAGACGAGTGCATCAAGTCAACTTTTAGTAAACTTAATGTACCTACCGCCTACTCAGGTGCACACAGTTTACTTGAAATATCGATAAAATTTATTCTAATACCGAAAGTCTATTAAATGTACTTTTAGTTTACTTGATTCACCTGGGTGAATCAAGCTGAGTGTTTCAAGTATACTACAGGAAATTTTATCAAAATAAATTCAAAGGGTAATTAAATTATGAATTAGGTATTTCCATTATAAATGAAAGACTATCATTTTTATTACCAACACATTTAAAGTGTGCCGTAACAATTTGTCTGCTTAAACTAAATTACTTACAGTATAAAACAAGCACAACACAAAATGAACGCCAAAAATCACGAACTCTAAAAACTAGACGTTTTTGGCGACCACCCTACCTGTTTCCATTTTTCCTATTTGCCACTTCCGCCCAGTAAACAGTTAAGGGTGCCCACGTTTCATAAACTTTTATGCAACCCATTCAAATAAGTACCTCCTCATTAAAAGTCGTTGGTAAATCAGATGTTAAACGATAGACACTGGAGGGCGCCTCCCTGCACTAACTGCCACCATCCTGCGTTCATTAAAACCCGGCTAAATTGTGAACGCTGTGTTGCAGTTTTTTTACCTTTTAACGTTCCATTCTTCTTGTATTCTGCTTTTGTTAAATTGAAGCTGGAGAATTTGATGCTGGTCAGACTAATTTATTATTCATAAAAAGATTGAACACAGTGAATAACATTCATACTTGGTAGTCGAAGCAATGTTTGTTTTATACCCAATTTACAATGCACAAGTGCAGTTTTATTACTTTGTCGAGTCAAATTTAGCTGAAATCCTACCGGCTGGCATAAAATTGATTAGCATAGTCCCTTTAGGTTAGTTTTATTACAATTCTGTAAAGTTATCTGTTTCAGAGTAAAACTGAAAATTAAGCCGAATGACGATTATAACTTAAAATTTTATGCAACTGTTAAATATGGATCCGATTGAGCTACAAGGTTCTCGGCTCGGCTTGGCGTTCAAGGTTCAAGGTTCAAGGCTAGTTTTCGAATTTAGTGCTCTTTTTTACCCCCCAAAAAAAAAGCAGTGTTATAAGTTGAATTTCTGGTTCTGTGTATCTTTGTATCTCGGGTGGTCCGATTTGAATACGGTTGTTTTTAATCGAAAGCCTTGTCGGTCATGATGGTTCACTCGCTACTTGGTTGGGTCGGGGGTTTAAAATTTCGTATTTAGGTTATTTTAGGTATTCAATTAAATCAATCATTGTTGTGATCAGGTTTGATGTATTAGATATTTAAAAACCTACTTTGCCACACATGTAAAATAACAAGGCATAAACATTGTGTGCCAAATTTTTATACCGCCTATTTTGAAATGACTTTCTCGTAATGCACTGATATTTTCATGCCGTAGAGAAATATTACATTTTGATAAAATCACACTGATATGTCAATTACCAAGACTCAGGTAAGGGTGGCTGCATTAGACATACGCGAGTCTGCCGAGAAAAAGCAAAATAAATTCACAGTATGTCTTCAGCTATACCTACGCGGGTTCGCCGAAGCTACTCAGTGAAATAACAAGATTTTTTGTTCAGATAATTTCCGATTTTATTAGCTCCATCTAAAGCGTGGTATGGAGCAAGATTGATGATTCTCGTGTCTCCATTTTATTTCCCCGCGGATAATCTCGTTGTCTCCAGCTTAGAGGACATGTGAGCCGGAAATACGACAGCAATTTTCCTCCAACTATAGAAAAATGAGGAACATTTAGCGTTGCGTTTGGGTGCCCACGAGTGGGCACGTTTACAGGGCTCAGGATTCCAGAAACAGTTGGTGGAATAAAGGATGCGTTTAATTGACAACATTTCATATTTTTAAGACTATAATTTTATTACTTTTCTGAATTCTGCTTAAAAAGATGAAGTAATCTCTGTTTTTATTTATTTTCTGAGATGATTATTTACTTTATTATTAATTTATAAAAACATACTCATTTTAAAATGTGGCAACACAGAAACCAGAACTTAATGGAACGGTTACTTTAGTCGGTTTTCTTATTAAAAAAAAACTTAATCAAACTCGGTATGCATCTGTCACCTGTCAACGTCAAATAAAAAAAAAATTTTTTTTTTCGCTCTTTGGTTTAGACAACAACCCTATTCAGCCCGTATTGTCTTAGATTGTAGTTATTTGATGTATTTTCTTATATTTCTTTAAATACAGAAGAATAAATTCAAAGATTTTTTTTTAAGGTACACGACTTAAATCCCTGTCGATCTCTATATTAATTTCCACCTGTTATAAATATGAAGTGTTGTCAATTGCTGTATTTGCTGTCTCCACAGTCGAGGAGATGTTCCTGGAAAAAGATTTAGTCCGGGTTAAAGTTTCAAATGTATTAAAAAAGCATTGGTCCTATTTTTGGGGTTCCGTACCCAAAGGTAAAAAACGGGACCTTATTACTAAGATTCCACTGTCCGTCCGTCGCGTCTGTCTGTCTGTACAGCTGTCACGAGGCTGTATTTCATGTTCCGTGATATATTTGGAATTTTCACATGAGGTGTATTTCTGTTGCCACTATAACAAGAAATACTAAAAACAGAATAAAATAAATATTGGGGCTCCCATATAACAATCGTGATCGGTTGCGTTAACATTGCACCTTATTTGTATGCAGCGCCATACATACCAGGTGCACACTTAACTTAACCCGGCCAGTTAAGATTGGAAGTGTTTGTACGGAGTCCGACTCGCATTTGGCCTGTTTTTTGATACGCTGTTTTTCCTTGTATTGCTTTATAAGAAATCAAAGGTACCTACATCAATTTGAAAGATTTGATGCGAATAAAGGACGTGTTAACTGTTTAACTCTGAGATCACTTTCGTCGCGCGCGGTATTCCTGGAAACTCTTTAGCCTGGGAAGGTCCTTTTACTATTTTACACGTGGCTTATAAAGCAATGTAATTGTTTCCGAAACACAATTAGGAACAAAGGATGTGTTAAACTTTAATTTAATTGCTGTCGCCAGTGGTGGAAATATTCCTGGAAAACTTTCCTTTAGGGTTTGGTGTGAAAATTTATATCTTTCCCATTTTTTTACACGTTGTTTATAAAGCAATCAGTGCAGTCTCGGGGTTCCTGGAATACTTAATGGAAATAAGGATGCGTTAAACTTTAATAAACAGGGAAGTGCAAAGGAAAATCCTAACTTGCTTCAGCAGGAAAAAATATATTTCCCATTTTATTACACCAGTTTTTTAAGACCCAGATTCCTGAAACACTTCATGGGACTAAAGGACGCGTTTGACGGTAATTGCTGTCTCTCATGGTGATGGCAGGAGCGGACATTCCTGGAAAATTACTCGCCAGGTTCAGTTTGAGTTGTATGAAGAATACTCAAAGTTCCTTTCTTGAAAATAATAGCAGTAAACTCCGAGATATTCACCTTCGATTTGAACTTGTGGCAGGATCTCGGCCAAATTTCAAGCTACAGCTATGAATTTCAAACTTTGTATTTATTTATGTTTAGTTTTATTGGTATTTTCCACCATTGGTCCGCTACTTGTGACGGGGGTGTTTTAAAGTTTCAATTCATGTAATTCCCATTTATTTACACGTATTTTATTTAGCAATCTAAGGGTGCTCTCACACCGCGAGAATTCTTTTGTAATGTAACAAAAATGGTAGTATCAAATGTCATTTGTTTTTTTTTTGATACATTATACAGGTAAACGCTCGCAGTGAGAAGCACCCGTTAACCGTTAATTACTATCCAAAGGCGGGAGCGATATTCCTGGAAAATATTGACTCCGGTTTCAGCTTCATTTGTATGAAATATATTAACTTAAAATTCTGTTCAAGAATTAAATAAAATAGTTTAAACGAATTATATCAGTACATATTATTCACGTCCGTTCCCAATGCTTCGGAAGCTTTTAAGCTTCCGTTCACGGGTAGAATATGGGAAAAACATGTTTACTCTCTGTTTAAGTTACATTTGTGCAAGCTACCGTTTTATCACAAAGACTTTAATGATCAGAATTGTAAATATTCAACATGTAGTACCTACATATAAATGGCAGATGGGTCGCTGGCTCAAATGTTTGCCTTTTGACGAGTTCAATTTTGAACATTGTCATTGAAATTAAATCTTATTTTAACTACCCTGAAAATGTAACATTGAACCCTGTAATATTGGGCCAGCAAAGTGTAACGACTGCTGTGCGATGTTAGTATACTTACTAAATAAAATAACAGGCCCTAAAATGTATTTATTTTAAAGTGTTGAATAATCCCATGGTTAGATTGTAGTCAAGTAGATATTTCAAGTTGACATTCTACGTAACTTTTTTTTATAAATTGCCCGCACTAAACGCCTGGCCTTTTGTCTCGTTAGCTACGTATTCCGCGGTAAGTGCTCCATTGGCGCTCTTTCAATGCGACTATCATTAAAGAATTTCAACCACTTTAACGACACATTAATGGATGGCTGCTTAAAAGGATTTTATAGCCGTTAACCGAATAATTCAACGTCATGCCTGGAGTTTTTTCATGCGGATCATTCGATCTCAGATGAGACGAATTTCTCGGAATCTGTATTGTTAGTGAAATGACAACAACGCTGTTTAGATGTGCCCCACCGCCCGTGGGCCCCTCAGATGTAGATCCGAGAAATTGACGTTGTTTCAACGTCAGTTTCAAAACCCCTCGGTCTCCCCTACCAGCCTGGCCACTTTTCAACATTATATGACTGGTGGTGGAACTCCTGTTTATTTTTAGGTAATATCAAGGAAAAAATACCTATATCTTAGCTAGTACGAACCGTTTTGAAGAGTTTCAAGTTTTTTGACAACTTTTATTTGGTTGAGTTAAACTTTAAGTCCTACTATACTGGAGTATGAGGCAACATTTTAAAAATATTGGCTTATGGGAGTCATGAATACAGAATATAGCACCAAAGGAAGTTCTTTCTCACTGGAATGCGACTAACGCGTATGCAACGCTATGACTGGCTATTTTACTGACTACACGCGACGAACAAATACGGAGGACACATCTGGTGTACTTGTGCGTGTTGTTGTGTTAAATTAGCGCGGTGTGTGAAAGTAATTTGTTCTAACAAAACAGTTTATTTTTATGGAGGTCAGAATGTGCGGTTCTTGAACGTATCATGGAGGGTTTATGATATTTCGGCGTAAACATTTGGTTTACGCTAGCCACAGACCACCCCCACTAGACGGAGCATGTTAGGCGACCCGCGCGCACCAACGATATGGTACGGCAGAACATTAAAGTATCAACACGGCGGCCACCGTTTAGTTGCGTTCATGTTTACGAGGTCTCTCTACACCACTTAACACTACAATTTAGCATGTTATTTATTTAATTTCTTTTTTCGTTGACGTACGCATGGATCATAAACAAGGACGCAACTAAACGCTGGCCGCCGTGTTCATACTTTAATGTTCTGCCGTACCATATCGTTGGTGAGCGCGGGTCGCCTTACATGCTCCGTCTAGTGGGGGTGGTCTGTGACGCTAGCAGACGTTACTGCTACATAAAATAATTCGTCCAGCCGTTTCAGCGTAATGAGTTGACAAAGAACTTCTTACCAACATTACGGTGCTTTCTGGCGCCACACTGCTGCGTCGCGCTGTTTAGATTTTTCCTGTAATAATTACCCCTCTCGATAGAAAACTGATTTTCAATACAATTTTAGAAATCTCTAATAGTAGTAGGTAGGTACCTATAGATAATATTGATGGCGTCTTTGGCTTCTACGGCACTTCAAACGCTGTATGAGTGTTTGAGCGATCAACAGGTCCCAATACCTACTTTTTTGTGCATTTGTTTTTTTTTTACTACGATAGTTACAAACAAGCATGTGGCCCGCCTGGTGTTAAGCAGTTAACACAGCCCATAGACGCTTGCGCCGCAAGGAGCATCACGCGCGCGTTGCTGACCCTTTAATGACCTATTCACTCCCCTTTTGAAGAACCGCATACTGTAACTCCGTGTATCTTCATTGAAACAATCTTATTAAATTTCAAATTTATATTAAAACTGTTTGTTGTTTATTAGGAGCTTGATGAACCGTACACACAAAAGAACTCTTTGCTGCTAAAGAAAAATTAAAAGTGTTTTTCTTTTTTCAGGGCTTCAGATTACTTAGCTTAACTAGTATTTTCTGCGAAACTACGGAGCAGTACCTGCATAAATAATGCAATTAGATATACTGTTTTTCGCAATATTTACTCCATGTGAATTTTCAATTGAAGCGTACCTAATGAAGTTGATATTTTAATGAATTCTAAATAAGTTTACGATAGGAGAACCAATTTTGGTCTAATTCATTAGAGTCTGGCTAATGAAAGTTGAGACTAGAAAATAGCGGCAAATTTAAAAAATCGACGTGTTGCAACACCGTGTATAGTGCGAAAAAATAATAATGATATTTGACCAAAAAATATAAATTTCTTACTAGTATAGTCACATATATACCAGATTTGTCGATGTAAGTTTCAAAACCAATCTGTGAAAATTTTATCTGTCTAGCTGTCACGGTTCACGAGATACAGCCTGCTGACAGACGAACGGACGGACAGCGAAGTCTTAGTAATAGTGTCCCGTTTTTACGGAACCCTAAAAACACCTTTAGGCAGATTATATAGTAGATTAATTACATTCTCATCCGTAATTAATCTATAATGTGTGTAAGAAAATATGTTTTTTTTTCCAGAAAGTGAACCAAATTCATGGATCTTCGCACATGAATTTCGTTTTATGTAAAGCCATTTGCGCTTTTTTATGAAGTTAAAGCCACTTAACGCGGAAAATGTACAGGTTATATGAAATAAAACTCAACTTTGGGTTATTGTATATTTAAGAAGAATAATTAAAATCACTCTCCAAAATCTCAATTTCCATTGAATCCTCCGAAGTGCTCGAGCTGCTACCTCCCACACTAATAATAAATTTATCTATCATGTCTTCTTTGATGTTGTCCCTCTCTTTATATTGATTTTCAACGTTAATGACGTGATTGATCATTTTTTTCCAATCATCTGCTGTTATACTTGCAAAAGAATCATGGATCAGTTTTTCTGTGTCTTGTGCAGATAAACCTATGTTCTTCTTGGCAACTTTCCTTTTTGCTTGACTCCATATTAACTCGATAGGATTCAAATCACAGTGGTATGGAGGCAGGCGTAAAACTTCATGGCCATGTTGCTGAAGTATGTGATCGGCTTCATACACTGGCTCTGGCTTGTATTTATCAACAAGTACTAACAATTCATCTTTTTTGTGATATTCTTCATAGTGAATATTATTGGCTGTAAGCCACTCTTTGATTTCGGGTTTATTTGTCTGAGTTGTTGGGGCTTTATTCTTTACAACACTGTGGTAACTGGCATTATCCATAACTACCACACTAGGTTTGTATAAATTTGGTATGAGTTTTTCTTCTAACCATTTATTGAAGTTGCTGGCGTTCATGTCATGGTGGTAATCAGCCAGTTTGGATTTCGTGCTGTAAACTAGAAGAGCATTTGGGACAAAACCATTTTCATGCCCAGCGTGCACAACAATGTGTCTTTTCCCAGATGAAATGCTTTCAACTGCACCACTTGTTCCCGGCCCTTGCCATGATTTTGTAGGTTTGTAGTTTTTGTGCACATAGGTTTCATCCAAATACACAATTTGTTTTCCTGCTGCACGTTTCTCTGCAATCTCCCGAAGGAATCTATGCCTCCATGCCGCAATGTCATAGCGTTCCATTAGAACATACCGTTCATTCTGGTTTTTTTGGAACTCATACCCATTTGCTATTAAAATCCGCCTTAGTGTTTCTTTGCAGCCAAGGAAATTTATGCTAGTCCGCAACTCCACCAGGAGGCTGCGCAGTGTTGGTACTTCCTTTTTGACAGTATAGAATTCAGTAATCTTATTTTTAATAGCGTCTATGTCAAAGCTATCTAAATTTGACACTGTAGGCTTATGGGGCCGCTTTTTGCCTGGAGTATTCCACACATTATTGTTGATTCCACCTTCATATTTTATTCTCTTGAGGGTAGAGACACTAACTTCTGCAAAACAAAATAAAAGTATATGGTTACACGGTCTCATTTGATAGATATTAAATAATCAATATATGTATATTAGATGACTTGTTTGGACTAGCAGGTTGTGCCCCTCGCTATAAAAAGCTGGAAGTCCCAGGTTTAAACCCCCATAAGGGCATTTATTTTATGCGATGAGCACAAGCATTTGTTCCTAATGTTAAATGTTTTCTATGTAATTAAATATGCACTTGTTAGATTGAGATAAAGTTGAATTGTCCGAGATTGTCCCCAAATATTTATTATTAATTCGTTCGTGGTTCATTCGTCAATTACCGGTAAGAGACGACAATTCTTCAAGGTATTGATTTTCATTTCTTATACGCGACTCTTGTTCCAGGTCTTTCAAGCTTTGAACGGCATTCTGTATTTCCTCCACGCCTTCTACAAGCTCCACATTAGCCGCTGAAAGAATAACAATACATAAGTATTTTGGAAACAGTTACTATGTTAGATATGTTGTAAATAAAGTATCAAAAATTATCATGGCATACTAACCTAAGAAATCCGAAATCGTACGTAAATACGCTGCTTTCGTATCCGAAATCTCTTCCCGCTCGTCTCGTTTTTCTTTGTATTTACCAATCATGGTAAAAAGTAACTTACGCGCATTACTTTTAATAGTTTTGTTCATAATTAACACCAAAAACTGTAAAGAAAACCGCAATATTTTTCCGAACTGACACGACAGTAAATTGACGTTTGACGCAATTGACATTTAAACTGTTGTTGCCATGTAAAAAGTTTTAAATAAATCTCAGTCTCAACTTTCATTAGCCAGACTCTAGGTACTTTATTTATAAAATGAGCAAACTTGCTTAAAAGCGATGCTATAAGACATATAATTCGACATATCCACATTGACACGGTGCAGGGAGTTATCTGTGTGAAAACGTGCTTTAGTTTAATAAGTGGAACCTGTGTTTTAATGTATTGCTCCCATTGCAGGCTACACGAGGTAATTATAAACTAGAAGGCTCCGTGCTAACTTTAGCGTGTATTTTAGTTTGAGTCACCTCTCGAATAAATAAATCTAATAACTATTTCAATAATTTTTTAACCGACGTCAATAAACACAGGCTGTCAATTCATGTTTTTCTTTTTTTTGTATGTTTCCACAATATGCCAAGACGACTGGACCAGTTTAATTTTTTTAAGTGTATACTTTTTAGTTGGTCCCTTTGTCATGAAGTCAGGATCTGATGATGGAGTCCTTGAGAAATTGAGTGAACTCTTAAAAAAATATACGTGCACTTATCGTGATGTGGGTATTATTTTACTCGAACAGTTGTTCTCTGAAAGCATCGTTTCGTTTCGGTGACGTTGGTTGACGACATTTCATTTTTATAGTTTGAAATGAAATTAAACGATGTACCTATTTATTTTATTAGACATGGTAGTTAGGTGATGCAGCACAATATACAGTTCCACACATTTAGCTAAAGATGGTGTAGTGTATTGCCAAATAAATGGACACTATGGCTGACAGGGCCGGGGTTGCTCTCTCTCACTCTTTGGAGAGCGGTCAAGCGAGCTGGACTGTCCGACTGTTATATTGTTGTTTTACTGGTATACAAGCGAACCTGTACAAGTGGCGACCTTGCCAGGATTACAAAATGTACAGTAAGTGAAAACAACAACAGAAAATACTAGAGGTAAATTAGCGAGTGAGACCAGTTTAATTTGATTAATTATGTAAAATACGTGAGTACCCCCAAAAAGCCTTATGAACGATATTTAGTTGATGTTGGAAGGAATGACAACTAAAAGCGAATCAAATGTGCCGGCGAGATCGTAACAGCCAATGAGAATCGCCGCGTGTGACGCGCTGCGCTGTGATTGGCTAAAATTCGTGCTGCACGTATCGAAATATGACATCTGCGCAGTCTTTGCGCAGCACAATGTTTGAGTTTAAATATGAATGCCACATCACAACAAAATATTCCCCATATTGTTCTTAATTATAAACGATTTATACTTTGGTATATGCTGAGTATGATGAATAAGATTATGTATGCGAATTTACTTTTCACAAACAACGAAATTTAATAACTTTTCAGCACCATATTGACGTAAGTAATATGGCAAATTATTCGTGTGCATTTGTAAAACAAGATGTTTTACAATGATTTATTGTGTACCTTAATAAGAGATATGGGTGACGAAGTTATGATTATAAGTATCAGGCGGTTGGATAAACATAATAATATTAATAATCGATGCCTGAAACCAATAAACTTATACGTGGTAAATGTGGTTATTCAAATTATTAAAACCGATCAATTATTTCTCATATTATTGAGCAAATTAATAAGTTAAATATTGCTTTTATATTTGCCTTGTCATTCATTCCAAATAGAATTTGGAATACATTTGATATCATCAATGGGCCATGTAGGTATTCTATTCCAAGCCTGCTGTTGTTATTGTAATACAATTTTAAACTATAGAAATGCTGTTGTCGATGTTTGTCGCAAAAGCTATACAAAAAGTACGCCGCGTGGACATAGTAATATTTTATTGTCAATTTTAGAACATTGTAGAAGATGGAATCACCATCAAACAATGTTGTTATGCATAGTGATTGAAGCAGCATACAATACTTAAGTTATACCTACATAAGGAATCTTTTTCTGGCAATATGGAAATTGGTTAGGTAAGCATCAACTGATGTCAAAAGAGCATTAGTTAACAACAACACAGCATACTTTATTCGATAAACACGAAGGTCTAAATCAAGTATTTATTACAAATTAAATATTAGAAGTACACACACTAAATACACTGGTCTCATCCCGTTAATAGGTACCTACGAACTAATAAATTCCTAATTATGTATCAGATACATAAACAGTGATACCTTTGATTGAATCAATATAATGATATTAACGATTTGGCGTTTAAGAAATAACAAATGTTGAGAATAAAGTTTTGTGATATTATTGGACAGGTATTTAGTAGCTAGTTAACATTGATATTGGCTGCCCATGCAAAAAAACGGTTGTCTTCGTGACACTGTTTCGATACATACATATTCTGTAACAAATTGCGAAGCTATGAACTTTATGGTTCGAGTATGGAATTAGTATTTTTTTTATATTATTTACCTGTATTATAATAATATCAATGTTTAATGGCTGATAAAACTGTATGACTAAGGGAGTGGAAATTATGTAGGTATAAGGCTACGTAAAGCTCCTTTTCTAAAACACAGCGCTCTCGAATTCTGACAAGTGTTAGTATTATGAATAAAATGTCTCTTGTGTCTATATACAACACATGTATGGCCAATCAAGGTATCACTGGGCTTTAGTTTGGTAAGCTGACAGTACCTACCTAAATAAATTTCGGTTTACTAAAATCTGAATGTCCATCTAACAAAATCAAATCGGATTTGGTCAGAGGTAGTCAGTTTATTGAATGGTAGCTTTATGGCATAAAACAAACAAATAAAACCAAAAGGAAAGTTGGCAATTTGACTGTAGTCGAATGGTGCCCAGAGGCAGAGGTAATTCGAGCAAGCTCGAATGGTACCTGCAGGTTGACGGTATACATTACTTATGACCTTGTAAATAATAAAATTATGTATATGATACATAATACAGTGATATCTTGGAAGTAACCTGCATGGTCATATTGAGTTGAAGTGAATTTCGGTTAAAAAAACTGATTAAATGATTACACAGTATCACATATTGGAAACATACTACTTATACGGAAACTGAGAAACATAATAATGAATTGAAGTGAAAAAACTTCATGATTACCTTTCTATGTATTTTTGGTATATTGTTCTGCACGATAACTTGATACGAAAAATAAGTAATTACTTCAAATTGCATTGCTTTAATGGGAACCAAGATATCACTGGGGCCTAGAGGTAGCTTAGTAAACTGGACGGTACCTAAAATATTGTCACACTATATTCATAATAGAGACAATTTATATTAAACCGGTATGTGACAAACAAGTACTTACGATGCAGATCTAAAGGTAGTCAGTTTACTCAGCGGTACCTGCGTAGCATCCGAAAGCTACATGAGAGATAGTTTGACAGTTTTGTTAAACGGTATCTAAATAATATCCCCTGAGGATAAGAGATAGTTTGACAAGTTGTCAAATGGTATCTAGATGGTTCTATGGGATATTTGCCATGAGGATAAGAGATAGTTTGACTGTCGTCAAACGGTATCTAAATAATATTCGATCAGGTTAACAGATAGTTTGGCTGTTATCAAACGGTATCCAAACAGTATCCGACCAGGTCAACAGATAGTTTGGCTGTTGTTAAACGGCACCTACTTAAACAATATTCGATCAGGATAAGACGTAATTTAAGGACATTCGAATGGTACCTAAGTAAGTAATGTTATACGATAGCGATTACTAAAATGTGTTCCGTGGGTTCCTGGGGCAATTTGGGCCTCTCAAAAAGCTCCACCAAAATCAAAACATAGGAAAAAAATATACCTACAACTGAACTGGAAACCTTCGGACCCAGGCC